>ML682024.1:1233924-1278050 GCA_007922195.1 Podocnemis expansa | reverse complement strand
TTGCCTTGATCTTATCCTCCAACCTCATTTTCCAGGGAGGGTATGTACTGCTGTTCTTCTTGATTGTGTAGCCAAGCATCTCCAGGATTACAGAGGCTGTAGCATATACCAGTTTATTGGTTTCAGTGATGGTGGTAGTAGGAATTGTTATTAGGGCTCTATTGGCATCTTCTAGCATACTATCTGATGGTACTTCTCCCACAAGCCTTGGTAATCGGTCTCGAGGGTTGACTGTAGCTAGTTTATCCATGATCTTATGCCTCATATCAGCTGCTGTGCTCTGTAATGGAGGGGGTGGCAGTGAAGTTCCAGCTTCAGGTGTTGGCTGCACATCGAGTTGTTCTTCTGGGGCTTCTTCTTGAGTCCAGGAGGTAATGTGCAGTTGGTCTATCTCCAGTTGTGAGAGCAGCTGCCTCTTTACTATGTTGAAGCGTTGGGTAACTAGCTGTTTCTCAGTTAGTGTGGATGTAGGTCTTTTGTCCATCCATAGTTCCCTCATACGTTTCATATATCCCCTCTCCTTAGGTCTGCTGTTGTAGTAGCATTCCATCAATTCCAGGTTCTCTTGTCTCGTCCATGCATGGTTTGTTCCAGTAGCCCACTTATCGTCAGATTGTCCTGGTTCCCCAACATCTGGCGCGGGCCTTGTTAATCTGGGCGACGTCCGAGCCGGCATGACTCTCCTAGTTCGTGTCACTCTCATATTTGAGGTAGGCAAGTGAGGCGTTAGGGGGTCTTTTGCCCAAGGACCCCTACTGGGAAGGTAGACAGGTACCCACCAGGATTTGAACCCCGGTCTCCCGTATCAAAGGGCGTCGGTATTAACCACTATGGCGCTCTTAACCACTACGCTATCCAGTCACCTGATATATATATATAAAATGTTCAAAAAGATCTCTATCCATACCCAACGTGGGTTCTGGGGATTGGTAGCAGACCCCACACACTGCCCCAGCGAAGCCTACCTTTCCTCCCTAAAGTGAATTTGACCAAAACAGATTGTGTTTTATCCATTCCATCATTTCTACGCTCTTTACGTTCTATCTTGTAATTAGTATACAATGCCGCTCTATCACATTTACTATTGTCTTTCCTGCACAGCAAATACTCTTCCATACCTGTATTCCAGTCCAGTCATGACTTCCATTTCACCATTTTTCTTTATCCCTAAAACATCTGGATTTCATATCTTGCATCAGCAACTCTAGTTCCTTGCTTTGTTACCCACACTTCTTGCACTGGTATACAGATACCTTCATTGCTTCCACTTGGCTTTATCCAGACTTCTCATCCAATTACGTACAGTCATTTTATTGTCAGTATTGTCTGACTGTCACTGTCTGTAGCACTGATATCTTTCCTTTTGTTCATTCTCCTACACTGTGTCATTACTTCTCCATTGTTACATCCTCTTATTTGATCCCCCCCCCCCTTCAGTATTAGACTCTGGTGTAGAGATTACATGAGCATCTCCCAATTCTTTCTCAGATTCCTAGGTTAAAGCTCTTTTAATCAATTGTGTCAATCTCCCTTCCAGAAATCTGACTCCCCAGCATTCCAAAGCCCTTCCTATAACACCACTGCCTCAGCTACCTGTTAATTATCATAAGTTGTTTCACATTGACCCTCTTCCTCTGAGGACAAACAATCATATTGAAGTTCACCTGAGCTTCCCTTTTTTAAAAGCATCTTTTCCAACCTACAGTACCATTATCATTTCTTCTAATGAAGAACAATCAGTACATTCTTCCCTGCTCTCATTAGGGTCCATTTCAGTCTCAGGTCCACATCTCATATCTTAGTCCCTGACAGACAACACACCCTGCTACACTCCAGTTCAGCTCTACTGACAGGCATGTCTTTTGTTCTTAACAGGGAGTCCCCAATCACATTGATCTGCCCCTTACTGATACCTGTGTGATACTCCCAGCCTTTCTCCCTTCTGCTTTTTGTACTGCAAGTCTTCTTGCTTTCTAGCCTGATTTGCATTTTTCTGAATGTCATCCCCTATCCTCCTCGGGCTCCAACTCTCTCTTTTGTGTCTTCACGTCGTCTTGTAGGACTAGCTGCTCTTCTCTTCTTCCTTGCTCTCCCATCTCATTACTGCAGGCCTCGCTCCTTCATTTTCAAACTCAGCAAACCGGTTCCTCAGCACCTTCTCTCCTTTCCTAGATGATCTTTTCCTCTGCTGTGGTCTCAGTCATAGGCTTCAATTAGCCCATCTTCTCGTCCAGCAGTCTGGCATCACAATTCTGTAATCCAGTCTGCATCTGCAAGTCTCAGGGTTCCCCTTCAGAACCCTTTCTTCTTTCATCCACTCAAACATCCTTTAAAAGCCAACTAGAGTTTCTACCTGTACTTCCAAATCTCAGACCTTGTCCATCAGGTCTATCAGCCAGCACATCATGTAGATAAAGCACTTTTCAAGTACCTTCTCCAGAACAATGGATATCCCACAACAAAAACTGTGAAATATTAATGACCCAGCCAATGTCGAGAAGATTGTCTTTTTCTACCTGCTCTCCCCTTGCCTATTGGAGAGAATGAAGAACTCAAGCATCTGAAATTTGTCTCCTATATCAACAGCAAAGACTGTTCCACACAAGCCTGCCTGCCACACTCTAGTGGCAATGAAAAGCATGATGCTGGCAGATTTTAGCACACAAATAAGGACCCCCAATGTAAAGAAAAATAAATAATTACTATAAACATCAGAAACCCAACTCGTACATTCCACATTGTATTATCCTGTCACAACTGCTGCCATTTACAGTTCCTGATTCTCTGCTAGGTTCCAAGAACAGTTCAAACAGATGAGATCTGCTGAAATATATTGTGCGTCAGCCATGCTGCTCAACCTAAACCTCATCGCCGTAACATATTTCCTGCACCAGAGGATTACAGAAGAGGATTACAGAAGAGTTGGCTCTTTGCCCATTATGAGATAAACCACAGGGTTCCAAACATACTTTAATACCTTTATACTGCTCAGATGATCCAGAAGGACTTACACAGTGACTAGAAATTTGTTGTTTATATAATTTCCCATTCTGCAAAGAGACAACAAGGTTTAAGAAGGCTTGGAAAATAAGGTTCTTATTTTTCTGGTTTTGTTTTGCTTTTTGTTTTTCTTTTAATCAGTAAACAGTTGTCCCTGTGAAAATGATGAATACACTTCATTTTCTATGAAAAATTACATGAAACTGTTGCACACTCCCATTCATGGCTGTAATTCAGAACTCATAAAGATGTTCTTGCCTACTGTTGATGATACACTATTGTCTTCTTAACAATTCACAGTATATCAGTCTAGAGTAAGGGAAAAATACATTTACAGATTTTAGCTTCAGCCAAGAATGAATTATTTCAATTTCAATCATTTTCACTCCAAAAAATAGTACAGATTTGCAATAATTTGTTTCCCCTTCATTCACATGTATCTGTGAATGCAAAATGAAGTATGACATAAGACAATACTCTTTAGGGACTATGCATGCATTGTAATTTGCAAGAAATTGAAGGAAACAATAATAATTTCCTCCCATCCTTCATGCTATTATTTTTGTCTCTACTGATGTTTTCTAATCAGATTTTACTAAATACCTTTTAAATATTTTTCTGTTCTTCATAAGAAAAATGAAATCTGAATAGAGAGTGCTGCTTCCTCCCCCCCTCCCGCCACACACACACCCAGCCCTGAGACAAACTTCGGGCTTGTCTACACAGTATCACAATGAGTTATAAAGAGGTGTGGATTCTAAAGTGCACCACTGTGGCTCAAACTTGCCGGCGTAGACCTTATTGGCGTCACCTAAAAGCTCCCAAGTATGCACTAACAAATTAAGAGTGCTTAAGTGCATTTGTGTCAACACAGGAAAAAAGGCCACTGAAGAAGTCCCACATTAACACTACAGTAAACGAACATGCATAAAAAGGCTAGTTCACATGCCCTCCCATGCCAACATTATAATGTCCACACATTCACTTTCCCAATTAATTTGCTCCTCTATTGTTACCCAGAAAGCAGGAGCATGATAGAGGAGGAGGGAGGAAACTTTTTTTAAAAAAATCAAAATGGGACTTAAATTAATTTTCCCTGGTAATGAACATCCTAGTACGCACTAAAGTATAACTAGTTATTGCCTAGCAGCACCACAGATCACAGTTAAGTTTGTTTGGGTGCCTTAATACATTTTCACACCTTAACGTGCCTGGATATTTAAAATTTCAATAATTACAATTTCTACTATTTGTAACACTTGTTTTGAGGACAATTAAAACGCCCCCCCCCCCCTTTTTGAGGTTTTTTTTAATTTTGTTTTTTAACCTGTATGTTACTCATATGCACACTGAAGCTTAATTCCATTTCAAATGGCTTAGTTTTATTTTTGGTTATCTAAGAATATAAAAACTGAGCCAAGTTGATTAGGAAACTAAAATAACTTTCCCTATATACAAAACTCTTGCTCATTTGAATAATGAAATGCTGCAAAAATTCTTTAGAGTCTGTGGAAAAATCCTCAAATATGTTGTTCAAATTTCCTGCAGATTTCTATTTATCCATGATAGAACTCTCTACATCAGCCATTCTCAGCTACTGTTTCAGAACACATTACTGTGTCGCCACACAACCCTAAATGTGTCGTGGAGAGCCTGGAGGCAGAAGGGAGGGTGCATGTTGGTGTGTCCTGTAGGGTTGCACACAATACCAAGTGTATCGTGACCTGCAAAAGCTTGAGAGCCACTGTTCTACATTAATGGTTACAACTGACCAACAAGAAAAACCTTTCCTTGTCTTTAACTGAAAGTGTATATAAACAAACAAGACATGAAAGAAAAATAATTTGAACTTAAAATATTCCATTAATTTTTAAGATCTCTATAATGCCTACTTGCTGATTAAAACAAGCATAATAAAATGTACAACTCCGGTTTTTAAAAACATTATTACATAATGTAAAAAAAACATATGAATCAGCTTAAGAGACAGATTGTAAAAAAAAAATAAAAATAAAAATAAAAATCAGTAATCACAGCTGCATGAAGAACTCCAGATTGTCTGCTTTTGCACCCACTGCACTGAATTTATCCCAAAGAAAGACCCCAAAACCCTGCTTTTTAAAGATAAACGTGTTAAGAGTTGTGTTAAGGCTGCCAGGCTCTTAGAGATTACATGTCTATCCAAGAAACTTCAATAGCCAAGGCAGTTCTTCAGTTTACAGAGCATCATTAGTGGCAGAAGAAAAATGTCATTAGGTCTGCACAGAAGCTATAGATCTTGTTCAGCTCATATAAAAGCACTGAGTTTTTAAAATAGCTATCCAGTTGCTTTCTGTGTGTCATTTAAGAAATATTTTGACATTAGAATCAATTTGGGAGAGCTGTGTTTTAAACTGAGCTTCTATAAACTCATACAGAACAGGAATAAAGATATTTACATTACAACAAATTGAACATATTAATTGAACATATAGGTCTTTCTTCTAACTGATTAAGTATTCTAAAGAAAAAATATATTCTAAATCTTTATTAGCATAAGAGTTCAAAGTTAATTAAACTCTTCATCTTACAACACAAGTAAAATTCCAGATTACTAATTGAACATTTCGGGGGGGGGGGGGTGTTTTAAACATTCCTATTGAATAAATTATCCTTTTTAGTGACAGAGTCGTAAAAACCCTTCATGATTTACAGTAAAAAAAAGATCACTGACACACAAAGCAAACAGGTAGAAATATCAGTTAACTAAGAACATAGGAATAGCCCTCAGAAGATCAAAGCTGTCATTCTACTTAGTTCAGTATCATGTTTCTAGCAGCAGGTGCCAGCTGCATCAAAAGCAGGTACAAGAAATCACCTGCCAACAGTTCTAGCATAATCTACACAATCTTTGTTCCTAACCTATTAATCGCTGATTGACTTACATCCTTGAAATGTCATAGTTTAGACCCTTCCTCTAAAAAATGTTTATTTATCCACTACCTTGTGTGAATAACAACAAAACTCTTAAGGGAGCTCCTAGACACAACACATGCAGAATTCATGTCCACCATAGATTGCTTCCTCAAAGAAAAAGCCATTCTAACGGGGGAAGCAAAAGGAAGCCAAAAGAACTGTCACAAGCTCCTTCCCAGGAGGATGGTTGCCTCCTTTAGGTCTCCTGGAGTATTGAACAGAAATATAAATCACTAGTGGAAAGCGAGAGACTGAGTTGGCACGCATACGAGAGAGACACTGTCCCCCTCACACATTATCACACTAAAGATGTAGCAAAGGAGCAATAGAGCTAGGGACATCACGGCCGGTCCAGCTTCAATTTCTGGCTGGACTGGAAGAAGGATAGGACTTACTCTTCCCCTGCTCCCAAGGACACGTCAGTTTCACCCACAGAAGACCTCCTACAGCTGCAGGAAGCTTTGTATCCTACCAACTTACTGCTGCCATTGCTTTCCAGTCATGGAAAAAGGGGTCACCATACAGGAAATGGCCCCCTGTCCACCCATTACTCATGCATCCAGCCCTGCCCTCCCGTACACACCTAAACCACCCCCTGCTGAGCTCTTCCTCAATTCAAACCCTCCGTCCACCACAAAGACCCACTCCCCCTGCACCTGGACCATCCTTGCCAGGTCACCTGCACTCAGATCCCCTGCTGCATAAGCTCCACTCAGCTGTACCTGAACCCCCACGCCACAAAGTCCCATTCCTCTGACACTCGGACCCCCATCCCTAGACTCCCCTACGTTGAGCCCCAAACACTTTCACCTGGACCCCCTTGCAGAATCCCATTCTCCCTGCTCCCAGAAGCGTCCAACAAGCCCCTGTACATCCAGATCCCCTTGCAGCAAGGCCCCACCAATTAAACGATCCCCCCCCACCCACCCACACTAAGCATGTCCACACTTGGATCCTGCCTGGCTAAGCTTGACCCACACCTGGCTCCAGAGTCAGGACTGGCGTGCATGTGAGACTCTGCCCCTCTCGCTCACTGTCATGGTGCCCTCAGTGTGCAGTGGCAGGGCCCTGGGGGAGGGGTGGTGTCTTTGTTTCTTTGCTGGAACCCAGGCTCTAAGACCCTGCAGAGAAAGTCCCAGAGCGCCAGCTCTAGTCCAAGCCCCCATGTCTGCACAGCAATGAAACAGCCCTGCAGCCAGAGCCCCATGAGCAGTCAGCCAGCTACCATGGTCCAGCCACAGATCTTCCCCTCCTGGGTAGACCCACCCTTGACATTCTCCATTCATGACATGCATGGAAACATTACTATTGCCATCTCCTCTACAGAACCATATATATGTGTGCTAATACACTTAGTAAGGAACCCGTCTGTAAAAATTTCCTGAACCTTTCTGGTTGTCTATACTATTAGACATAATTGCTAACAGGTGTTTTTAAAGAAATTACCAGAATACTTGAAAATGGCATACTTAGATGATACTTTGACAAAAATATGCAGAATTTTCCATAGCATTAATTTTTTTTTTTGTCACAGAATTCCCTGAGGAGCACATCATCTATAACAGATTATAGTCAAAAACTTTTCTGAATAAACTCACCATATGTTTTTAATCAGTTTTAATCTTATTGCCATTTAGTTTAGCTCAATGTTTCTTGAATTCATAGTGTGAGAAAGAGTATATACTGGAGCACTGACTTACCTTCTCCATGTCTTTCACTAGCTGGGAAAGCAGAATAAAGCTCCCAGTAACCTCTCCACTACTGGCAATCCCAACCACTCAAAAAAATCACGTATCAGGCACCCCCTGCCCACCAGAGTGGAGACTGGCTTAAAAAAAAAAATCACACTTTTATAAATTTCAAATGTAGAGTTATTTATATTTGCCTTTTAGTTTTTAATTGTATTACACACTTGGGTCACATATTTAATCTTTTTGCTGCAACTATGGGAGCTAGAAGTAGATATACATGTTTTATGAAAGTTGAAACCATGCAATAGGATTCCAGGAGCCAGCATTTTAAGAAAAAAAAACACCAAATATCACAAGACTCCTGACAAAAATCATGAGACTTGGCAACATCACATCTAGTTCAGAGGGACTTAGAATAACTAGGTGAATAAAAGGGTGGGAGACACATTTGTCATTACTTAATTTCAACCTAATACACAGTGGAAGGGCTAACTTGAACTCCTCATACTTTATGGGACAAATCCTCCAGTCCCATACAGTATGAGGAGTTCAAGTTAGCCCTTCCACTTTGTATTAGGTTGAAATTAAGTAATGACAAATGCATCTCCCACCCTTTTATTCACCTAGTTATTCTAAGTCCCTCTGAAGTTCCACACTGCTCTCCCTAGTCTCAACTAGCTTCAATTCTGTTTATCATCCAGTTTGCCACTTCTGCATCACCCCCTTTTCTAAGTCATTAATAAATATATTAAAACCCCAATACTACTGGGCATTTTATTGTTAGCGTTTTACCATGCTGAAAATGACAATTTATTCCTGCTCTTTTCTGTCTAATCCATGAATGTACTTTTTCTTTCATCCCATTACTTAGTTTTACCACTGCAGATGAATTTTGTCAAAGGCTTTTTGAAAATTCAGTCTGGTCTTGTTCATCTGGTTGAATGCTGCTATGCTTAAATAGTACCATCCTAAAGAAACACCACTTTTCCTTTATATAAATAATTTTAATGTGGCTATTCATATGCTTATTTAACTGCAATAGAACCCCATTTATCTGCTCTAATTGGAACCAAGATCACATCAGATAATCAAGATTCTGAATAAATAGGAGAATGGAAAAATGCAATGCTGCATCGCCATCTAGCAGCCACAAGAGATATTACCCACTTCTGATAGACTTCCTAATATTTTAAACGTCCCCCTTCCAATGTTTAATGTCACCATGCTAGACTGATACAATTCCTCTCTAGAAAATCCTAAACTTATTTATTGACTCAGTTCTAGCTGTTACCCCAATCAATTCCTTTGTGTTATTTATAAGCCTGGCAGAATTATCATTTTGACTGATATAAATGCTTATTTCTAAGAATTCTTATTTGTGTTGATTTGAATTTTCACAGTTGTGCAGGCTAATTTTCACAGTTGCAAGAAATTAAATAATTGTCTGAACTGACCACTCTGATGACATGAGATCTTGAGATTCAAGACTTTAAAGCTTTAATTGTTAAAGCACCAATTGTCAACATCATGTTAAAATACACAAAGTAAGGATTCTTAAATCAAGCTCTTCTACATTTTCAAGTAACATTTTTTCTTACTTTAGCTATCTGTAAATAGAAAAAGAGTGTGAGTGTGAGTGTGAGTGTGAGTGTGAGAGAGGGGGGGGTGGAACAGTACTGGTCCAAAAGGCCCCACCCCTCAGTAGTTGCGAAGCATGGTCCCTATGGAGGACCTGCTTAGAAGGGAGAGCTAGAAGTCAGGCAAAAGGGGAAGCATAAAAGTGAATGGCTTCACAAAGACAGGCATGCTGTAGCTGCTGAGGCACAGCAAGCTGTAAAGGAAGGACTGGCTGTAACATTCTGCCAGGATCCGTCTTTTCCTCCCTGACTGAGTGTGCAGGTGGACTCAGACTCAACTAGGATGCAGTCTTTCCTTCTTGTTCCCACTCCCACCAACGCAACTGAAGCTCTGGTCTTAACTACTGTAACTGTGTAAGAAGAAGAGAAGGGACATGCCCCAAACTAAAGAAAACAGGGAAGCAGCTGGTGAGGCTGATCGGGTATAACAGCCAGAAGGGACTGAGTCATCCATCTTTTCTCTCCCTTTGGGTCCTGGAGCAGGATCTTTGGAAAGGGAGGGCTGATGTCCCCATCTATCACTCAGCTTCCTGAGGACTCAGTGGAAGTAATGAACTCTAGTTCAGCTGCTGGGCAGTCCAACTGCCCCAAAGAGACATCTTCATGCTTGGGGAGACTGTTTAACTGCAGCCTTACCACTACACTTCCTGGCCTCTAGTGAAGCCTGATACAGAGCTGTAGTTTGTTCCAGTGAACTCCATGTTAACTGTCATTTACCAGTAAAAATCTAATCCTTTCAAGACTAGTTATTTAGAATGAAGAACAGAATATAACTACTCAGAGCCCAGGCTTCACATCATGCTTTCATTCCACAGAAGACACAAGTTCCATAAATTCTCGCAAGGTACACCATGGAAATTCTACACCTATAGAGGGCATGTGAAATGAAGAGGAAGAATTATCTTGTGGTTAGGATGGGAAACTGGGATTCAGAGGGCCTGGATCCAACTCACAGTGAGTCACAGAATTCCTCTGTGATCTTGAGAAAGTCATTATTTATTATTACGCTTTTGTACCTCATTTTTAAAATGAGTATATGTGGCAAACTTGGGAAGCCCAGTACTGTGGGTCCTGTGCTTCAGGTCTTGGCAGACAGCTGGAGTCCAGCTTTCCCACCTCCAAACCCTCAAAAAGCTGTAGTTTCCCCAGTCCCTCCTGCCCTGAGGTTGGGCTCCGCAGCCCACAGGTTGCTGGGTCTGGGCCCCTAAGGCACTTGTCCTGGCTACCTATCTCCTAGGTGCTCATAGCAAGCTCAGCAATCCTTCACTCCATTCTGCCCTGCTACAACCACCCACTCCACTCCTAGATCCTACTCCTCCAAACCCCACACCAGCCTCCCTCCTCTGACTAGCTGCAACAGAAACTTATTTTCTACCCCTTAATTGAAGTCAGGCACTCCAACTGACTCCAGGCTCCTTAATTGGCTTAAAACAGCCCTGCCCCGCTCACACAGGAAACAGGGCTTTACCGAGCCTGGGCCTGATATACCTGGGCTCCATTACTCTCCTGTAGCCATCAGGTTTGACACCATTACTAACAGTATTTCCTAGCTCACAGGTTTTGTGACTATAACAACCTGAAAGACTGACAGCCTCAGATACTACTTTGACACGTGTCATAGAAGACCCTAAGACAGAAATAGGAGACAGATCATTGTTTGTCAGGGGAAAAATTCAAAATATAAACATCTAAGAATAATTACACAATGCAAACCCCAATGCCTTTTTTTTTTCTGTAATCAAAAAGGTATGTTTTAAGCTAGTGAAGGACAGGCACATACTGAACCCTAGTAATAACTGCTTATTTTTTATTAAACTATTTGTCATGTGTCCCCTAGAAAAAATATTTACTTTGAGGTAGGAATACAGATTTCAAAAATAATTTCTCTAAGTTTTAAGCCACAGAAAATACACTACATTGCCCCTTGATTATGCAGAACTTTTCTAACCACAGAAACACAGCACAGTAAGCTGGAAAACCTCTGATACCAGTTCAGTTTTTATATGCTCCCCACACTACAGGAGAAGGTGTGAAAAGAAATCAATAAATTTAACACCTGCCAAGAGAAAAAGCACAATAACTTCTTGGAGTCAATTTCACAACATAACTGAGTACAGCCAGCCAGGCATTGAGGGGGTGGGGATGTTTCTATTCTTATCAGTTCTAAAGGCTTCAAATGCAAAAGTAGGCCACAATGTGAGTGTATACAACTACAGAAGGATGTCGAAGCGGTGATATTTGTTCAAGGCATCTTTCAAAAACTTAAGCCAGCACAAAACTGAATGAATCACCACTGAATCTCTGTATGAAAAGAAAGTATATACCCAATGGAATACACGCTTTATAGTATGTTCATTAAATGTTGATTTTATTTACTGTTATTCTCTCATCTGAACAATAAAGAAGAGTGTGTAATGAAGTTAAAGTTACTGGTTTAAGTGTTTACCATAACAGTAAAGTGCCTCAAAAAAATGAATGAACTTATCCTCACAACATCTTCATGTAGTAAGGAAGTATCGTTATTTTGCAGATGGGGAAGAAACAGAAAATTAAGAGACAAAGATCACAATGTTTCAAAGGGGTAGCCATGTTAGTTTAGTTCAGTAAAACAAACAAGGAGTCCTGTGGCACACAAAGACTAACAAATTTATTTACTGCATGAGCTTTCATGGGAGAAAATCCCACTCTGTCAGACACTTGAAGATGGGGGAACTTATAGAATGGGAGGAAATGAATGCAGAGAAGTATAAATCATGAGATCAGGTCACGCTGTAACAGCAAATCAAAGCAGTTGTAAAGATTCAAACACTTGGGAACAGCATATAGAGGAAGATGAGGTCAAATTATCTGTTGTAATGAGATCACAAAGAAAGTCAGCAGCAAAAACAGAACCCAGATATTCAACTTTAAATCCAGTGACTTAATCAAAGGCCATCTTTTGGTTGGGTATTTTAAGTACCAGGAAAAACTGTTTCCAGCTACAGCCTAGCAAAATAAATTCTCAGCACAACCAGTCCCATCTTTTTTTCATTTTAGCATTTTCCTGCCACTGAAATGGTATGTTTTGGGCTAGTTAGAAGAGGCACTTACCCAAATCCTAGTACTAATTCATTTTTCTTAAAGTATTCACTGTATGTTGGCTTTAAAAATATTTACTTCTGTTGTAAGAATGGAGTTTTCAAAAACAAAAAGTTTTAAGTCTCAACCATCCAGGGCTGAAGTGGAAGCACGATGGCTTCAGCCCTCAGCAATGGGGCTCAGGCTTTGCTTTCAGCCCTGAGTGATGGGCCTGAGGTTTGGGCTTCGGCTTGAATTCAGGTTTTTTTCACCCCTTTTGGTGTCATGTAGTAATTTTTGTTGTCTAAAAGGGGTCACGATGCAATGATGTTTGAAAACCGCTGACCTATTCTGAAGCAGAAAAATGAAGAGGGACTGTAGTTTGCCAAATCAGCATTAGATGTCACATAAACACCACTAATGAAATCCTTAGAAGGTTCTGCTTCAAAATCTGTAGCAAGTTAAGGAATAATAATTCTGTAAGTAGCACTGTTCTAATTTAAGACACTGTAATATGATTTTAAAATACAGCTGACTTTCCATCCGAGCACAAAGCAAAACCCCTACGGTCAAGTTTAAATTAAGTGGGAAGAAAAATGCTCTGGTATACACTACAATGCATTTAATATGATGCTCCTACTCATTATATTGGTTCTATCTTAAAAACAAAGAAAGGAAATATGCTTATACACTGATTGTGCTCTGAACCTTCCCAACAGGGATCCAAGTTTAAACAAAACAGACCAGATTTACCCCTAGTAATTTTGTCATCAACACCAACTGAATTACACCAAAGATCACTATGGCCCAATGTTAATTGACAGCTGGCTTTAAAAACCCTGGATCCTGAAACATAAGAGTAACTCCACATCAATGTATGCCTCTGGTTTTTTGCATAAGATTTGAATATTCATAACAATTCAGAAACTGAATCGTTATCTGCTTTCCACTCCAAGTGTGGTATGGCTTGTTTAAAAACAACAAACCGTAACTGTCATCTATTTAGAAATAAGAAAAAGCATATTTACTTTAAACACTGACAAACAAATTCAACAGATGGCCCTCAATGAATCACCTAATTGAAGTAAACTAGAATACTTACGAATACAGCAAAACAAATTTTGTTTGTACATTCTCTAAAAAATTTAAATCTGCACACATTTCAAAACCTGAAAAATACTGCAGAATTATTAATATCCACAATACATAAATTAATTCGTTAGGCAACTAGAGTTTAACTTTCAGACTATATAACATCTCATCACATGTTACTTTTGCAGCCTGAATCAGTCCTAACAGATGCTACATTTTTAAAGGATTCCCAAGTCCACACAATTTCTGTGAATATTAGAAGAGATGACCACAGCTTTCCATCATGCAAAATGTGTGCCTTACATCATGTATAAGAATAATTATAACTCATGAAAGTATGATCTGAAACATAAAAAGACAAATAGTTCAACTAAATTTTTTTACTAAATAAAAACAATCAAAATCTGCTGGGTTTAATATGGTGCATGGCCAGCAACAATTACAGATAGATAAGCTTTTTGTATTGAAAAATTAAAATTTTCAGAAAGCATACAGCCTGGTGCACCAACTACAGCTTTTGGTGACCAATACGTTAACTGTCTTTTGCTCCTTCTCCAAGCCGACCATGTGTCAATAGGGGATCCCTCTTCTAGAGCAGCAGCATTTTTTATGATGGTGGCTGATAAAAGATCTGAGAAAAAAATCCTCCAGAAAGTTTCTGGTGACTGTTTTACTGATTATGATCATAGGTATCAGACAAATTAGAAGACTGAGACACAGATCAAATGTACTCAGGAACTCAGATGAACAAAAGATCTTCTGTAGTCAGTGAATACTTTCCTAGTCAAAGCCATAACACAATCTTGGGGGCATTTCTAGAGAGATCACTTGAGGACTGTAAGACTCCTCTCAGGAGAAATATAGGAAATATTAGTGGAAAATGGAAAGGAGTTAGGAATGGTTACTAACTAAACAACAGGAAGATGCAGCAAGCAGCAAACTGGTGCAAAACAGCCACCTGACAAATTAACAGGGAAGCTGCTGGAACAACACAATGGGAAAGGTTCTAATAAGACAGTGACCCTACTCTGGGGAGAGTCACTAGTGACCAGAGTGTCACAAAGAAAGATGCTTCTGTGAGAGAGGGACTTAATCCTCTGCTTATAATGAGCAACTGGAGTCAAGGCATTCTAAGATCCAAAGCTGGAGCCAGACAATCAGGCTTTCATGTTTATCTTTGATGATGTGTTTCAATTATAAAAACCAAGCTGCTGTTCACCTCATTGTTAGACATTACTTGCTTCTTACATTTAGTGTACTACCACCATATTACATATGAGACTAGAAGTGGAATGAATTTGTCAATCTCAACTCAATAACCTGTGGGTGACTGACAGTACTTTCAATAGGCATTGCCAAAGTCTTACCATTATCAAATATTCATGAACCAGACAACTGCTTTGGGTGAAAGCTAAGAAAAAAATGAAGAACCAGTCTTTCACAAGGTTCCAGTCACATGAGAGGGAGGAGAACCAAGGAGGAATACTAGGACCATAGTTAGCAAATATTTTGGGTCTCATTTTTTCAAACTAGTTTTTTGCTTTCTTAATCCTGAGGTGATATATCTGCAGGATGAAAAAATAAGCACTTAAATAGTACGCGATACATCCAAACACATGAACTACACACTAATTTGTCTTCAAAACACCCAGGTTTAATGAGTAATTCCCATTTCACAGATAGTGATACTGATGTTAACGTGTACTGCCACCTTGGCCTTGGGCAGGTCAGTCAATGGACGAAGTTTTGGTAAACCCTTGAAAAAAGTATACAAGATGCCAGCGGCTAGAAAGACTAAGGCAGCTAAGAGATGAAAGCAGTTAGTCAGCTGATGTGTCTGAAATACTTATTCCTACTGGTACTAAATTAAATTGGGGGATGCGAGAGAGTCCTATGGACATTAATGACAATTCTTTGTCAAAGGGCTTTTCAAATGCCTTTAGGCTTGCTCT
Organism: Podocnemis expansa; assembly: GCA_007922195.1. NCBI lineage: Eukaryota > Metazoa > Chordata > Testudines > Podocnemididae > Podocnemis > Podocnemis expansa. The sequence goes on along the minus strand of ML682024.1, from coordinate 1,262,666 downwards.
GAGGCCATGAGAGCGTGCTTCTTGTTTTTAAATCAGATCACAATTCTTGAAAGAGATTTATGGAGTCTGATTTAATTATAATACCTCTCTCCGAAAGCTGCATACATTTTTCAAACAAGCATCACCTGCTCTGTAAACAAATCAGTTGTTGAACATAACTAATGTTCTGTCATTTTGTAGAGACACTGCCTTCCTCCCCAAAGTTTAGGTTTATTTTTAAAATGTTTGGAAAAGTTTCTACAGTCCTGTGGTATCAGCATCCTTCAGTAATTATTTAATTTGAACTATCTTCCTAATGTCTATGTACAAATTACCACTCCTCTGATCATTCACTATGCATAGGAACATTGTGCTAACATTAGGGTTGCTACACTTAGAATACCAGAGCCCTAGAGATCAGTGAAACATAACTTCTTTAGTAATTGCTTTGCATCAGCTCTGGTACTTAGATGGAAAACAGACTGTATTTGACTTCAATAGTTTCAGAGCCTTCTGCAGGAGCGTTGCTGCCCCAGGGTAAGACTCAAGGCATGGTCCCTGCCCCCTTGCCCTGATTCAGAGTCCAGGCCTGATCCTGCCTCGGGCTCCTGTCACCACGGGTGGCCTGGTCCCGGATACCTGCCCGGGAACAGGGCCAGGAGTGGCGGCACTGCCACGGGCGGCCTGGACCCAGATCCCTGGCCAGGAACAGAAGCACCGCCGCTTCCAGCCCCATTCCCAGCCAGGGATCTGGGACCAGGCTGGCGGCCGACACTTGGGGCTCTGGCGCCGGGACTCGGGGCACATGCTCTTTGTGCCAGGCACCAGCAATGCCCCTGGGCTTCTCTAAAGCTATCTGTCCAAGAACGGATAAAGAATGGAGAAAAATTAACTTCTGGTCCATACATGAAAGCCAAAACTTCTGACAGGAGGATCTGCACAGTAGACCTGGCATCCCAACCATTAGATCTGTGTTGCTAATAAGTATTTGCATCCCTTCTATTTTGCTTTTTCTCAAGTCTTTTCAAGGCCCCATGGAAAAGAAAAGAAGTGTAATTTTTTCTCCAGTCTTCATCTGTTCCTGGACAACCAGCCAAAGAAGGTTCTGAAACTACTGCAGTGAAGTACGATCAGTTTTCCTTCAATATACAAGAGCCAACGCAAAGCAGTTATCCAATGCAAAGCAATCATCATTCAAAAAGTCATGTTTCATATATCTCTAGAACTCTTGTACTCTAAGCATAGGAAACAATTTTAGCACAATGATCCCGTGCATAGTGAATAATCAGCATCGTGAGGCTGGGGCTAAGCAAATACAATTTTTTGGAATTAAGCTGTAAGGAATGAAGCAAAAAATTCTTAGTTCTTATTGACTCATTTGTCTGATGGTAGGAAAGGAAGTGACTTCCCTGCTGATGGATGGATTCTAATGAACAATTGTTTAATGTTTTTAAATTCATTATTTTTGCCCCAGACAGACATTTATACTATACCCACTGCCATTGCAGCTAAGTACCCTAATAAGAGAAATAAAGCAGGGAGTCATTAGTCCTATGACATCTGACAAAATAAAAATAGCCATATTATAACTGATCAAAATCGAAATAAGCTATGTCAAAAACGAAACAAGGAAAGCATATTTAAAACTATCTTCTAGAATTAGATTTCTTGCAACTGTCTGCATGCTATCATTCAGTTTTGTTTAATAAGGGCTTTAATTATGAATAAACATATATATTTAATTAACTAGACAGTAATACAAAGAATATTTGCTTTTAATTTGCAAGCCATGTTTTTTTTAAAGACAACTCAGAAAAAATGCTCAATACAAAAAATGACTACTATATGAACAAGGCAGTAAAATAGCACCATGAAAAAGGAATATATTTTCTAAACAGATCTTTTTGCAGGTTCCAGAATTTCTACATAAATTCCACTATTTTCTGTACTGTAAGTTAGTCCACTTGGAAAATTAAATTTTCTAGGTTTTTTTCTTCAGTGTAAACTTTAATAAAAGCTCCAAATTAGTGCCGTGTTATGTTAAGAGAGTCTGAAGGATGAATCTGAGATTTCCTGCTGGTCTTCACACTCAACTCTTTCTAATTTCCCAGACAAGATCACAAAAATAGAACGATTTTAAAAGGTTCTGAAGTCTATTAAGGAAGCTCCATATATCATAATAGTTTAAACACACTATTAGATACAATTTCACAGGATTTTGGTAAAAACAACGAAACAAAACAGAGGGGAAAAAACCCAGTAAACACCATGATAGTCACACCATGTGGCTATATTTTGCTTCATATTACTTTGGGACACTAGTATGAGTACGTTTGCATTGTTTTATAACTTGCGTTTAAAATAAAAAGTTTACTTACAATACATAAAAACAGAATGGGACTGAAGAAACACAGTATCTCATAGGTCATGTGAGTTGCTCTGTTTTAGTCAAATTTTCTCTCCAAATTCCAATTCCCAAAATCCTTAAACCACTATATTGTGAATTATGGAAGACAAGGAAACTGCATTTTAACCAGGACGCACTATAGGGACACAACTCTTACTAAAGAAGGATCTGGAGTACTGGCCACTGACCCTTTTTCTGTTAGTTTCACAATTACCTTGCTTAGAAAGAGATGACTAGGCAATGGATGGTAACTTGTGAGGTCTCTGACATCAAGCAATGCTTTTTCCATGACTGGTTAAGCACTGCATGTTGCAGCATGCATGTTTCCCTTAAAAGACATATACTGGCAGTCTCTCTCTGTAGAGATTACGGCTATCCTTACTCTTATTTCCCCCAACCAGGAAGAGCACAGGGTAAGCTGGTGCTCCTGATTGCCTTCATTACTTCCAATGATTATGAAACAATCTTACATTTCTGAATGGAAGTTATTGTTCCCAACTGTATTTTTGGCTTTGCCCTCAAACACTGCCAAGAATACCCTTAATATAGATCCTCTAGGAACATTCTAACAATCTGTCAAAATGGCATGAGAGTTAAGCACTGCCAAGAACACAGAACAGATAAGGACCCTGTCTCAAAGAGCTTATGATAGAACCAGAACAGAATTCTATTTCTAAGTGAATAGCAGCATTGTTTGGGGGTGTTCAATTAGTAGTGAGGGTAGGCAAAAAAAAAACATGTTGGAGGAGGGCTATAAAGGAGACAATAGTAACATTAATAGCACTCCAAGTCTAATTATGACTAAGGTGTGCAGTGCCACTGTGCATAAGACATTTTTAGGTAACACAGTTTACTACATCAGGAGCATCCAGCAAAAGCAGACCACACTGAAGAAAAATTGCAGACCTTTAATACACAATTAAGGAACATAATATCATTTAGGCTCCAATCTCAGTAGAGAGCAGCAAATAGCTATGCTGCCCAGGAGCAGCCCTGGGAACCGGTTGCAACTCAGAGGGTTATAACTTGCTGTAGAACAGGATGGGGAGGGGCAGAATAAATTACTGCCATCCTTACTCACTGATCCTTCCCCACATTCAGCTCCCCCCCTCCTCAAGGAAACTACAAGTCAATACAGAGGGACAGAGTATGCCTTAACCCTTTTTAAGTCTTTCCTGTACACTTGCCTGAAAAGTGGAATATGCAAAGTGTTTAGGCTATACTCTGTACCAGACAAATACTCACATTCTGGGCAGAACTTACCTGCTGAGCCAAGGAGGCCCTTACTTGGATGTGAAAAAACAAAGAAACTAGCTGTCAATATGCTGCATATTAAGAAATGAATTTCCAACACTGCTTCTGAACATCAGTTTTTCAACATTTCTAAAAATATAAATCTTTCTAGTGCCTGTGAACTTTTATTTTACCAAAAAATAGCAGATTAGATCTCCTGCTGAAAGAATAAGTATATGCTAATATGACAAGAGATCAGGAAAATGCAGCTCCCTACGGAAACACCACTTTTTCCCAACTCACCTTCTACATATACGCACTTAGAAGCTTGAAACAATGGATTTAAAAAATTATTTTTATAAAGTTAGTTCATTGTAAGGTTGAGTTCCTTGTTTCCTTATGCAGTCAAACCAACTGAATTTCTTGTTTCTTACCCTAAATCAGATAGGCATAGGATCATGGAGAGGGTAAGACAGCATCATTCAGGGCTAACGAGAATTTGCTAGAGGGAGGTGCTTAGTCATTAGCTCTTGGCTGCTCTCCAGGGAACCCTCCATTCTCAAGAGGACTTCAAAGAGAGAAGAGGCTCATCTTGCTGGATCCATTTACAAGCAGGCACCCCAAAGAAATGGTCACCAAAGGGAGGCTTAAAGATTCTAGAAAGGCCAGTGTGATGAAGCACAAGGGAAAGTAGCAGAACCCCCGAGGCTGTACCTACCAGGCCTGGTAACAACTGGTTCCTAAAGTGTCCTCCTCAGAACACACAGATGGAGAGGCAGAATGGAAAGACAAGAAAATCATGGATAAAGATGCTATGTCCTCCCCTACATCCACTGGAGAAGCTCAAAGTGTTGGTACAAGCAATCCAATCAGCATCAGTGGCTGAACGGGTATTGGTAATTGGAGAGGTAGTGGCATCTGAATTGATACCAGTGATTAAGCTTTCCTTGGCCAGAGCAAACAGTCCTGTTTGATGCATTGAGTACATCAGTAGTGAAAAAAAGCATCCTCCCACACGCAGCTTATGATTATAGCCCATGGAGGGTACTGAAGATGGGGCCAACAGTCCATTTGACTGGAGAGCTCCAAGAGTACACAGACTGGACCAGTGATTTCTTTACAGTCCCTGTGCAGAGGGCTCTGAAGTTTCCAACACCCATGCTAAATGATCGCTTATGAGAGAATTCTCGGTATGCAGAATGGTACAAGACTCTTACAGCAATACCAGGGTTTCAGTACCCAAGGAAAGTAGAGCCTCAGCTGTATTGAGAGCAGGATGCAAGGATACCTTAAACCACAATCTCTGAAGAAACCTTTCCCTGAGCATATAGATATTATTAGGAATCTGAGGCCTTTCTTTCTTAGACCGTTTGCAGGTCTCCGAAGTTGATTTTAGGTCTTTGCTCAGCAGCAGTGCAGGCAAAAATGAAGAGGTCAGTGGTATACTCTACACAGCAGAGGCCACGTCGGACCTCAGAGAGCTCAGTAAGAAGCTTAAGTTGTAACCCCCCCCACCACCACCACCACCACCACCATCAGCTTCTGATAGTGGTCTTAAATCCAGAGCAGAACTTGCACTTTGACAAGATGTGGCAGTCTCCAAAGCAGCAAAGGCAACCAGAATGACCATGGAAGAAAGTGAAGGACCTGTAACAGGTCCGGCACAGTATGAATTCTGAGGTTTTGAGCATAACCTTCAGAAAGTGTGCCTCAGTCAAAACAGGGGGCTAATAGGAAGAAAGGGCCCAAACCATATCAGCATAATTAAAAATTTGACTTCAGGCTTCCCATGGTTTGAGCCTGTAAACTGCTCTGATTTGCTGTTACTTTATGACCTGATCCTATGTTTTACACCCCCTTGCATTTAGTTTCATTCCTTTCTGTAAGTTCACCCATCTTTGAAGCATCTGAGGAAGCGGGATCTTCTCCCACGAAAGCTCATGCAAAAAATAAATCTGTTAGTCTTAAAGTGCCACACAACTCCTTATAATTTAAGAAGGCACTAACTCTTGCTGGGGAAAGAAAACAGGAAAAGAGAATGACAAAAAAAACAGTGAAGAAACACAAAGCTAGCAAATCAGCAGACACTGCAATGCTCCATTTGTATCCACAGGTGGTTGTGAAGGAACTGGAATTGTGGCAAGTGCATATCCTGTACACCATTGGTCCAGTGCATGAGGGAAGTCTAGGATGCAAGACTGACCCACATGCACTGCTGAAAAAAAGAAAAAAATCTACAGGTGCAGACACATGGGCATGCATGCACACACAATGGGGAACACCACACCCATAGGAAACAAACAATAAGAAGAAAAGTCCTTTGTAAACTTCAGCCAACCAGCATCTAGGCTTTCAGGTCCACTGCTCTGCAGGGCAAGGTCCAGCATAACCTGAAAAACGACAGCCTACCATATTGACAAGTTCATGAGGTCTGAATACCAAAACTGTCTGGCCTCTGCTGGGACTATGATGATGACAGAGCCTGAAGCCCGACTGAGTTTCCTCATGACCACGGGTATTGATAGAAGGGTGTAAATCAAAACAGGTGCCCACAAAAGGAGGAGCCCTGACTTACAGCTCTTGCTTCAATCAAAATTTTGGATATAGTCATCCACTTGTAGGAATCCCTATCAGTAACAGATGTTTAGGAAAACCACGGTATCAAGGGAGCATGGCTCTTGGATATGTCTCTACTGAGATGGCCTGCCAGTGTGGCACAGAACTGATGGAGGAAAAAGATGATGGATGAAGAAGTCCCAGGGATACATAGTTTCCTGACACAGAGGAGAGGATCTTGTTCCCACTTGCCTACTAATATTGTGCATCACTGTTGTGTTTTTTATAAGAACTTCTGTCTAAATCCAGATGACAGGCAGAAAATCTCTGCATGCCAGTAAGTCTGAATTCCACAATGTTTGTGTGTAGGAAAGCCTAACAGGCAGACCATTTCCCCTGGATCTTCTAAGATGAACCCCCCATCTTAATGCAAGTACCCATTTCTGGGGTGACTTGGTTAAAGCACTGAAAAAGGTACACAGATGCACATGTGGCTTTTATCCATTCACCTATCTAATGAGATTAGGATTTGATAAAGAACTGTGACCACCAGGTCCACATTGTACAAATGTGTCCAGTACCAATCTCAATGCTAATCTCATCCTCAATCTTGCAATGGCAAAAAGGTGACATCTGGCATACTCCAACATATGGACATGCTGACATGTGGCCCCAAAGCACAAGTTAGATCCTCACTGGCCTTATGGATGAATCTGAAATCAGTTATTAGATTAAACATAGAAACGTGGGTTGAGGTGGGTGCAGTTTTGCCAACTTGGAATTTAAAACTGTGCCCATAAACTCCATGGTCCAAATTGTGGTCAGCATGGATTTTTCTCCATTGACCCAAGTTCCAGTACAATAAAGACATTTAATGTGTTCTCCAGTGAACTAGTCATTTGATAGGAGGTGAGATGAGCGGAGTTTCCCAAACACAAAAACCTAATATACTTGGGTTTCTTGTCTTCTCAGATGGGCAGCTACAGATCTAAACTTAGGTGAATGTTTGTGAGGTTATAGAGAGATCAAACTGCAGGTCTCTACTGATTATGTGATGTTTCAACCAAGAATCTCAGATGACTCCTCTGAGCAAAGTCTATTGAGACATGAAAACTGGTGTCTTGAAGGCCAAGAGCAAAATGTGGTCCATGAAATGAGAAGAGACAATTACTGTTGGGGTAATAAAATACAATTCGACATTAAGTCTTCTGAAAGAGTCTCAGGAGAGGCTCTCTGTCTTTTCTGAAGGGAGGGAGGGGTGGAATCAATGCTTGCTTTGGTCCAGGGAGCAACAGGAATGTCGCTGCCTGGAGGAAAGACCCGGAGCACGGGCCCAGGCCCCACCCCCCTGGCCATGATCCAGCACCCCGGCCCAATCCTGCATCGGGCTCCTGACACTGCCAGTTTGGCCCCAGATTCCCAACCGGGTTCGGGGCCAGGACATGCAGGTGCAACTATGGGAGTCCCGGCTTCAATCCCTGGCTGGGAGAGGCGGATGCCACCGCAGACGTCCCAGCCTTGATCCCCCACCAGGAGAAGAGGGCGCTGCTGCAGGCGTCCCAGCCTCAATCCTAAGGACAGGGCCGGGAGAGGCAGGTGCTGCCCTAGACACTTAGGGCACTGGCACTTAGACTCTGGGCACATGCCCCATGTGCCAGGCGCCAGCTACCCCCAGGGTAGCGATGCCCCTTCTGGCCCCCATCTCAGTGCACCACTGATGCAACTGAGACACATGCATGAGATTTTGTGGATAATCAAAGAGAAAACATTCCTGTATATTGAATCCCTTCTCACCCTCACTCCCAAAACACTTTCCCTCCTTTATCCGGGTATGACATAGCTCCATCAATAACAGGATGCCTTAAAATTTAAAAAATTATTTTCAACGGTTCTGAGAGGTAAGGAAGTGCTATTATCTCCCTTATACAAGCAAATGAGTCAAAAAGATTACGTGACTTGCCTAAAATTCATTCAGGAAATCCGTACACAGAGTAGGGCACTGAACAAAGGTCACCAAGGTCCTAGACTAGTACCCTAACCACTGAATGACCTTCTCTCTCTCTCTCGCCTTTTTCAGAGGCAGTAGACTCTAACTGGAGAACCATATCTTTACAAGTATTTATACAGCCCCTAGCACACTGGCCTCGGTCTCGTAGAAACCATCTACTTGGAGTAGAGAAAAAGTAGAAAAGAACTTTATAATGAGGTACTAACTGTGCCCAGCGACCTGCGTCCCTTCATTATTGGGGACAACCTCCCACTAAGGCTCTCTCCTGGAAAAAGACTACTAGCCAATGCACAAGAACCCTTCAAAAAGGGACAATCCCATTTTGGGCTGTATTTGTTCAGTCTGCCATATGGTTCCATTTTACTTTGCATTCTCCATATACTTGGTATGGTCCACACATGTACCTTACCTTTTATATCCAACTGAGTAGGTTTCTCAAATTCTAAAATGTTTCATTTTAGTTAATCCTCATAACTGCTTTTGTTTTCTGAATGGGTAAATGTTATATATATCATGCCACTATTGAAAGAGAGATCATTTATTAGAAAGACTGACAGTATGTATCATGAGCATTTAAAAGCATTTCAAACTTTGCACCAAATACATAGCTGCTGTGTACTACTTTTATGGAATGAAAGAAAATACTAACGTCATTCAGCTATAACTAGAGGAATAGAGAAAACAATATATACACTAGTGTTCAACTATGCTGTAAATATATTTAGAGAGAGAAGAGAAGAGCACCAATGTTTCTGAATATGGTTTCCTAAAGTTCAGCAATTAAATTCATATTTATGCATCCTACAGCACTAGTCTGATTTTTATAGATACCTGACATCCACAGCTTCCCCTGATATTATCAGATGCAAGTGCCCAACACACATGCAAAAACTTATTTAGGTACTTAAGAACAAGAAAAATACACACACAGGATTATGCATATAAACTAACCTGCAGACACGGGCAGGGAAATACAGCTTCTGCCAGGAGCGACAAAGGTATTTAGAGTGATCGATTACACGAATCCAGTCTAGCTCGTCCATGGACACTTCAATGTAGTAAGAATAAGACCTTTGGATAGCCAAAAACAATACATTAAAATAGAAGCAATCAACATTTGTAAAATACCCTGCTTTCTGGAAACTGGTTTTCTATGTAAAAAAATACAGTCACAAAAGGACCTGTATCCAGTTTCCTGTAATGAGGTCACAGTACAAAGTAGCTTAAACTTTTTTCTTCATTAATTGTATATTAATGAGATTTTTCAGAATTAGGTAGTAAGACCAAATTCACAATTCCCAGGAATATAATGAGCCATTTTCTTCTCAGATGACATTATGAGATAGTAAATTCAAATATTCTACATGAATAAACCATAAAGAAATGTGTTTCCCCTTTTAGGGTAAATTTAAAGCCAGCAATGCAATTACTTCTACTGCAATATCAACAAGATAAGAGAGAAAATTCAGCAGATCATAAACGTAAGCCAGACTAAAAAATGTAAGTTTATTATATGTCAACTTTTTTTCATTGATTTTCTTTATAGCCTTTGAATTAGTCAGGTACCATTGCTAAGTCTAATGACCTGTGAAACATGTTTCCAGTTACCCACCGTACAAACAAAACCAAAACATATGCTGGCTCCCACCATTACATACAGTTCAGAAGCTTGGCATTTGGGAGAAGCAACATCCAGACTGCTGGGACTTGGAAACCCTCCCTACTAAGTACCTGCACTGCTTTCCTGTGTTATGAGGGTAAAAACAGACAAACGTCAGAAATAGTCAATGTGACACTCATCTGACAAATGCTCAGACTGGAGGGAATCAGAAATAGATGCTCCTGCCTTCTGCAGGATAAGTAGAGTATTAAGATTCCTTTCAATTCTGACTAGTTCTCAGCCAGCAAACCAACATGAGTTTATTTACTCTCAACAGACAAAAATCAGAAAACAAGAAGGCTGAGGTGTTCAATGCCTATTTTGTTTCAGTTTTCACTGAAAAGGTTAATGGGGATCAAGTACCTAACAGAATTAACATTAAACAATAAGGGGGAAGGAACACATCAAAAAAAGAACGAACATTAAAAAATAGTTATAAAAGGTAAACATATTACAGTTGGCAGGGCCTGATGAAATTCATCCTAGGGTACTTAGGGAACTCACTTCAGTAATCTTGGAACTGTGTTTGTGGATTCACAGAGGACAGGTGAGGTCACACAGGACAGGAGAAGGGCAAACACAGTACCTAACTTTAAAAAGGGGAACAAGCAGTCCCAGGGAATTACAGATCACTCAGCCCAACTTTCACACTTAGAAAGAACCAGGAACAAACTATTAAACAATCAAGAACCTAAAGGATAACTGGATTATAAAGAAGAGCCAGTATGGATTGGTTCAATATGATCAGTGCTTGAAAGAACCCAGATACCAAGCCACCTAGTTTAAGAATGCCTGCCAGATGGAGGACATGAAAATAAAAAGGAGGACATGTCTTCCTTTTGCCAGATGTCTGGTAACCCTAGTCCTGGGGAAGCTGCTTGCTCCCCCCGAGCACTTTCCCTGAAGGGCCAGGGGGCTTCCCCGATTCATACAGCTGACTGCCATCTCCGCATGCCCTCCAGCCAGCTTCCTTAAGTCCTCCAGGCACCCTTTCCCCCAGCTCCCCACCCCTGAATCCCTCAGGCCACTCGCCCAGCTGCCAGAGCTGCTCACACACTGAGTATGCCCCTCACTGCTGCCATTCTTCCGGCGGGCAGGAAGCTGCACCAGGAAGTTTAAAATCACCCGCCCTGAGCACGTTCAGGGGAGATTTTAAACTGCCTGGAACAACTCCCTGCCGGCCAGAAGAATGTGTGTTCGGGGCCGGCAGTGAGATGTATGCTGGGGAGTCAAAAGCTGCTGTGCGTAGCTTAGAGTGAACACTGCTTCCAGGCAAAGCCCGGATTCAGTTCCTGAGGTTTTACTTGACTGAATGGCAAATTCTCTTGAAGTGTTTATCTGTAATTGTTACCAGCTATGGCTCTCAACAGCTCTGTTTGGGCTATTGTTTATGGCTCACATGACTTCTTAAAAATCTATGGTTTGATCTTCCAGTTTCAAAGTCCCTTCCACCCAGAAATTCCCACTTTGTTTTGATTTGCTGTTTCTCATGAGTATTGGAGTTCCTTTGGCTTTCTCGTGAAGAAGAGTGATATTTACAAAAGCATTTAAAAGGAGTTATGGAGCCAAAAGAAAGTCAGTTGTGGTGGTTTTACTGAACTTAAAAGTTCACATGAACTAAATCTACAGTAAAAAAGCAACAAGGAGTTGTGTGGCACTTTAAGACTAACAGATTTATTTTTTGCATGAGCTTTCGTGGGAGAAGATCCCACTTCCTCAGATGCTTCGAAGATGGGTGAACTTACAGAAGGGAATGAAACTAAATGCAAGGAGGTGTAAAACATAGGATCAGGTCATAAAGTAACAGCAAATCAGAGCAGTTTACAGGCTCAAACCATGGGAACCCTGAAGTCAAATTACCCTTTGTAATGGGAAAAGAACCCAGAGTCTCGATTGAGTCCTGCTTTCACAGAATTTAGCTTGCATACTAATTCGAGTTCAGCTGTTTCTCTTTGAAGTCTTGATGTCCCAGGTACATCTCTGACGACAGTTGTTAACAAATCCATCATCGAGTGATTAGGAAGATGGAAGTGCTCAGCAACTGGCTTCTTTGATTTCTGATATCACCTGATCCTATGTTTTACACCCCCTTGCATTTAGTTTCATTCCTTTCTGTAAGTTCACCCATCTTCAAAGCATCTGAGGAAGTGGGATCTTCTCCCACGAAAGCTCATGCAAAAAATAAATCTGTTAGTCTTAAACTGCCACACAACTCCTTGTTGCTTTTTTACTGGACTAGACTAACACAGCTATCCCTTTTGAAACTGACAAGATGCAAGGCACTAAATCTACAGTGTCCATTCCAGAACCCTCTTGCTTAATGCAAAACTGATAGCCAATTTACTGGCAGCCTAATTTATCGATTTAGGGAGGCAAATGGGAAATAATCCCCTTAGCAACATGGGCCAACTGTCATACAGCCAACATAATGCCCTATATTTTCAGAAGGTTTGTTTCTGTTCTGTGGGCACAATTTGGATTATCATCAATCCAAAGTACTAATATTTATGCACACAATTAATGGATAAAGATACAACCATATTTTTATGGGTGCCAAATGTGCCTGCAAAAGAGCATTCAGTCTAGCTAAAAATTTTTCCATTTGCATAAATACACCCAATGGGACAGCTTTAGGGGAGTAAGATTAAAGAGAAGGTACGGCCAGGATAAGTTTATAGTACCACCTTGCAGAGTGCATCTGTGCAGTTGCTAAAAAAGTCTCCACCAGAGACACATCACAGAATAAACTGTTGCTCAGGGTGAGATGATGATAGATCAGTTGTCTCTTCCCTTGAGTTCTTGGCCTCAAATAATGGGGTTAGTGGAGTAAAAAACTTCTGGAGGTTAACGGACACAGAGACAAGTAACTTGTTTAGGGGCCAGTATGGATGAGGAGGAGTCTAGAGAGCTAGGGTTTTCACAGAAAAATAAAATTAAGACAGCTGAAGGAGATAAACTTAGTGATGAAGTCCTAAATAATTTTAACCTGAATATTTCTATGATGAACATAGGAATAAACTGTGAACTCAAATCATATCAGATGTCCATCTAGTCTGTTACTGGATCACCTACTGTGGCTGGCACCAGAAGTTTCAGAGGAAGATATATGAAACCCACTATTCTGGGATGAACTGTTCCACCAAGGAACTTTCCTTCTAGTTTCAGGCAGGTAGTGGCTGACATGTTTTTGGAGCACAAGTGTTCATATATTTTAATCATTCTTATCTGTAATATAATAGGATTTCCTTATTACCTGTATAAGGAAAGGCATATAAAGATATTGCTAGGGACTGCAGGGATAAAATCAGAAAGGCCAAAGGACAAATGGAGCTGCGGCTAGCGAGGGATGTAAAGGATAACAAGAAGGGGTTCTACAAGTATGTTAATTACAAGAAGAGGATCAGGGATGGTGCAGGTCCCTTGCTGAATGGGGCAGGCATCCTCGTGACAGAGGATGAAGAAAAAGCTGAAGTGCTCAATGCATTTTTTGCTTCAGTTTTCACAGGCAGGGTCAGCTCCCAGCCCACTACCATGGGTATGGCAGATTAGAGAGAAGGAGAGAGGCCCTTGGTGACGAAAGGGCAGGTTAGGGACTGCTTAAAGAAGCTAGATGTGCACAAGTCCATGGGGCCGGACAAACTGCATCCAAGGGTGCTGAGGGAATTGGCCGATGAGATAGCAGCACCGCTGGCCGTTATCTTTCAAAACTCATGGAGAACGGGGGAGGTGCCAGAGGATTGGAAAAAAGCAAATGTAGTGCCTATTTTCAAGAAAGGGAAAAAGGAGGATCCGGGGAATTATAGACCAGTCAGCCTCACCTCAATCCCTGGCAAAATTATGGAGCAGATTCTTAAAGAATCCATCCTCAAACACTTAGAAGAAAATAAAGTGATCAGGAACAGTCAACATGGATTTACCAAGGGTAAATCATGTCTGACCAATCTCATTGCTTTCTATGAGCAGATGACTGGTTTTCTGGATGCAGGAAGAACCATTGATGTGATATACCTTGATTTTAGCAAGGCTTTTGATACAATTTCTCACAGCATTCTCATTGGCAAATTAAGGAAGTATAGGTTGGATAGGTGGACTATAAGGTGGATAGAAAACTGGCTAGATCAATGGTTTCAGCGTGTAGGAATCAATGGTTCCACGTCTAGCTGGCAACCAGTCACGAGTGGTGTGCCCCAGGGGTCGGTCCTGGGGCCAGTTCTGTTCAACATTTTCATCAATGATCTGGATGATGGAATAGACTGCACTCTCAGTATGTTTGCGGATGACACCAAGCTGGGGGGACCAGTAGACACATTGGAGGGCAAGGACAGGATTCAGGGAGACCTAGATAAATTGGAACAGTGGGCCAATAAAAATCTTATGAAGTTCAATAAAGACAAGTGTAAAATCCTGCACTTGGGACGGAAAAACCCCATGCACTGTTACAGGCTGGAGAACATTCAGTTAAGTAGCAGCAGTGTAGAAAAGGACCTGGGGGTCATGGTGGATGGGAAGCTAGCGATGATTCAGCAGTGTGCTCTTGCTGCCAAAAAGGCCAATGGCATACTGGGCTGCATCAAAAGAAGTATTACCAGCAGATCAAGGGATGTGATCATTCTCCTCTATTCTGCACTGGTGAGGCCACATCTAGAATACTGTGTTCAGTTTTGGGCTCCCCACTACAAGAAGGACAGGGACATGCTAGAGAGAGTTCAGAGGAGGGCAACCAAAATGATTAAAGGGCTGGAGCACAAGCCCTATGAGGAAAGACTGAAAGCATTAGGCTTATTTAGTCTGCAGAAGAGAAAATTGAGGGGGGATTTGATAGCAACCTTCAACTACTTGAAGGGATGCTCTAAGGAAGATGGAGCTCGACTGTTCTCGGTAGTAACGGAGTACAGAACAAGGAGCAATGGTCTCAAGTTGCAGTTAGGGAGGTCGAGGCTGGATATTAGAAAAAACTTTTTTTTACTAGGCGAGTGGTGAAGCCTTGGAATGAGCTGCCAAGGGAGGTGGTGGAGTCTCCATCTTTGGAGGTGTTTAAGGCCCAGCTGCACAAAACCATGACTGGGATGGTTTAGTGGGAGTGGTCCTGCCCCTGGCAGGGGGTTGGACTAGATGACCTATGAGGTCCCTTCCAACCCTAGGATTCTATGACATTTCCAGAGGCCACTTATTGAGGAAGAAAATTCCATCAGCATTGACACAAGAGCTGCTCTGCAGTAGGTGTGTTGACTTTTGCATAGGTGGTATTATTGTTCTTGTATAACAGGGCACTTGTAATGCAACAAGGAGTACTGAGGCATGTACAGTGAGCTTGTTTTTCCTCAATAACCCTCTAGTGTGTACAAAGTCATACATACCCGAAATGGAAAGTAATCAACTCCTTGTTTAAAATTTTCATAACTTAAGCAGTTGGTAGTAGTACTAGGAGTTTTATATACCTAACTAAAATTTGGAAAAACACTCTAAAATGTTGGTAATTTTAACTAGGCAAAGTGAGTTTGACTTGTTACATAAGTAACAAGTATCAAGCAAAACACAAAAAAGCCATAAGCCTACACAAATATTAAACATTAAATATTTAAATTAAAATTGTCAGTGCCATACCAGGCATGTTATCGATAAGCATTCACTAAAAATTAATAATTCAACACTGTATCATTGAGGATGATGGGTCAAATCAGTCTTGTCACCTACCGGCTATCTCTGTCCCAGAGTAGTAGTCGTATGTGGTTGATTATTGATGGCTGACCTAGTTTAATCTCAATGCCCGAACGGCAGTCATCATCAATCGGATGTCGGGAAAAGCCATGATCCAAGTCATAATTCTGTGTGTCCCCATCTAGCAAAGCAGACTTCAGCTCCCCTTTTACAACCTGGGCTCCATATTTCATTGTTGCAATGTTCTCACCTGGTACTAAAAGGAAAAAGAAAGAATTCCTTCCAGTTACAATCTTACATCACTAACAAAATAGCAGAGAAGTTTGGAGGCTACACAAAGCTCCAGGTCGCTTCAGTGCTGTGTGAGCCAAAGCCAAAGGCCATTCAAGTTAATGGGAGACTATTGGCTCCATAATTTTTGAATCAGAGCTTATAAATCTGAACCTCTGCATGCCAAACCAGCAAAATCCAACCACTGCCACAGAACTGTGCCAAAAAAATACAGTCTTATTAAAATAACTGGGAGAGGATGATCCACAATTTCCTTTGTAAAATATTGAGGTATGTGGTTGGAGTGTTAAGACAAAATATTTTTTTAAAATGTTTCTAGCCCTCATAAATGTAAAAAAGTGAAAACATGACCTAAAAGCAAAATGACTCTACAGATAATCTGACAATATTTTTGAGAAATAAAATTTCCCATTAGTCTCAGCGTGCAGGTAGGACAAAAGAATGTGGTTTAAAATGCCTACATTTAACTATTTCATTGATGAACACTTTAGGAGGAACACCAGCTATGATGCTGTCCCCATAAATTACACACATTCTCTCTTCTGCTTCCACAAATGTTAGAAGTGCAGCTTCAAATCAAGCAGCATCCATCCCAACTAATTTTTTAAGAGATCACAGTAGAAAATATAAGAGTATTTAACATTCTCAGTTTCAGGGTAGATAATCTCTGCTTTGTAATTGTTTCTTTGCAGCATACAAAATGTTTTTACAAAACATTTTAGCAAATATAGAAGGTTAAAATCTAATTTACAAATTACGCAAATAATTTAGTACAGTG
Organism: Podocnemis expansa; assembly: GCA_007922195.1. Taxonomy (NCBI): domain Eukaryota; kingdom Metazoa; phylum Chordata; order Testudines; family Podocnemididae; genus Podocnemis; species Podocnemis expansa. The sequence continues at coordinate 1,246,096 of ML682024.1, read as the reverse complement.
TGAAGACAGGTTTCTATTACAACAAAGGTGAAATGCTTTCTTCTCTTTTCATACTTAGAATGTAAGCTCTCAGAAACAAGGAGTAATCTTCATTTTATATATTACGTAGGCAAGGAATGTAGAAGGAAAGAAACAAAGGAAGAATCAAATACAAAATATCTGGATAATAAACAACAAGACTATTATTGTTATTACAAAATAAACATTAAAAATGTGACTGATGGCTGCATCAAACGTTTGATTTATTTTTAGATTTAAAGTTTTTCAAATGTTTTGCTAGAGGAAAAATTAAGAATTTTGACTTTTAAGAAAGAATGAAAGTCTAGTACAACAATTCCAATTACATTTTTTCACTATTCTTGTTGCCCCCAGGGCCAGATATAAAGTTCACCCTTACTTAGAGTAACATCAGATATTCCTAAGTAAAGAGTTGTTGGTTTAGGCATTGTATAGTCATTTCCTAATTAGCAACGTACCACTCATCTTCACTAGTAAATTACAAACATATAGAACAAATTAACCAAACCCTCTCAACAGATGCATTTTGAAAGTCTATCCCCAAAAAGTTTAAGAGGTAATGATGCTCACTTAGCATTCCCCTGTAGTTGAGGTCCATGTCCCGACTTTCAGAACGAATTTTGATGGCATCCAGAATGGCATCAGGTGACAGCAATCCAGAGGGTCTTACAACATTTAGTAGCTCTGTCAGACTCATTAGGGGTAAGCGTACTGCCTGCATGATTTCAGCATGATTCTCCTTGGAGTTATGTTTACACCAGTTCATCAAAGCCTGAAAAATGTCCTTCTCAGGTGCTGCAAACGAATCCCTCAGCACCACACTTAGAAGAGCATCCTAAGTAAAGAACACCCAAGAAAATTCATGTCTAACACATAGCAAAAAACTTACAGATCTTTAACTTGTAAAGCTATAAAAATCTTTACAAAACTTACTTTAGTGGGACAAGTTCTAAAGAGGTAGCTGTGTTAGTCTAGATCAGCAAAAAAACAAATAATGAGTCTGGTTGCACATGTTAATCTTTATAAATTTATTTATCACATGAGGTCTCATAGGAGAAAATCCCACTTCCTCAGACACTTGAAGATGAGGAACTTACAGAATAGGAGCAAAGTAAATGTAGGGGACTATAAGCCATAGGATCAGGTCAGACTGCTACAGCAAATCAAAGCAGTTGTTTGCATTCAAATAATGCTTCAATCTCCCTGATCACCCCATTAAAGATCTGTTAATAGCTGTAATCAGACAAATGGATAACAAATCAAAACGTCAAAGAGAAACTGCAAAATCAGAATTCATAGCAGATTTGAGACCACCAGCTTAGAACTGAATATAGGCTATTGTTTGTTTCCTATTACAACAGGCAATTTTGCTTTTCTTCCCACCCCATCACCTCCCTGCTGTTTGAATCCAAACAACTGCTTTGAGTTGCTGTAACTGGCTGACCTGCACTATGACTTACACTCCACTACATTTATTTTACTCCCATTCTGCAAGCTCCTCATCTTCCAGAGTCTGACAAAGTGTGATTTTCTCCCATGAAAGCGCGTGCAATAAAAAAGTTTGTTAATCTTTAGAAGTACTGCCAGATTCTGTTTGTTTTAGTGGAAAAGTGACTCCAGACAAACACCATAGCCATTAATTTCCATTAAATAGCTAAGTTGCAGCCAAGGTGTTACAAATTTATTTCACTGAGAAAAGGAATTTTGGACAGGACCTTGCTTTAATGCCTATCTACAGAACAGCATCTCTAAGATGCTTCCCCAAAAGAAATAAATATCCTACACTGTCAGCCCAAAGCATGAGCCAAATCTTCTTGACCAGGGCAAAAATGCTACATGCTCACCTATGATATGCTACTGAGCAGCATCCCCAACATTTCAGTTTTTGCTTTGAATACTGTATTTATTATAGCTTACTTTTACTCATTCTAAATAACTCAAGCAAGTATTCTAGATTTTCTAATTAAATAATAGGTTATGATTTTACTACCACCACCACCACCAGAAACAGATAGAGTGGAAATGTGTCTAGGCACTCAAGTTAGTTCTAGCTCAATGTACTGCGACCTCTTAGTGCTAATGGGTCAAAGAGTAAATAAAGTCATTTTTAGATAGGATAGTACACTGGGCTACTAAGGTCAAATTTTGGTAGCTGCCTCTGAATCTAGTTAGATACATCAGTGGTTCTCAACCTTCTGCAGGTCATGACGCGCTTGGCAGCATAGTGTGCCCTTACAGGATGCACCAATCCACCCACCATAGGCCAAATCTAGCCATCTCCTTGGCCCTCCATGACGACACAGTAACGTGTCTCAACACAGAGGCCGAGAACCACTGAACTACATGATCACTGACATGAAAATTAGATGCAGGCTTTGTATTACCTCATCCAAACGGCAGGGAACATGACAAGAATACTCGCACACTGCCATGATCCATGATTATGATTTCAGACTGTTGGAACAGTTCACAATTGGTGCAAGTTACAGTAACACAGGGGCTGCTCTAGCTTATCCAGAGGGAATGATCTTAGATATAGGAGCCCTATGGTCAGGAGAATGAATGCAAACTGACTTTTACACCATCTTTGCAATTGTTCCCCAAACCTTTACTATGTACATTTTGGTCAAACTTCACTGATCAAAGGACAGCACAGACACTCAAATATATAAGAAAACTTACGGAAGAAAAGAAAGATACATCATCCACTCCTACCCTTGACATTGTCCTTTTTTAAAAAATCACGTTAACTTTTAGAATTGGTCACAACTGAGTAGCTCAACAAATACTGTATTGAGGAATCTTTCAGATTTCGTTGTTGCTGTACCACAGTTTATGTAAATAGAATTCTACAAAAATATTATTAACAACATCTTGAGTAACCCTCAGCAATGGCAATTTCACCACTAAAAATTACTTTAATTGTGGCACACGACTTCTTGTTCATTTTGCTGAACTAGACTAACAGGGCTACCACTCTGATACTATTGAAGAGTCTCCTTTATTGTGCCTATATTTCTCTTATCTTCATTTCAGGCCACTATTAGCATTTTATCAGAGTGTTGTGAACCACAACCAATATGTCTGAAAGAACTTACAAAAAGACGCACCTTAGAAAGTGACAAAAAGCCTTCACTGGAGAGTACCTCTTGAGCATTTCTGTCCATAAACATACAGCACATACAAGTCAGTTTGGGAAGTGAGTAGAGGCTGGCAACATCAAAAGTCATACAAACATTCTGAATATTAAGTATGGTGCAAAGATACTCAGATGTGGAATCCTCCAGTTCTGGGAATCCATACTTATGAGCCAGGCTCAGGAAATCCAAAAGTACCTCTTCCTTCTCATCTCTTAATGTAGCACGGCCTGTGTAGATATATTTCAGCAGCATTGTAAATGCTTCTGCAGTGGTGTCCTGAAGAGGAATTTCTGCTTCAGGCTGGGATTCTCTCATTCCACCATATAATAATGCTCTAGAGACAGAAAGAAAATGTGAGAAACTTGCACCCTAATAGTGGGTGCCTTATTATGTATATTTAAACAGTAAAGTAAATAAAGCAAGCAGTCCAGACCAGTGGTTTTCAAACTTTTCCTCGGGACCCAGTTGAAGAAAAGAATCTATGCCCGCAACCCAACAATTACATCTTTGAGCAATGCATTCCAGTCTTGTGGTGATGGCAGTAGGTGACGCTGCGACCCAATACTGGGTCCCAACCTGTAACTTGAAAACCACTGATCTACAGTGCAACCAAATGCCGGATGAAAGAATAAATGAAGATATATTTGCAGCGGCTCCTCAGAAAAGACCACGTAAAATGAAGAAGGGGGGGGGTTGAAAATTTTAAACGTAATTTGTGTACAGCTTGAAATTTAGCTCTTTTCTGGAAGTATCTGTGTTGGAGGTGCACTCTGGTGTCTTTCCATCATTAGCTCAGCTAGTCTGTATTGTTTATTCAGGCTACAGATAAAAATTGGAGGTGAGTTTTGTTTGTTTTAAATTTCACCTCTGAAAATTTACTCCAGGATCTGAAAGTTGACTTAGGTTCTTTTCTACTCACCTATTACCACCTATAATAAAGAAATTTCAGATCACATTCTAGTAAAATCTCAAGAATATGAAAACCACTCATGAACTAAACCAATCAACCACACACAGCATGGGGAATGGTGCAACTGCCTCCCAAAACAGAGGCAAGACATGGAGAGGGATTCAGATGTCACATGCCATCTCCTCCTACGTTCCCCTCTAAGTTGTGCGCGTGTGCACACACACACAGGTTGTGAAACCTGTGCACACAACAAAATAAAGCGTGCATAAAAAAAAAAATTCAACAGTGCAAATATTTTTGTTACTTTAAGAAAGCTGTTTCAAGTAGCATGTTTCACATGAGGTTTTGTAAATTATAAAATCATTTCCATCACCATATCAAAATAAAGCTAATATATTATCTGCATCATATACACTTGCTTTGTTGCGCTTGCAAGTTTGACTATGCTCACTGGAATGCGTACAGATTTGGATACCAGTTCTGAAAATTTGCACAGAAGAAATATTTTGCGCACACAGCCTACAAAAAATTAGAGGGAACATTGATCTCCTCCCCTCCAATTTCTGTAAGCACCAAGCTGACTAGTGTTTGCTCTGCTCAGCCTGCTGGAAGGGAAGTTCCCTCGCTACCCCTTTACCCCCACATCCTCCAACTCCAGACTACTTGGTCCCTCTCCCTGAAAACCAAGCCCAGACAGGGAGCAGAGGATGGGATGGAGCAGCTTCCGTCTCCTACCAGGTGAGGGACGGTGGCACTGCAGTTCACTGCCTCTGTAGTTAGATGCCACACCCTGGATTCTAGTGCCAGTCATCTTTCCCTTCTACATGTGCTGGGTTCCCTGCATGGCAACCATCACATTTCCTATACAACTGTGAGCATCCACAATGAGGTACAGTAAGTGAAAATGGGGGAAGGAGAGAGGTGGGGGAGAAAAGGTAGTGGAGAAAGGAAGGGGAAAGGGTTGGGGAAGAGAGAGGATGAGAAAGAATAAGGGCACAGGGGGAAAACAGGAATCCAGCACACAGCATACCCTCAGCAGCACCCCCATTCACTTGCTCCATTGCCCTTCCTCCCCCTACCAGAACTGGCAGCCCAAGACCTACCCAAGTGGGAAGAGAGCCAGTGCAGAACACGAATAATATCCCACACAAACACACAGAAGAATGCCTCGCTACCTATCTTCAGTGGTTTGAACAAAAGCCTGAAGCCACAGTTGTGAACCGAAAGATGCTTAAAGAGCTATCCACTTTGACAGCAAAACAGCATGTTAGCAACCTCAGGCAGAGTCCTGTACCATTACAGATTTTTTCAAGTCTATGCAGTTTAATCCTGTAGCACTTAAGGGGTTTTTTGGTCATTATAAAGACTATGGCAAGTACATTTTGCGGCAGCATTTTTCTTTTTTTTGCACTATTTGAATGGACATTTAAATCAGTGAGCTTTTGTATTGGCTTCCCTCCCCCCCCCCCCGCAATGAACACAAAAAAAGAAGCAGCAAGAGAAATTACTTTAAACAGAAATACAGTACTTTATTACTTGTAAGCTACTAAAACGAAAGGGGAAGTTTAAAAACAATTTGATAATGTAAAAAAACCTGTTTGTGCTTGTTTCACTTAAGTTAAGAAGATTAAAAGCAGCATTTTTCTTCTGCATAATAAACTATCACAGCTCTATTAAGTCAATGTTCATATGTAAATTTTTGAAAGAACACTCATTGTTAGGGCCTCCACCTAAAATTCTTGGTTCACTGAGAGAAGCACAAGTCCATACACCAGCACCAGGCAATACTATGGGGGTTTTTTGGTTTGGTTGTTTTTGGTGGCACGGACATGGACACACGAATCCCAGTTTTCCACACCAATAACGGTCCTTCTTGCCACCTTACTTCCTGTTTGATCTGTGTTTTCATAGTGGTATCAGGATGACCAAAGTGTAGATTCTGTAACCACAACTCCTGAGAAGTGTCTAAAAACTAGACAGAATACAGTACTACCAAACAAAGTTTTATTTAAACAGTCTAGGATCTTTTCTTTACCTGAAGTGTTCTCTATCTTAACAGCCTCGTATTGCCTTATTTTAATGTAGTTTGTTTGGAATATGTGGATGTGACTGTATGCTTCCTAATCTATGGGTGCTTCTGCTGTTTGTTTTTACTTAGCCAAAGTACAATGACCCGGACTGTCACAGCAGGGCAGCAAATAGACAGGTGGCCTGTAATTTTGATTTCTCTGTTTCTATATGCATGTAACTAGCTAAACAATAATGTACTTAGTCACAGGCAGGCCTAAATATCTGTGTTCTAACAAAAAAATTGTTCATTTACAAATAACTGAGTTCTGAACAACCTCCATTTTAACGGTGCTTATAATTCTGAGGTTCTACTGTATCTCCTTATTCACAACTGAACCACCTAATTTCTGGTTCCCCAACTTTCAAACAGGTAAAGTGACTAGTTAATGCCCATATTATAAAATGAATAGCAGAAGTGGCAACAGAACCAGGAGCCCAAAACCCATTTCAGAACTCTACCCACTAGTAACTATTGCACAGGCCAGCCTTGGAGCCCTAGATGAGACTTGAGAAGACTCAAAATCTGCAACATGTTTTCTCTGGATGATAGTTAATCTGAGCATGCAACACACATACACAACCCTTAGTTTGTTCATCAGCCTCTCTGGCATTAATGAGAGAATTACCCTGAAAGTTTATTACGTATTTTTTAAGAATGGGAAGCACATGTGCTGTGTTAAAACTCTAGGGTCAAACCAGTTTTTAAACTTGCAACATTGTCCTAGCTCATGTTATAGGTGATAGAGCCTAACTGCACTATTTCAAGAAGAAATGCTAGAACTATTTTTTAAAGTTTATAGAAATGTTACCCCTTTTCTTTACAAAGAAAACCATCATAATCTTTATACAATTCCATTTGTCTGCTGAACTTTATTTCTTTTGAATCTGTAAATTAACTTGAGAGCCCAATTTATAGTCAAAAACTATCACGATGTCATGAAAATGTCCAGTTTTTTTTAAATAATTTATCACAATGCTTTGATGCATTGTGAAGCATTCAAACAAGAAATGTAATAGTCACCAAACAGCAGATTACAAGAGTATTTCTCCATGGAATTTACAAGTATATTTCATACACAAAGTTTTCTATAAGCCTGACAAAAAATAATACATCACCTGAAATATTGACATCTAGCAGCCAGAATCACTCTATGTGCAGGAAATCGTTTCTTTTCTACAATAAAGGTAACATCACTATATTCCTCCCCATTCATCAGAGCACCAACATTCTCAGACAGAATGTGAACATGGTCAATTTCTCCCACAGCTGTGTAAGGACGGAGTGGATGACTGTTACTCATCTTGATGAGGTGATGGTATTGACAGCCTATAGGAAGAAAGAAAAGAACTATAAGCATTTTTAAAACTAGTGAAACTACTACAGAACACATTACAACAAAAAACTAAGTAGATGTAATTTAGACAATTATAATGAATAACTGTGTAGTGAGTGATATTTTTGTCAAAATCGAGGATAAGGAACCTCACCTAACTTGCTTCAAAAATTAGATTTCAACTTGACGGAACCAGATTTCAGACATCTCCACCCAAGTTCTTCTGCCAATGCTCCTGTTCTAAGTCAACAAGACCCCATCAAACAAAGCAAAGTTAACTCAATAAGTTATGAAGCTTCTGTACATTTAAATTGTCCACAGAAGAAAACAACTCTGTATAAATTAAAATTAGTTGACTGATCACAGACAGACAAATCATTATCTCAGTGAACAGGCTTAGTCAAAATTCTGAAATCTACATAAATCTGTTTTCATCAGCATTCAGCCAGATTATGGGTGTTCATGACACATTCTTATTGAACCCAGCTTAATTTTCTAGAACTTCCTTATATCCTGACACACATGGAGAGCAGGAGGCAGGAAGGAGGCGTCAGATCAGACTCTCCCAAAAGTTCAAGTTCCCATCCCCTCAGCACCTGGCTCACATTAGGCAGGTTAGGAACTGGGAGGTGAGTGTCAAACCTCAGCCCCCAATTCCTGCCTCACACACCCAAAGAGGGGCAAGCTCCTATATATCCCAGTGTACGTGATGGGGCAGCAAGGATGGTTGAGATCCCCCTAAAGGGGCAAGAATCCTCCAGATATGGCACGAACGCATGGGGAGAATGTAGATCCGACAGGTGCCCCAGCCTCTATTTTCCCTAAATCTTGCTGCCACTCACTCCCACCTCCTCCCTCCCAGCATACCACTTCTCCACCTCCCATAAGCCCCAAGCCTCCCCCACCTGAAAGCCCCAACTCCTTCCCTCCTCTATTACTCAACACTATTTATCCCTCTCCCTTTGCTATGGATCCAAACCTTACATTCTATTTTCTCACTGCTCCACCAGCTAATACTCCTCCTAGGAAGCATTCGTGGCTAATTTTTAACTCCTAAAGACTTCACTATCCAGAATGAAACTGCCACCCTTTACTTACAAATTACGTAAACTGTCAACCTCTTAACCCAATACTCCTTCTGTCTAAGTGGGAATTTGTGGCTAACGTATTCTTAATTAGAGAGACAAGATGGATGAGGTAACACCTTTGATTGGCTCTGCTTCCATTAGTAAAAATAAACTTACAAGCTACACAGAGGTCTCCAGAAGAGCAAAAGTTGGTTCAATCAAAGATATTACAGTAGAACCTCAAAGACACGAACACCTAGGGAATGGAGGTCGTCCATAATGCTAAACAAAAGATTATGGTGCAGCACCCTGCAGTCAAGTCAATGTCTCCCAGCTGAAAGTGGGAGAGATCTCTGCAAAGAGAGCATTGGCAGCCCTGCCTGATTTGCAAGCATCTCCATGTGCTATTCTGGTTTCTTGCCTGTACTGAACTGTGCAAGATGGGGAGGTCTTGCCCCATACCCTTGGCATCCCAAGCCCAAGCTCTCTGTTGCCTCACCCCAGGATTCACCCTGCTCAGTGCACAGCTTGTCGTGCTCCAGATGCAGCTCATGGCAAAGTACTGGTGCCAGCCAGCTGCCAGTACCCCTACCCCTTGCACTTCCAGCGGTGCTGGCAGGACCCAGGAGGACAGCCACATGCAAAGCTTGGGCCATTTCAGTGCACAGGCTTTAGCTCTTTAAAGTTCCTCCGGAGCACAGCTGACTCCCCCTCTACTACCAAGCTAGGCTTTCACTGCAACATTCAGTTGCTTGCAACTTGAAATGCTCAGGGCTGCATGGTGGGAGGGGAAGCCAGGAGAGAAAAGTCTCCCCTCCAAACAGAGTGGGGTGGGAAGGGATGAAACAGCACTCCTGGCTTACAGGAAGAGTGCAGACCAGACTGTTTCTTTTCTGCCCAGTGTTTGTTTTCCTCTCCTCCACTACTGTCTTACAGTATTGCCAATTTCACAGTTGACTGGTCAATTCATAACCCTGGTATCTTTGAGGTGCTACTGTAACTCACTCAGCTTGTTTCTCAAATGCCCTGGGACCTATAAAGCTACATCATCACTGCCTACAACAGACATTCTTCCAAGGCTCTACAGACAATAGCACTTTTATTAGTAAAACTTGTTAATTAGAAGCGCTGGGGGGTTGGGGGAGAGCCACACACCCCAACTGATCTAAGTTTCACCAACAAAAGCACCACTGTCAACAGCATTGTGACAAGGTGAGACATCCTCCCACCAACAGAGGGCACCACATCTCATTGAAGGTAGTTTGATTATGCTGGCGAAAGAGTTCTCTCCCATCAGCACAGAGTGGCTAGACAAGAGAGTTTATAGTTGCACGGCTGCAGGGGGCAATACAACTGTGGTGCTATACGATCTGTAGCCTTAGTTATGTTAACTGAAGGTGAATTCACAGGCTATACATTCTGTAGCCTTCACAGACAGTATCAAAGAGTTCCAAACAGGTAGCTGTGTTAGTCTAGTTCAGCAAAAGAAACGAGTCCTGTGGCACTTTTAAAGATTTACAAATTTATTTATCACATGAGCTTTCATGGGAGAAAATCCCACTTCATTGGATGCTGTGAAAACAGGGAATTTACAGAATAGCAGGAAAAGAGGTCGCAGTGCATCTAGTCATTAGTACTTCTCTATTTAACAGCAGCAAGCAACAGACACTGGTTTTTATGAGGGAGGGAAGGAGAAAGGAGAGAAGCCTCTAATGTAAGAGCCCTTAAGCAAATGATCCTAAATTTGGATTATTAAAGCTACTTTGCGACCTACTGTGGCACACCAAATTTCAAGAGAGATCTGAGTAACAGGTTAGATTTCAGATCACTTTATGTGATGTAAAATTCAACTCTTGTAAAAGGTGCCATTTTTCTGTCCCGGTGCATCGACCCTGTTAAAGCACAAAAACCAAATATAATAAACTGTTCTCAATTTGGGTCCCTCATAGACTCAGCAGGTGCCATCCACTCCCTCAGGTGAAACTCAGACTGACTGACTCCAGAGGCATAGCCATCAGCTTATTTCAGCAAAACAAACAAACAAAGCACCCAGTAACACTTTTAAAGACTAACAAGTTTGTTTATCACACATGTATGCCCACAGAAGTTCATGCAATAAATAAATGTTAGTCTTTAAAAGTACCACAGGACTCCTCAACCCAGTCCACAGACTGAGATTCTTTTGACTTGCATTACATCAATAGTTTGATCTCTAGCTCCAAACACAAAACAAACCCCCAAACAAAAAAACAAATATAAAACAAAACCCAAAGAAAACCACACAAACCCCCCTAGATAGATACTTGTAAACTGAACAGCTTCCCCACCCCCACGCTTATATCACTACAACCTCCACCACAAAATGACTCTTCAAAGCATCTAATGAAGTGGGATTTTTCTCCCACAAAAGCCCACTCAGTAAATAAATGTTAGTCTTCAAAAGTGCCCCAGGACTCCTTTTTTGTTTTGCTGACCCAGACCCTTGCCAGGACTCACCCTGCTCAGTGCACTGCTTGACATGCTCCAGATACAGAATTTTCCATCTTAACATTCGCACCTTCTCTTCAATTGTTGTCAGTGGGTCACAGCAACACTGTTTGAATTGACTTTAACTCACCCTTCTTTGCACGGGTGCCTATACGTCACATACTGCAGTTCTCACTTCAGGCACCTCACGAAGCAGGATTACACCCACAAAAGCTCATGCAGTAAATAAATTTGTTAGTACCACTGAACTCCGTGTTTGTTTTGCTGAATCAAACGAGCATGGCTGCCCCTTTGAAACTTTCCAAATATTTGAGTGACTAACACTACCCTGCGCTCCCTACAGACATGTTGAATTTCAAATGAACCCATCTAAATCTCTGTTTTAAACTACTTGGAAACAGCAGCTCCCCAGACCTTGAAATTAGGGTGGGGGCTGTAGGGGGAAGTGTAGGGTGGCATTGGAGTACTCACTAAATTGGTATAACACTGTTACTAGCTGACAACTGAGGGGTGCTGTAATTCAGAGGGATGTAGAGGGGAGTGCTGGGGTGCTCACTAAATTGGTGTACCACTGTTACCAGCTGACAACTGTGGGGTGCTGGGTATTCAGGAGGGTGTAGAGGGAGGTGTAGGGGGTCCTCACTAAATTGGTATAATACTGTTACTAGCTGACAGCTGGGGGGGAGGTTCTGGGTAATTCAGGGGGGTGTAGAGGGTGGTGTAAGGGCATGAGGGTACTCACTAAATTGGCATAACTCTGTTACTAGCTGACAACTGGGGGATGTTGGGAAATTCAGGGGCTGCACACTAAATTGGTATAATGCTGTTACTAGCTGACAACCACGGAGTGCTGGGTAATTCAGAGGGGTGTAGAGCACTGATCCCTCTAAGCTGTGCGTGCGTGTGTGCACACAGGGCACGAAACCTGCGCACAGAACAAAATAAAGTGCGCACAAAAAAATTCAGTAGTGCTGTTATTGGTGCTCACAAAGAATTCTTTTTGCACAAAGAAATTATCTGCGCACACAGTTTACGAATAATTAGGGGGAACATTGGTGTAGAGGGCAATACAGGGGGATGCTGGGGTGCTCACTAAATTGGTGTAACACTGTTACCAGCTGACAACTGTGGGGTGCTGGGTATTCA
>ML682024.1:1201190-1233914 GCA_007922195.1 Podocnemis expansa | reverse complement strand
CACTGTTACCAGCTGACAACTGTGGGGTGCTGGGTATTCAGGGGGGTGTAGGAGTGCTCACTAAATGGTGTGACTGTTACTAGCTGACAACAAGGGGGTGTTGGGAAATTCAGGAGTGTAGAGGGCGGTGTAGGGGGGCTGGGGCGCTCACTAAATTGGCATAAGACTGTCACTACCTGACAGGGGGGAATCGCTGCTTGGACAATTCAACCTTCCACAGCTGTGCCAATCCACCTCCCCCCGCGCGGACCTGCCGGGGCACTAGGCGCCTCCCCGCCCAGCCGCTAGGCAGGGTTCGGCTCCCCGGGGCGCAGGGGCGCGGAGCCAGGCGGGGTCTCTCCCGAGATGGCGGCGAGCAGGCGGCCGGAGGGGAGGCAGCCGCTCGGCCGGGACGCGGCGCGGGGCCTCCGCGGGCCGGGAAGGCGAAGGCGGCCCCCGGGGGAGGCAGGAAGGAGCCGCAGGGGAGCGCGGGGACGGGACGGGACGGGACAGCCCCTCACTCACCGTCGCCGTCACCCACCCGACCGACCGCAGCCGCGCCCCCCGCCGCTCCGCGCCGTCACGACGTCATACGTACGCTTCCCTCTTCGCGCCTGCGCACGGGTCTCCCGATCGACGACGGCCGCGTGCCCCAGCGTGGTGACGTCAACATAGCAACAAGGGGGCGGGGCGGTACTTGCGCGGCCAGACGAGCGGGGCGGGGCCAGAGTGGGCTCGCGCGGTTCCGTTCGATTCGCTTCCGCCCCGCGGCCAGCAGGCGCGTGGCAAGGCCTGAGTGCTCCGCGCTGCCTCTGGCGCGCCACCCACGTGGGGCATGGAGAGTGCGGGGCTGGGTGGAGGCAAGCTCAGGGCATAAATAAATGTTAGTCTTTAAAAAAAGCAAGGTGTCTTCTGGCACCTAAAGACTAACAGATTTATTTGTCGCATGAGCTTTGGTGGGAGAATAGCCCACTTCGTCAAATGAAGTGGGATTTCTCCCACAAAAGCTCATGCGATGAATAAATCTGTTAGTCTTTAAGGGCCACAAGACACCTTTTTTTCATGCTTTACTAGACTAACGCGGCTGGCCCTTTGGAACTTTGTTAGTCTTTAAGTGGCACAAGACTCCTTGCTTCTGCTTTACCGGACTAACACAGATGCCTGTTTGAAACTTGCTTTTTTTTTTTGCTTTACCAGACTAACACAGCTGACCCTTTGAAACAAGCCCAGGGCTGCACCAGTGACTCGCGGCTGCAGTGCTGCCTGCTCGTTCCCTGGAGAGACAAGAAATAGCGCTGGCAGGATGTGATCATTAGAGATGGGGAGTTTCTAATGAGTGGGGAACTGCACTGTTAATTGCATGCGGGGTGAGCAGGTTGCAGACCTATTAAGACATCTAGACCCCAGGGGTCTGCAGAGCCTCTCCCTACCTGGGGCCAGAATCCAGCTGCAGCCCCGATGGTCCCTGCCAGGGCTGCCCCCCGTGGCTGGATCCTGGCAGGGGGATGGAGCAGCAGCAGCTCCCCAGCAGGGGCAAGAGCAGAGGAGCACAGCTGCCGCAGCTCAGCTCCCCAGCAGTGTGGGCAATGGTGGTAGCAGTGCTGCTCACCAGCTGTCCCACATGTGGGCCAGAGTCTGCCCATACAGGCCAGATTACATAATCAGCCAGAGGGGTAGGGCCCACAAAGATTTCTTTTGTTACAAAGGGGTCCCCAGCTTGAAAAAGGTTAGGAACCACTGAGCTAGAGCAATTTACGTGCAGTGCTGAGCAGGAGCTGATGCTTGTGGTACATACGTAGGTACCAATAGTGTAGGGCAGTGTTTCCCAAACAGTGTGGCACAGTACACAGGCCTGCCATCAGGTCTGAGCAGGTGTGCCACAAAATGTTTTGAACAACCACTCAAAGAGCTCTAGATTGGCTATGAATATTCATGAGTTCATTTGGAAACTATATGCTGGTGTGCCTCAAATTAATTCAAGACAGCAAGGGGTGCCACAGCAGAGCAAATGTTGGGAACCGCTGATGTAGGGAAAGGTAGGAAAGAGGTTCTAGCGTCCAAATTTAGGCTGGTAGATACAAGACTAAAGTCCAGGTGCTACATGGTAGCGTTTTCTGAAAGATCTCCCGTTCTACATGCAGGGTCAGACCTGTAGAACTGCTGGGTCTAACGATAGTGGAAGGAGGAGGGATTTCACTCTCTTAGGAACTGGAAAACCTTTAGGGAAAGGCAAAAATTATATAGGAAGGGTTCCATGTAAACCAAAAGGGAGCCACATTCCTGCTGTAAAATTAAAAAGCTCACAGGGGAGCATTTAAACTAAGGGCTGGGGAAAAGCTGATGGGCATAGAAGAACACGCTGTCCAGACAGACATGCGTCTAGGGAGAAATTATTAAATGGGATACTCTATACCAGTGGTTCCCAACCTGTGATCCAGTGACCCCCCCGGGGGGTCCACAGAGTTATTGCAAGGGGTCCATGAATACATCCTGCCCCAGCTGCTGCCAGCCAGTGATCCATGTTGGAGAGGACTGTAAAACTGAGAATCTAAATGAATAGTATTTGCCTGCTGTAAACCCCCTCACCCTGGCTATGTCCCCACCCCTTGGGAGGAGGCAGGGCCAGGTCCTTCACTGCCCTTCTGCAGCACCACTGCATGCAATCAGTCCCTGATAACAACTATTATCATTTGGGGGAAGGGAGTCCAAGAATTTTTTTGGCATTAATAAAAGGGTCCTCATACTTGAGAAGGTTAGGAGGGTTCTGGGGCCCACCAAATGATACACTAGCCCCTGCCTTTACATAACAGAAGAATTAGGGGTCACCCAATGAAATTAATACACAGCAGGTTTAAAACAAACATAAGGAAGTACTTTTTCATAAAGTGCAGTGAATTCTACAAGTTGTCTGTAAGGGGATCTTCCAAGTTAGAGCTGGACTCAAAAGGAATTAGATAAGTTCATGGAGGACAGATCACTCAGTGAATACTAGCCAAAATGGGGCATTGTCCTCTTGCTCCAGGTGTTCCTAAAGCACTGACTGCCAGAAGTCTGGACTAAATGACAAGGGATAATCACTCAGTTGCCCCAGTCTATTCATTCCCTCTGAAGCATCTGGCATCAGCCACTGGTGGAAGACAGAACACTGGGCTTGATGGACTATTAGTTTGATCCAGTATGGCCATTTTTGTATTCTTAAAACAGGAATTAAACATCTCAGTCTTATTGATATCATCCTTTATTAGCTCCTGCCTCACTAAGTAGTCGATTTACACTTTATTTCATCTTTCTCTTACTTTTAATGTATTTATAAAACCTCCTCTTATTGTCTTGTATGTTCCTTGATGGGTTTCATTCATTTTGTGCATCAGCCTTTCTGAATTTGTCCCTACATGCTTGCACCATTCTATTACCAGTCATCTAGGAATGAATAAAAATTACTGCAGACTGTTACAAACTGGGCACATCTATGCTATGAGTCACAAAGCAGTTTGTAAGTGTGATTCTTCTGTATCTGCTGCCTGAAGGACGTGTTGCAATTTTTTTATTTTAACTTTTTTTATTTTTGCACCAACAGGGCTTGCTCATGTTCTAACAAGCTGACGTGTAATTTCTTTCCTCTGTCCCCACCCGTTCCTGGATAATGATTTTTCTATTAAAACTTACAGACCTGGAAAATAAGAACTTTTCCAGTAAATATACAATCTATTATACATTTCTTTATAAAGTCATCAACATTTCATTTTGGCTTTTTTTAATTGTATCCCACATTAGTCACAAATCTCTGCTTATTCTTATACAGCCCATGTTTACTACAGTAGCAGAGACTTGTTACTGTAACCTGTACTAATCAGAAGCATCTATTTCCATGGGTGTAACCCATACATTTACTTAGGTTTGCTACCTTTAACTTCTCCCACCAAATTATTTCTGCTCAACAAAAATCAAGTGGATAAAATCAGTAGCAAAGTACTGTAAGTCATATAGCCTTAGAGAAGGATTTTTAAAGTTTTGTAGATGCTTTATTTGGAAATAAATAATTTTATTTGATGTCACTGAGCTATCAAATTTAACACTCACATCAGTCAAAGCTTTTCTATCCCAACAAGATTATGAAGTCCTTTTAGAAATGCACTAAATACCAACATGGTTTGTTAAGGGGTTTGGGTTTGATTATTCTGGGGCAAAGTGAGTATTTCAGTGCTACTGAAACACTGTAACATGAAACTGGCTCACATGTGGAGTTGGTAAACCTGACATGTCTTCCTGTTATTTACAGCAACAGTACAACAGCAATTAGAGATGTAAAATACTTAACGGTTAACAAAAAACCCTATTGCTGGTGATAAGTCTACACACCAATCTTCCTACTCACATATCCCACCCTCAGCACAGTTCTCAGGCTGGTTCCAACACAGTGACATTTTGGCTGCACAATACAGCTAACAACCAGCCCTGAATAGGAAAATATATTAACTTTTGCATAAAAGGTGAATCTGCATGAGTGCACTTTCAGAACACCATTAGTATTGTGCTCTCCTAATTACAAATGAGGATCACCAGCCGCACAAAAATAGAAAACAAAAGAATTGAAAGGGGAATCCAAGCAAGAGGACTGCTAAAGAATTATTTGTGGGTAAGGTTAGTTCCTCTCAATTAAGTGATGTCACTTGAATAGTAAAGTATGTTGTATGTCTTCAGCCCCCCAGAGAAAACTTTTATGCTTTAAAACTAGATGAGGGTCACCATGTGATTGGGAGTCAAAATTTCAATCCAGTAGCCATCAGGATCCTGAATAAATGCAAGTCCTTTCATTTTACCTACAAAAAGATACAGATTTTTAGATACAGTTAAGAAGCCTTAAAAGATAAAAGTCATATTTTACACCGACAAGAATTACATAGATTTCTCTCTCAAGATTTCCTCATCCTTGTATAGCAGACTGAGCAAACAGTTCAAATAATGTGTTCAAGATTGTATTTCACCACCGATTCAGAGAATCCCATTCAGACTTTTAAAGACAGTAAGGGCAACAGTTTATATGATTACTTATGCTTTAAAATTGAGGCAGGTTATCATCTCTAACTAAAAAAGCTGTAAAAGGACTGTTATACAATTGGCCCTCCCCCCTTTTTTTTTGTACTGCACTGCAGATGCCTTTGCCAAACTACTATACAAACAATGAATGTAAAGTCCAAACACTGTCCCTTCCTGGTAGGTGTTGTTATTATTGGTTTTTTTTGTTTGTTAAAGCCAAAACTTAACTCCCATCTTTTTTCTCAGGGTTGGCTGTTCCTATGATTTCTCCCTGAGGACAATTCAACTCACTCCAGATTCTTTTTCCCAATCCTTCTTTCTGCCCAGATGGCAGTACTGAGTTACCTGCCTCAGGGTCAACAGCACTCACTTAACTCTCTTACCAGGATCAACACCAGCTAACAAGGTGGAGACATTCAGATAAATACTGCATGTTATGTACTTTATGTACCTTTCTTTTAAACATAGGTTTATTAGCAATGAAATTTAGATTCAATTTGCTTTGACTGAAAAATTGGGGCTGAACTAGAACAAAGGGTATTTGAGATCTCCTTTCAATTTCTTGTTCCCATACTATCCATCATGTCATTTAAAAAGTTGAACCCATGATTCCAAGCCTCTGCACTAGGGTCACGCATACCAATACTAGTTCCAGCCAAAGAAACATACGGCTTCAGTTACATCAGCATGTGTAACATGAAAAGGATCACTGTACAAGTGTCTATTTTTATCTAGGATAAGCAGAAAGTGGGAGTATCACAGAGAGAAACCTGCTCCACGGTATTGTGCTCCAATTCACATAGGAATCAGTGCTCCAAAAGGAAGTCATATTCTTCCCCCATTGGAAGGATGCTGTCATGACAAACTTTTTCATTAAAGGCAGTTGCTGACAGCAATAACTCATTAGAAAGTTACAAAGAGAAACCTGAGGGCTGTCAGTGAGCTGTGAGGTCCCTTTATGCATTAAAGGGTTTGAAAATACAGATTCTTCTTGATTCCCTGCTGGATGTGTTGGTTTGGTTTGGTTTGGTTTAAAAAAAGCAGATTCTGAAATGAGAGTCTCTCTCAATAAAGATTCCAGAGAAATATTTTAACACACTCTCGGCTGCATGAAATACAAAACATAACATTAATAGAAAAAGATACCCTTCAATAGCTCTATTCTAGACCACAACTGGAAGACTGATTGGGTTAGTAATGGATAAAGACAAGTTTTCAGATGATTTAACAGTTAAGCACCCATCTTATAGCAGCTCCATTCAAGTTGCACTTCCCTAGTTTGTTAATGGGAAGGTGATGTGAGACCATATCACATCACAACATGGTCAGCTAAAGTAGCAACAAAAGTGTACAAACTTAAGCAAACATTTTGTCAGACTAACATAAGGTGCATTGATAACTGACCAGATTTTTCCAATGTTACTCTGAGATGGACCAAATGTGTGTTTTGCCTATTGTATGAAAGCAAGAAATCCTGATTGGCTCTAGCAAAACCCTGGGATAACAAGCGAATTCAAGTAGTCATAGCAGCTATTAAAAGCACATCATCACCTATCCTCTTTGCCTAACAATACATGAAAGGAAAATGAATTCACAATTGTTGGGGGGGGGGAGGGAGTGGGGGGGGGGAATCAAGAATCCATCAGAACGATCAGACGACTTGGTGAAGACTTACCATCCTCTGGTCTCTTCACAAACTTCACTCCAAGCTCTTCAAACCTCTTACAGGCTATAGATACATCAGGGACGGCAATACCAATGTGACCTGTCCAACAACAGAGTATGTGGAGGTAGAGTATATGGAACACAGATGACCAAAAATTACAACAAATGGATTGTTGTTACAATACCAAAATATGGTAGGCACTTTACCCTAAGCAAAGACTTTCCAAGTTACACATTTAACTCTCTCATTTAAAATGTTAAAATAATTTACTCAAGGGAAGCCTGTTTTAGTTTCAGGGGGAGGGGAATAGGATATCAAAGCTAATAACATTGTTAGCTTTTCCTTCTTTTCCAAATAAGCTAGCTGTTTGACAGGGTCTCAAAAGTTAAACTATTTCATGGAATATTCCAATGATACAGTGATGTACACAATAGAATCAGAGTAGTAGAAAAATGAAATTTGAGAAGTAAAGGCAAAAGAGAAAGTGTTAACAAAAACAGTAAGTCCAGGAATCAGGATATTTGCTGTATTTACTAAATAGGGTAAGGTTTTAAACACTAATATTGTGTTTATATAAGCAAGTGTACTCAATTAATCACTTGTTTCCAAGTTCAGGAACACACAAATCAAATAATCTAATCTGAAGTTTGTATTTCATAAATCATATCAATGACCTTCCAAATATTTAGAATATCAAATCACAGAATTCTTCCACACCTCAGGGCCAATTCTACTCTAACCCATGCATGTGAGGAAAACTCAACCTTATATTTGAGAAAAATAAAAAAAATTTTCATTATACATCAAATTTCAACCAAGATCCAAATTCATGTTCTTTAACTAGGTCTCAAACCTAGAAGCAATCAGAGATAAAATTAAACTTTAAAAGCTTTTATTAAAATCTTTATGTTAAAATGGATACTGGAAACAATGATTCACTTGCTTTAAGAGTTCAATTTATGTACAAACTACAACTATGATTCATTATTAGTTACCCACAAAGTCTTAGTCCTAATTTTCAAGCATCTGTGTAGCAGAAAAAGAGGTAAAATTTTGGATTTCAGAATCTCTTCAAGTCTCCAAAGTTAATACTTGTTATTTAAGGCAATCTATAATGCTGAATCACTGCATCCAGAAACACTACTAGCATTTTTATTGTACCATTATCATAACAAAGTCTGTAATGGAATTGAGCCAATAATCTGCACACAATTTATTGATCAAATTTATATATGAAAATTTTCTCAATTCAATTTTCTAAAGACTTACAGAAAACTAAAAGGTTAATATTACAGAGACTGAAAAGAAGAAGAAAAATGCCTGCAGTGCATATTTTTCTCCAAAACGTACCAAATCCTCGAGGGTCTGAATTGCCATTGTGGTAAGACTGATTCTCATCATTTTCAGTGCCCCAATTGCTACAAGAGAAAGGAGAAAACATACTTAATATAAAAAGATGACTAAAGAGTAGCAGGTTATTTAAAAATAATTCTGGGAAGAATCAAAGAATATTTAGAAATATGTGGAGCTCCCAAAAGCAAATAGTATACTACAATCTGGATCCCTACAGTTCACAGACAATTGTGTTCATTCATAGAATAATGACTAATAAAAACGTTCTCCCAAAGCTAAAGCACTCAAGATACTAGAAAGACAGATGAAGTAGAAATCCATCCACAGATGGAATTCTATGAAATTCATGTGTTTGGAATTTGAGCTTGGTTTGCAGAAGCAAATAACATTTTTCCATGCTTTCACAGTTTTTCTCTTTTGCTTCATCCACAAGATACAAATAAATTGAGAAAATATTTCTTTAAACATAAAATGTAGCTATCTAGGATCCCCAGGTACTGACTGTGGAGATGGATGCCTTGTATTAGAGTACTTATGTCATTTTCCTGGCAAACATTCTCCTGTATTCCAAATTCACAATGCTTTCTTATACTTAGGTGGTTTTCAGATATTGACATTTAAATGATCACTCAATATTTAAGATAAACTTTTTGGAATTTGCATGGACTCATAGGCAGGAATTTACTACACTCATACCAAATAAAATTGTAGTTGGGTCTGCCTAAACACACATTAAAGGACAGACCCTAAACCAAGAGCTAAATTCTCATAACAACAGGCAATACAAAAGAGGTTACAGCTCTTTTATTTGCAGATCTTGTGGCTCAACATAAGTACAAGCTGTAACATGTTTTATAATTTTTCAAGTTTCACTACTTTTCATTTTCTTTCTTCTAGCTCATTGAAATTGAATTCCTATTACTGAATAATCCCTCTTTCACTATTATTCGCTTCCCCCATACACTCACTTAAACATACTAAATCCCTTTGACCTGTTCCCCCATCCGCTATTCAACCCTCAGCTACCCTCAGCCACTCATCCAGAGCCATTACAGTTTACTCCTCCAGAAGAAATTTCCTTTCCTAGCACGTCTGTAGTTTGTCATCTCTTACTGGCAACCTTTCAGGGACCTGGAAGGTGCATTCCCTGCACCAGGAGGCAGGCAGACTGAGTCCAACTTGCATCCCATTACTGTTGTGGCTAAAGTTTTTGCTCCTCTCCAGGGCTTCAGGCTTAATTCTGTAAGGAGAGGGAGGGGCTCTAACCTCATATGCATTAGGAGGAGGAGGTGCTACAGGAGCCAGCTCTCAGATGTCTACTGGATATGGAGGGAAGGGGGACCTGAAACAACACGATGAGGGAGTACAAATGTGTGTTATTAAGTTTGTGTGCTAGTCTATTTTGGATGTTCTCCATGTCCCTACATAAGTTACCATAGCATCTAACATTGCCAGCTGTGCCAAAACATTTAGGATACTTTTTTTCCTTGTCAAAACACATGGTGGTATAATGACAAAACACTGAGTTATTTTGTGTAATAACTGAGGTTTCAAGAAAATTTCTCACATCACAATAATGTTACATGATCAAGTGACATTAAGAGCCACATGCACTCCAAAATCAGAAAGAAAAATCATTTTAATTCCCTCTTCTCTACCACTTTTCATCCATCAGTCTCAAAGTACTCTATACAGGGAAAGCTTAAATGACTTTCTAATATTGCACATTAAGTTGATGGCAGCACTGAGGAGAGAATCCAGATATGACTCCCAACTGTGTCCTCAATCCATTACACAACCACCACCTCATAGCTGTTTTCTGAAATTCCTTCTGTAGTACACCAACTCCTTTGTCTTCCTTTTCATCGCTCTCCTTTAATCAGCTTTTGCCTCAGAAATGTGTCCCCCCCTTCCTTTATGGTATATTAGAGCTAATGAATATTGAGAAAAAACACAGTTCTTGTTCAGATATCCAACATCCAAATCATATCTTTCGTGGTATAAAGTGTTTCCACACTATGTTAATTATCCACAATCCGTGATCAGATGAAACACAAATGCAATAACATAACCTAGGGTGAAGCACACAGTTATAACTAATGTCCATTAACTATGAGGAGAAGTGAACTGTAAAAAGTTGGAATTAACACTTACTGTGTCAGTTCAAGTGTAGCCTTTCTAGAGAAAGTCCAAGCTGTTCTTTCTTTTGGATCTTGTGGGATATCATTTTTATCTTCATAAGCCAGGAAATAAAGTGAGAATTTCATCGTGGGAAAGTCACATTTTTGAAGCAATCTAAAGGGCAACATTTTGAAAGAAATTATAATTGATAGTATTTTCAAAGTTGCATCTAGACTGCACATTAATTTAAAAATGCATTCTCTCCATTTTAGAAAACAATGGCTACCTTCTTTCCTACCCCGCCACCCAATATGCCAAAACTCGTTCAATTTTAAAACACGGCATATAAATATTCTTGAGAGCCACACCCATGAACGTGTTTTGAAAAGAATCAGTTAAAAGTCACAACGCTCTGAAAACTAATAACTGTAAATACCCTTGAAGAAAATCTCACATCTAAGGCTGGTATGCAGTGCCTTGTGCACAGGTGTTTCCCTAAGACTGTCAATAGTCATCTCACTTATTTTGTTCCTTGAAGGCTTAACAGGCAATAAATTGGTAAGAAGATTTATTTTTCAACTCAGTACAATTATAGTTGTTGAACTTACTGCCTCAAGATAACCCTGAAGTTAAAGCTCAGCAGAATTAAAACAAACAAAAACTCCATAACAACATACATTAAGATGGATGAAAACATTCACAGTTACATTAGATAGGATTGAAAACAACAGGCTATAAAACACACTTACTTCATGGCATAAGCCAATTAGTAGATGCCTTGGGTTAGAAAACCCTGCCGGTAAGGAAAGTTGTGTTTCTTTAATGGCAGTTACAGATATTTATGCACTGTCCCCTGACATATTTAATATTAGCTACTGTCAGACACAGAATACTGCACTAGATGTAGACTACTAGTTGAATCCAGCATGGCATTTCCTGTGAAAATCCACTAGCTTCAGGAAAATAAATCAAAGTTTGTACTCAGAGAATCCATACTCAATTTAATCTTCCCACCAGTAGTAAAGATGGTTTAATGTCCACTTGTCATACAACACAAAAAACACTAGATACCTAACTCAGTACTTCAGTTCATTTCTGTTGGTCCAATCTTTTTCTGTCAAACTTAAATCTCCTCTGAAGAAGTATAGGTCACTTAAGCTAATATATACTTTGTTTCATATATTAATTTCATATAAACAGTATTTGTTAATGAAAAAAGTGATTGGAATGAAGTATAATTGTACACAAAGTATGTATTAGCACATATATATGGCTGTCTAAGTTTCTGTAAATATCAATGGAAATATTTTCCTCAGGTTGTGTATACACAGTGAAATCTGTATCTACCAACAAAAATCTAATCCTTCCAATCCTGTGTATAAACAAACAGCTTTGGCAGTTAGGAAAGCTGGCTACAAAAAGCTGATCATTTGCCCAGTTTAAAATTAGTCTGATTTCACTTTTTCCAATTTAAAAATGTACAAGTATTCTGAAAATACTTAGTCATGAAAATTAAGTCAAGCGACTCACCAAACCGGGCACTTACCTGATGATTCAACATGTACACGGACTTAAATGCCAAGGTTTGCTTTTCAGAAGAATAGTTCAGTAAAACAGACAAAGGAAAATATATTTAAAACAAATCCGGTCTCACGCATTGTTCACTCACGTCATTCCAAGAATCCTTGTATAAAAATCCAGTGACTTCTTGGGATCTTTTATTCTTAACATTGTCTGTTGCAACAGAAAATCCTACAAAATAATTATAGTAGTTATGCATCTGTTCCTCAAGAAAGCACAATAAGATGTCAATATGAATATATGAAGTTGGGCTCTTATTGTGACCCAGTGATTTAAAAGGACATTGTCAAGGTCCGTAGGACCAAAATATTATGAACAGAATTACATATACCATATATCTATAGCTATAAATTTATTGCACTGATTCTGCAAACATCCCTAGGGCTTATGATTCTTGATAAAAGATATTAGTCTATAAAATTCTATGTAAATTTACAATGCTGTGCAAATTGTTTTCCCTCACAAATGATAACTGTTTTGGTATTGTTAAATTTAAAAAAAAAAAATACAAAACCCCACTATCATACTTTATCCTTGTTTCCAATTTATAGTTACTCCATTTGAGCTACTTTGGGGGGGCCAAACTACATCCCTGTATCCATGTCTCTTAACAGAATGTAAATCTAGGAGGACCATCAAATCGTTTAGCAGGAGTGGGAAAATTTTTTGGCCTAAGGGCCTCATCAGGGCCTAAGTGGGCTGGAGACAGGTAGGGGAAGGGGTGAGGCTGGTAGGGACCAATGCACTTTTTGGCCAGAGTGCTGCTGGGCCCATGTGGTTGGGGGGTACAGCAGTTGCTATGCCCTATCCAGGGTGTGGCTAGGCCCTGGACAGAGTGGTCATTACACTTCAGCCAGAGCAATGGCACCCCAGTAAGAGATGGATGGCGTGTGGCAGCTGTGATCTGGGCCAGCAAGAGCTCTGCTGCTGCACACGCTGGGGAGAGGTGTGGAGTCACAAGGGAGGACCAGTCACCACACTCCAATCCAAAGGGGGCATGGCCAGCTGAGTGGAGTGGCCAGGCCCAGCTGGAGAAACAAATGAAAGGCTGCCATGGGCCACATCTGGCCCTTAAGCCATAGTTTGCCCACCTCCAACTAGTGACTGATCAGCTTTATATCACAGGCATTTAAATTACACCCAGATATTCTTATATCCAGCCCTAAAACTTCAGATAGACCAAAGCATTTCAATCCACAGAAGTTTAAACTGTTGTGTGCCCCAAACACACAACAAGGGAGGCTCGGGTCACCAATGCCTGAGGCCCCTGGAATGGCAGGGAACTGATTAAGTGAAATATGTCCAGATGATCCCAGCAAATGAACAACGAGCCATAGTATGGAGGAAGGCATAACAAATTCAACCCAAACCAACTGGTACCTGCCAATTTGACCCAGGAAAAATTGACTTATTGATGCTAAATCTGGTGGTCATTATAACTCTGAGCAAGTGACCCACGCATAGAAGCTGGGCATTTAGGAGGAATATTTTCTGCATCCTCCCCCCCCACCAGTGCCATTTTATCCACCCTATCCTGTTGCGTCTCCCACTGAGACCAGTCTCTGATACTTCAGGCAAAGGTGCTAGTGGCAGCAGGGATCAAAATACATCTAGCCAATTGTGAACTGGGGCAAACAAATCATTCCTGACTGATTTTGCAGATGAGCTCTTAAACTCTGAAGTAGATGCTTTGTCTGGCTAACCTATATATACATAGCAACACCCTGATCCTGCTTTTCTTTGTTTCCCTATAATTTCTTCTTGCTCCTGACTAGATTATTTTCTGATTGTCTTCTAACTTGCCAATGCTTTGTGCCCCAGAAACACATTTATTATTTTAAGTGTGTTCTTCTCAGGTCACAGGGAAATTTCAAGTTCCAAAGGCATAGCTGTGTTAGCCTAGGTCAGTAAAACAAACAAGGAGTCCTGCGGCACTTAAAGACTAACAAATATATTTATCACATGAGCTGTCATGGGAGAAAATCCCACTAAGCTGATGCAATAAATGAATTTGCTAGTCTTTAAGTCCCACAGGACTTCTTGCTTGTTTTTCAGGGAAATTTCAGTTATTCCATGACTGTAAGAAGCCAACTATTGAGGAAAAATGGGAAAAATCCACAGGAGCCTAGCCCTCACAATTAGACCCATCCAAAACAAGACAGTCACATAAAACTAGTTTGTGTTGAGTTTTCCTCAGCCAATCCTCACTTGCAGAGTAAAAGATCATTAAAAACACTGTGTTAAATGCAACTATGCTCAGAAATGGAGTTTGAGTCTTCATTTTGACTAAAAGTTTTGCCCCAACAGTGTGATTTAAATGCCACACACTAACAATCTTTGATCTCCAAAAGGATAGCCATGTTAGTCTAGTCCAGCAAAAAAGAAACAAGGAGTCGTGCGACACTTTAAGACTAACAGATTTATATTTCGCACAAGCCTTTCCACAGCTGATCCTGTTGCTTTGCTATCACAACTATCACAGTACAATTAGCTGCAATTATGAACTTTAAAATGGGAGGTTCGCCCCTTCTGTCTTGTGCTTGAGAATAGCGACAGGACTCATGTTTAAAAACGGGGGATAAAGTTTAAAAAGATTCAAACTGGCTACATTCTCCTGAGCTCCACATGGCGCCGGTCCAATCCTCAAGTAAAGTACGCTAGCCTTGGCAAATGCAAATTCCCAAGGATCCAAGAGTCCCTCTGACTTACAGTGTGCGGGAGACACCCTCCAAGCGTAAGGAGACGAAGTTACACAATTGCAGAGAAATCCAGGTGAGAGGAGAAACAACCAATTGGGATTGCACAAGGAGATCTTGGCCTTTCTCCTAAAGGAGCTACAGGGATTTGCACTTTTAGTCTCTCCCAGCTCCTAAAGCCCACAGAGTCTGAGAGGCCAGATTCTCCTCGCTCATTGCACTTCTTCCCCTGTGCCACATTCCCCACGCCCCTAGGACTGCACAGGGAGATCTTTGCACCGAATCCACCCCGGTCCCCCAGACTCCTCTTCAGCCATAGCCTTGCCACCCACTCCCCAACTCACCTTGGTGCTGGGATCCGGCTCGGTGCAGATGCTGAAAGCTGCTTCATCGCTGAGGCCGCTGAGCTCCGGCTGCTCCGACATGTTAGACTGACACAGCTGGGAAAAACTGCACCGGCTCCGCGTCTGACTCCGGCTCTGCGCGGCCGCCGCGTGGAAGCCAAAAGGAGCAAGGCACGGAACGTTGCGTCCCCCGCAGACTTGTCCTGACTAAGACCGAGGCGCGTCCCAGCCAATCGCTGGAATCAATGCAAATTAGGGAACGTCGGGGTGATTTTCCATTTCCGCCCGCGTTGCGCTTGACTCTCTGTTACTACAACTCCCAGCATGCAATTCCCAATTCAGGATTAAACTACCCTGCCAGCCCATAGCAGTCCATTTAAAAGCATTTCCAAAGGGGCAGCGGTGTTAGTGTGGTCCAGCAAAAAAAAAAAAAAAACAACAACAACAACAACAACACAACAGCAACAACAAGGAGTTGTGTGGCACTTAAAGACTAACAGATTTATTTTTCACATGAGCGTTAGTGGGAGAAAATTCGACTTTGTCAGATGCTTCGAAGATGGGGGAATTTGCAGAATGGAATGAAAATAAATGCAAGGGAGTGTAAAACATGCAATCAGGTCATATAGTAACAGCAGATCAGAGCAGTTCTTAGGTTTAAACCCTGGGAAGGCTGAAGTCAAATTACCTTTTGGAATGGGGAAAGAACCCTGCAGAACACAATGCCACCCACAGCATCGGAAACAACTCTGACATTATTATTAAGGAGGCTGACAAAGGAGGTGCAGTTGTTATCACGAATAAATTGGACTGTGATCAGGAGGCTTATAAACAACTCTCCAACACAACATTCTACAAACTACTTTCCTCTGACCCCACTGAAGAATACCGAAAAGAATTAGGACACCTACTCAAGAAACTCCAGAAGACCGCAGAGGACTATATAAAGACAGAAACACCACCAGAACCCCAGCTAGGTATATTCTATCTACTACCTAAAATCCATAAAAAAAAGGAAACCCTGGATGCCCCATCATCTCAGGCATTGGCACACTTAGCACCAGCTTGTCTGGCTTTGTGGACTCCCTCCTCAGACCCCTATGTTATCAACATCCCTAGCTATCTTCAAGATACCACAGACTTCCAGAGGAAAATCCAATCCATTGGTGAGCTTCCAGAAAACATCATTCTGGCTACTCTGGATGTAGAAGCTTTTTACACCAACATCCCACACAAGGATGGATTACAGGCTATTAAAAGAACTATCCCAGAAGATGCCACAGCACAGCTTGTGACTGAACTTTGTGACTTTGTGCTCACCCACAACCATTTCATATTTGAGGATAATTTATATCTCCAAGTCAGTGGCACTGCTCTGGGCACCTGCACAGCCCCACAATATGCCAACATCTTTAAGGGTGACTTAGAACAATGTTTCCTCAAGTGTCATCCCAAAACACCTCTCCTTTACCTATGCTACACTGATGACATCTTCATCACCTGGACCCATGGCAAGGATGCTCTTGAAGTTTTCCACAGAGATTTCAACAAGTTCCACTCCACAATCAAATTGAGCATGGAACACTCCACACAGGAGATCCACTTTCTTAACACTACAGTACAAACCAGGGATAGACACATCAACACCACCCTATACCGAAAACCTACTGATTGGTATAGTTACCTACATCCCTCGAGCTTCCATCCTAAACGCACCACATGATCCATTATCTATAGCCAAGCCCTAAGACGGGTCTCAAACACGTGGGCCGTGGGCTATATGCGGCCCCTAAAGCTATTTCCTGCAGCCCACAATGACACGATCATTACAGATATTTGCAATATCATTGTATGGAAAGGTTTCTGTCGTGTGGCCCTTGGGCTACTATACTAATGTAACCCCTCTGCCAGGGCAAGCTGGCAGAACAAGGGCCAGGTTCTATACCTAGGGAGTTCCCAATAATGTAACACCACCAACCAGCTCGAGCCCCCACCCAGATTTCTGGGAAATCCTGCACTGTTCCCTGGGCACCCCAAAGGGGTAAGGCTTCCCCACTCACAAGCACGTGTCTGAGTGTAGTAAACAGAACTTTTAATAGCAGTAAAACAGAGTGTAAAAGGCCAAATAACAGAAATCAGCAAATAACAGATCTAGAAAATCAGTACAAAGCAAAGTTCCCAACAACACACACCGCATAACAGAACATACAAGACTTAATAGGAAAACGGCACTGATCTGGGGAATCAGTGCTAACTAGGCTTTCAACCAACCCTAGGGTATATAGGGAGTGTCTCTCATGCCAGCTGTCCGCCGGCGCCAACTACTGTCACTCACTCCATCCAATAGCATTGCTCCTTGGTTCCACCCACTGTCTGCTGGCTATGCCCACCAATCACTCACACCACCCAGCTCGCCGCTGGCTGCTCTGACCCTCTGCTGGCTCCTCTTCAATGACTTCAGCTCAGAGAGACAGTTTGCCTCTCTCCAGAGTGATTCCAGCTCTTAAACCTTAAGCAGCTGCAAGCACTTATTTCCTTTAACATGACAAGCCCAGCCAGATCTCTCATTTGACCAAGGGGCTAGATGGATTAGGCAAATTGCCTCAGGCATCACTCCAGAAGAAGACATGCCAACCCCCTCCCCTGTCTTAAAACTTTTCCAGGCTGAAATAGCCAGTGGCCTCTCTTACAGGTATCTCTTTAACTAAGGATAGCTTTTACCCCTTAACTAACCCAAACAGATTTGAAACAAGCAGAAAATAGCATATCACCAGACAGAATTTCATATTTCCCTTCAGTAGAATTACAGATATTGACAGATTTGTGATCAGATTAACCCTAAATACGATTACCCACTATGCCCTGCACCCACTATGCTAATAGCGCTCTTTGTGTTCGTGCTAATACAGAACCCATGCAGATTAGTTGCCCCCCTTCAGAAGCTATGAAACACAGCTTCTAAACCTGCCTTACACTAATCCTCATGCAGCCCTCAGAGAGATTTGAGTTTGAGCCCCCTGCCCTAAGATATAACTGCATTTGCTCTGATCCCTCAGCCAGAGACAGACATCTTCTGGATCTCTATCAAGCATTCTTAAAACTACAGCAACCACCTGGGGAAGTAAGAAAACAAATTGACAGAGCTAGCCAGGTACCCCAAAGTCATCTACTGTAGGAGAGGCCCAAGAAAGAAAACAACAGAACGCCACTAGTCACCACATACAACCCTCAAATCAGACCTCTACAACAGATCATTAAGGATCTATAGTCTATTCCAGTGGTTCCCAATCTTTTTCAGGCTGGGGACCCCTTTTTAACAAAAAAAATCTTTGCAGCCCCCCCCCCAGCTGATTATGTAATCTGGTCCAGGCAGGCAGACTCTGGCCTGCACCACTCTGGCAGCACCACTGGGACAGCCAACGAGCAGTGCTGCCACCACCATTGCCCACACCCAGAGGCGGCTTTAGGTTTTCTGGGGCCCTAGGTGAAGGCCCACTGTGGGGCCCCCTATATGAACTAAAGTCATAATAAAAAGCATAGCATTTTTGTTCTAAAATATTTTATTTTTTTAAATCAATTTTAAAGATCTGAAAGTTTACCTTCCTACTCTTTCTGTTGCTAAAATCAGAAATAAGGTCTTGGAAGTCAATAGATAGCATAGTGTCTTGTTCAATTGAGAGGACAGCTAGTGCACGAAGCTTCTCTTGTGTTATAGTAGAGCGTAGGTATGTCTTCACTAGTTTTAATCTGGAAAAGCTGCGTTCTGCAGCTGCAACAGTTACTGGTATGGTTTAAATAATGCAAAGAGCTATGTATGTGTTTGAGTAGATCTCTGTCAGTTTTTTCTCAGCTAAATAGGGGAGAGTGCCCCCTACAGCTCTAGCTCAGTTTCCCTGTTACTGCTTTTGGTATGGCATGCAGTGGGAACCGATGCCTGGCAGTTAAGAGAGATAACAGCAGCACAGTTCTGTATCTTAAGCCCCCCACCCCCTCATGCTCTCCTCTCCCCTGGCCCTGCAGCTCAATCACCCCAGCTTAGGTGCAGCCATGACTTCCAAATTCCCTGACCTACCAGACTGGGGGGATATTGTAGGAAAAGCAGAGCGAGAGCACTCCAGGAACTGAGGGCGAGGGGTATGTGAGCTATGGGCTGCTGGGGAAAACATACTCATGAGGTGGTTCCCCTAAGTTTCCTGCTTCAGGGCTGAAACTGCCTCCAGCCCTGAAGAAGCTGGGGAGGAGGAGAGAGCTGGGGCCTGAGACCACCCTCCTTTCCCTCAGTGTCACAAATGGCCACTGCTGCCCAGAAAAGAGAAGGGGAAACATTTCCTAAATCCTCAGCTATGACTTTGTAGGGGCACAGACAGAAATTTAATTGCATTTACCTTTAAAGTATATGTTAGTTAATGTTCTGTATATGCTCTTCAGTGTCATAAGTAAAATAGTTCTGTAACCCTGTGTAATAGACATTATAACCAATGTCCAACAAGACTCCATATTGTCAGTTTGGAACTCCTGCTTAAACATTGTACTCCATTGTATACTTGATGAAACCTGGTTTAGGCGTATGCTGTGTATGTTCATTTACATGTGTGAACAAAGCATTTGAATGAAGGGGGTGTGTGGGTGTGGGTGTGGGTGTGTGTGAAGGGGCCAGTCTCAACTACCATCTAACTGGCTGAACAATGCAGACATCTTTGATTAAAGCAAACGGAGCCATCCCAGAAAGAAAAGAACAAACCCTGAAGCAACATGACACAGCAAATCCCATAGACTTTCATGAGGGCCAGCAAGTATAAAAGACGGATAAGAACAAGAAAACTTTGGGTGTCATTGTGCAACTGTCATCTTGGAGCATCGGATCATGACAGACAGAGGCCTGGCTCCCTCTGTGTGCATGAGAGAGAGAGAGAGAGAGAGACTGCTTTTTGCTATCTTTACTTATTTACAATAAATGTGGCATATTGCCTTGTTCCCCTGAATAAGATCCTGCTAGTCTTTTCTTTTTAAGTACAACATTTACTGGGGGGAGGGGGTGCCCTTTTTGGTATAACAACTTTGCATCTTAATCAAAAGCAGGACAAAACACTTTTTTTTTCTTTTACCCATAGGAACCATCTATATTAACACTGCCTCTGTAAGGGAGGTTTAAAGATGGAGTAAGTTTGGTCAGGAAGTTCTGTGCCAGAGACTTGTGTTTGCTTAGACAAGTTTAGTTAGTCAGGGGAGCTAGGGGGTTTAGATTGATAGGAAGTTAGACTGCTTCTATAGATACATGAGGTAATCCACAAAGGTTTATTATGAGACAATCACTCCTGTCTGGGCCCTGATGGGCAGCTATTACCCTAGTCTGGTAAACAGGTTGGCGGGGGCTAGATTACCGAGGGGTCACAGGAGGTTGGCCACTCTCATTGGTCAAGAGTAATAATTAATACCCAAATGAGCAATAAACAACAACAGAGGTGGGCTAACTATATGCTGACTATTAAACATAATCTAATCTTGTAACCTGCATATTAAGAGTAGTAATACCATGTAGGGACTTTAGGCATGATGTAACTTGTTGTATTATGCATGAGCTTGTTGCATTACGTATATCGTATTTTGCATGTTAGAAAGTATGTATGACGTGTAACCCCTATACTGGGGGTTCTTGCTCAGAGAGGCTAGCTTCTCTTTGCTTCCCTCTGCTGCAGTTCCTTTTATTATTCAGCTGAATAATAAACTTTGAACCACACCTCGTTCTCTGCTTATTGGAGTCTCGGCTGGGAACGGGTCTGCTTCATTGGGAAGGCTCTGGTGTGCCTCTTTCTGAAGTTGAGGGCCAGAGTTAGATTTTCCCCTACACCTCCCAGCAAAAATACATAACAAAACTGTGGCCCTACCCTAAAAACGTGACCCGCCTCAGGCTGCCTGAGCAGTGAGTACCACACACATGTAATAGCAAGGGATGGGGGGTGGGATTGACCAAAGCCTACATTTCCACCCATCCCCCACGCCTCATAGATACAAACCCCCTTCTCAGGGCAGCTTGGAGATGGGTACCAGGACACGTCCTGCCCTGTGTGGGGGCAGAGGGGGGCAAATATAGGGCTGGTCCCCAGGTGCCAGAGACCCTTGGTACCACACTACCAGAGTAGAAGTAAGGAACAATTTCAAATGACCACTTTGTGGTCTGAGTCCCTTTTAATAGCTGGTCATCAGTGGAAGAGTTGTGCAAGTTTCCATTACTTTAAGCCTCAGCTATAGCAATTGACTGCACTTCACTGGGTACTTAACACCTGATGTTTCCAGACATTACCAGCATTCAGCACCACACCTGATCTTTTAGTATGAGCATTCTTTCTAAGTAAGTCTGCCCCTCCACCCGCTTCTCCCTGCTGCCAGCCCCAACGTACTTTCCCACATCCCCGGCTTGCTTGTCCCTTCCCCCCACCCTGGGAACTGTGACATGGAGGGTCTAGGTCTGTCCATCAGCTATTTCTGCCCCCCCTCAATCATTATAGTATTTTGGGCAACTCACAGTCCTTAATGTATTTATTCTCACCCAGCCCTCTGAGGCAGGGCACTGTTTCTACTCCCACTGTACTGTAACAGATGGCTGGGAAACTGAGGCGCAAAAAGACTAAAAGAGTTGCCCAAAGATACACAAGAGGTAGCAGATCCGAAAGTTGAACCCATGTCTCCAGCTACCCTGGCTCCCAGTACCAGTCCCCTTTCACAGCCCCCACCAGCAGCCCTGGCTGGTCCCCATTGCCAGTCCCCTTTCAAACCTGCCACTAGCAGCCCTGGCTGCTCCCTAGTGCCAGCCCCCTTTCACACCCCCCACCAGCAGCCCTGGCTGGTCCTCAGTGGCAGTCCCTTTCACCCCCCGCCCCCAGCAGACTTGCCTACTCCCCAGTGCCAGTCCCCTTTCTCTCCCCTCTGTGCAGACATATCTCAGCTTGCCAACCCCCCTGGTCCTCTTCCCCACCCCACAGGTCCAGGAGATGTGGCCCCAGACTTAGCTGGGACCCTGGCGAAGTGGGTATCCGAGGCTCTGCTCTGGGGGTAGGTGCCCACTTGCTGTGGGGCTTGCTGGGTGCGGCCTGCCCCCAGCCTCACCTTCCAATTGGAGCAGCACAGCAAGCCAGGCCAGGGGGGAAAGCCCTGATCCACCCCCTGGTCCCAGCAAAGGAAACTTCGCTGCTTGACACGGCGGGGGGCGGGTTGAGCAGGCTGTCCTGGAGGCTGGGCTCTGCCCTCTCACCTCACCTCTGGGACAGCTTCCCCCACCCCTAGGAAGGAACAGCCTGCCCAGGGGAGGGATGAGAAAGGGAAGCCCAGCCCCTGGGCTGGCCTGCTCCACCCCTAGGCTGGCTGTTCTGCCCTGGGGCTGGGAGGAGCCAGCCACATGGAACGGAAGCAGTTTTGCTCCACAAAGCAGGGCTTGAATGGCGCGGATCAGCTGCACTGAGGGGGCAGCAGAGGGAGGGGGCTGTGGGGCCCCCCACAGCTGGGGGCCCTAGGCCCCCACCTGCCTTGTCTACCCCAAAAGCCGCCTCTGCCCACACCACTGGGGAGCGGAGTCAAGCCGCAGCAGCTATGGCCCCCTGCCCTTGCCCTTGCCGGGGAGCTACTGCGGGGACAGGCAGCCCTGGCAGGGAGCATTGGGGCTGTAGCTGGATTCTGGCCCCAGTAGGGAGAGGCTCCACGGACCCCCTGCAGCATGTCCACAGACCCATGGGGGTCCCCGGACCACAGGTTGGGAACCACTGGACTATTCTAAAAGATGACCCCTCACTCTCTCAAGCCTTGGGAGACAGACCTCTCCTTGCCTACAGACAACCCCCGAACCTTAAACAGATACTCACCAGCAACTACAGATCTAACAACAGAAACATTAAAGCAGGCACATATCCCTGCAACAAACCACACTGCCAACTTTGTCCACATATCTGCACTAAAGACACCATCATAGGTCCTAATGAAGCCAGCTACTCCATCAAAGGCTCATTTACCTGCTCATCTACTAATGTGATCTATGCCATCATGTGCCAGAAATGCCCCAACACCGTATAGATCGGACAAACAGGACAATCCCTGCACAAAAGAATAAATGAACACAAAAATGACATCAGAAAGCACAAAACAAAAATAAAAAACTTGCTGAGCACTTCCAACTTTCTAATCACTCGATAAATGATTTGATAACAACTGTACTCAGAGACGTCAATGGGACATCAAGACTTCAAAGAGAAACAGCTGAACTGGAATTAATATGCAAATTAAATTGTGTAAAAGCAGGATTAAATTGAGACAATGGGTTCTTTTCCCATTACAAAAGGTAATTTGACTTCAGCCTTCCCAGGGCTTGGACCTAAAACCTGCTTTGATTTGCTGTTACTGTATGACCTGATCCCATGTTTTACACTCCTTTGCATTTATTTTCATTCTATTATGTAAGTTCCCCCATCTTCGAAGCATCTGATGAAAAGGGATTTCCTCCCATGAAAGCTCATGCAAAAAATAAATCTGTTAGTCTCTAAGTGCCACTCGACTCCTTGTTTTTTTCATTTAAAAGAAACTGCCAGTATTCAGCGTTACAAGCAGATGTAGCTAGTACTGAACTAGCACGTAGAATGCTCCATTGAATGAACATCAGACATCACAACATTCAGAAACCACTAGATGAGCACTTCAATCTTCCTAATCACTCTGATTGTTTGTTAACATCTGTGCTCCAGCAAGTCAGTAGGACATCAAGACTTCAAAGAGAAACAGCACAATTAGAACTGAGAAGCAGATTCAATTGTGTGACAGCAGGATTAAATTGTGACTATGGATTCTTTCCCTATTACAACAGGTGATTTAACCTCACCTTCCTCTAGATGCTGTTTCCCAGTGTTTGAATCTTAAAAAAACTGCTTTGATTTGTGGTGGGAGTCAAGCTCATGGCCCAGGGGCCAGATCAGGATTGGAAGGTTACTTACCCGTAAACGTCCTTCTTCGATATGGGATGCTTGCGAACAGGGGACAGCAAACAGGGGAGTTTGCGAGGGAAGGAGTTGGTGCCAGGTGCGTCCTATTGAAGGATCCCAGGGGGTGGGTGGGCGCAAGCCCACTCACTTCTAAAGCCCTTCCCCCAACCTAAGGGGGAAGCGGCACTAAACGGGGCTCCAAAAGATTCCGGGGGACAACTAAAGAGAAAACAGGGACGGGTGTGAGGGTCACAGGTTCAAAACTAGGGTTTCAGAAGGGGATACCGAGCAGAGAACCCCAGACAGCACCCACTGCTCCCGAAAGGTGTTGAGGGAGCCAGCGGATGCCGCCCAGAGGAACTCTGCCCGGAGACGTGCACGGACGAGGGAGCGGAAATAGGCCCCACAGTCGCAGGCCCCTCCCTCTGCCAACCTCCTCTCCCGAGTTTTATAGGTGGCTACTTTCGCATAAGCCAAGAGGAGGTTGGCGAGGAGGTCCCGCGACTTGGTGGGGCCACGGATGGGGAGTGCATAAAGGTACATGTGTGGGGAAAAGTGCAGCCAGAACCTCAATAGGAGGTTCTGGAGGAGCCGAAAAAGGGGCTGCAACCTGGCACAGTCTAGATAGATGTGCGCCAGGGTCTCCCTCGCACAGCAAAAGGGGCAGATGTCGGGGCGAGGGGTGAACCGCACCAAGAACACGCCCGTGCTCACGGCTCCATGTAGGAGCCACCAACTGATGTCCCCGGTGGGCCTTGGAGTGAGGGTGGCATACAGGCTGGTCCACCAGGGTTCCTCGCCCACTGTGGGTGGAATAAGGTCCCACCACTTTGTATCAGGGCGGGACGCTAGGGCGAGAAAATGTACGGTATGGAGCACGAATGTGTACGGATATTTACGGGGCGCGGTTCGGAAAGAGACCGGCTGCAAGTCTAGCAGCCGGCTCGGGGTATGGGGCGGAGATGGCCGGGGGGGCTGATGGGGCCGAGGCCCGATCAAAAGTTCCGGAGGGCCAGGGCTGAGAGGGGGGCGGGGAGTACCCTCTCGCAGGACCCGCCCGAGGTAAGCCCGAGCAGCGGGAGGCAAGGCTGCCCTCACCTCCTGGAGTAGGCACCGGGGGGTACGAGGGGTGGACAGCCCCATGAGCCGAGCCAGCTCATGAGGATCCACCCAGTCCCCCCGGGCATAGTCCAGGAGATCTCCAACCCAGGTGACACCTGCCATGACCAACCTCCGCCTCACGGAGGGGGCCTCCGCCACCTGCACACCGAGATGAGGGTTGTGTAGCAGGGGATCCGCGAGAATGTCCTCCCCTTCAGTGGGTGTAACCGACCTGGAGGCTGCAATGAGCCTCCAGGTCCGGACGAGGTCATAGTAGAAGGCCGGCAGCTCGGAGACACATCTCAGGTCGAGATAAAAGAGCTGCCGGTCGTCTTGGAGCCCTCGGTAGTGGCGGAGGAAGGTATGTGCCAAGCAGCTCCATGCTGGACTACCTGCACCATAAAGGAGTCTCTGCAGGGCCTGGAGGCGGAAGGTGTGGACCTGGCTGCACACGCAGCACAGGCCCTGCCCCCCTTCCTCCAGGGGAAGGCTCAGAGTCCCTGCAGAGACCCAGTGCAGTCCTGGCCAGAAGAACTCCAGAATTGTCTTCTGGAGGCTGTCCAGGAAGCCCGGGGTTGGGCTCAGGGTGTTGAGCTGGTGCCAGAGCACGGACAGGATGAGCTGGTTGATGACCACTGCCCGTCCCCGAAGGGAGAGGCACTGCAGCAGTCCTGTCCACCTCCGGAGCCGGTCAGCAACCCTGCCCTCTAATTCATGCCAGTTCTCCCCCGGGGAGGGATGGGTGGCAGAAAGGTAAACGCCCAGATAGAGCAGCTGACCCGCGCTCCACCGGATGGCCTGAAGCGCGGGTGGGAGGGAGCTGACCAGCCACCCGGCCCCTACCATCAGGCCAGAGCTCTTGACCCAGTTGACCCGGGCAGAGGAGGCTGCCGAGTAGATGGCCTGACAAGCTTCCAACCGCACCAGGTCACCTGGGTCCTGGACCACGCGGAGTACGTCATCAGCGTACGCCGACAAGACCAGCTGCAGCTCTGACTCAGGGAGCACCAACCCCGTCAGCCTCCGATGAAGGAGACAGAGGAAGGGCTCGATGGCCAGAGCGTACAGCTGGCCCGACAGCGGACAGCCTTGACGCACTCCTCGCCCGAAGCTGACAGGCTCGGTCAGGGTCCAGTTGAGCTTCACCAGACACTCCGCGGAGGCGTACAGCACCTGGTGAAACCCCATAAAACGGGGCCCGAAGCCAAACGCCCACAGGGTGCCCAGGAGATACCCGTGGTCCATCCTGTCGAACGCTTTCTCCTGGTCCAGGGCCAGGAGGGCGAACGACAGACCATCCCTACACCCGAGCTCTAAGAGATCACGGACCAAATAGAGGTTGTTAAAGATGGAATGGCCTGGGACGGTGTAGGTCTGGTCGGGATGGATCATGTCCTGCAGCACGGACCCCAGGCACAGCGAGATGGCCTTGGCTACTATTTTGTAGTCTGTGCTGAGGAGTGAGCCGGGACGCCAGTTCCGAAGAGCGCGGAGGTCCCCCTTCTTGGGCAGCAGGGCCAACACTGCCCGCCGGCAAGAGAGGGGGAGCTCTCCGCTCTCCTCGGACTCGGCCCAGACGACGGCGAGGTCTGGGCCGAGGACATCCCAGAACGCACGGTAGAACTCCACAGTCAGCCCGTCCATGCCCGGAGATTTGTTGTTGGGCATGAGACGTAGGGCTTCCGAGAACTCGGCTAGAGTGAGAGGCAGCTCCAGCCGGTCTCGGGCACCCTCGCCGACCGTTGGAAGTTCATTCCAGAGCACCCTGCAGGCGTTAGGGTCGGTCGGATCCGGGGAGAAAAGACCGGCGTAGAAGGCCGTGGCCCTTCCACACATCTCCTCCGGATCCATGAGGGGGGTGCCGTCCTCCGCCAAGAGGCAGGTGACGTGCTTTTTAGCCCCCTTCTGTTTCTCCAGGGCATAGAAGAAGCGGAAGCCGCGATCCATCTCCCGAAGGAGCTGGATGTGGGATCGAACGAAGGCGCCCCGGGCCTGAAGGTCCTCGAGGGCCCGCAGCTCCTCCCGCTTCTCCTGGTGCGCCTTGTGGAGGGATGGATCCTCAGGACTGATGGCCAGATGCCTCTCAAGCTCCAAAACCTCCCGCTCCAGCTGCTCTATCTTCGCATCCCTCCACCGGCTGGCCCCCTGGGAGTAGTCACGGCAGAAGAGCCGGGCACGCACCTTCCCCACATCCCACCAACGCCGCGCTGAGAGAAAGGCGGCCCTCTGCCTCCTCCAGGCCAGCCAAAACTCCCGGACGGACGCCACAAAGCCCACATCCTCCAGCAGGCTGTTGTTAAAGTGCCAATAGGCCGGTCCCGGCCTCTCCGCCGAGAGAGAGGCTGTCACGGTCACCAGATGGTCATCCGAGAAAGGGGCCGGCTGAATGCTGGAGGAGTGGGCCCCTGCAAGATGATGTCGGGACAGATAAATGCGGTCTAACCGGGAGTGGCACGACCGATGGTCCCCCACCCGGACAAAGGTGAAGGTCACCCCATCATCCGGGTGGTGGTCGCGCCAGACGTCCACCAGGGAGTGATGGTCAATCACCTCCCTGAGGACGTCCGCGGCAGCCGGACACTGCTCAGTCCCCATGCAGTCCCGTTCTTCAAGGGTGGTGTTAAAATCCCCGCCGAGGACCAGGCACTCTCAAGGATCCAAGGTGCCGAGGAAGGTGGCCCACTGACGATAAAATTGCATCCGCTCCGGACCCGATGTCGGGGCATAGACGTTGACCAGATTCAACGCCAGCCCCTCCGTACGGAGCCGGAGGTGCAGCAGGCGGCCCGGCACAACCTCGGCGACCCCCAGCACCTCAGGCTGCAGGCCGGGGGAGAACAGGGTGGCCACACCACCGGAGTGGGTGGCCAGATGGCTTAGGTACACCCCGTTCCCCCACTCCAGCCGCCAACTGGGCTCGGTGGCTGGATCCGTGTGGGTCTCCTGCAGGAAAACCACAGAGTACCCCCCCTCCCAAAGGAAGGAGAGCACCTGGGTCCTGCAGAGACCCCACCTGCAGCCATTGGTGTTTAATGTTGCAAAGATGATTGGTGCCATGAGGGTGGCTGGGGGGGATCCTCGGAGGTGGCAGGAGTGCCAGCGGGCTCCGTCAGGCCACGCAACAATCCGTGACTGACCCCGTAAGTCATGAGGGAGTCACGGAAGGTGCGGGCCCTCTGGTAGTCCGTAGCATCCCGCTTCCCGGTCCCTTTACCCTCCTTTAGCAGGGCCCTCACAGCTTGGAGGATGAGATGGAAGTCCCCCCAGCGCTGCAGGGCGAGCTGCACCTGGTTCCTGGCCCCATGAGTGTCTGCCAGGAACGCGCGCAGCTCCCCCGGCAGCACCAGGGGGCCCGAGATTGGAGGCTCCCAGCCGTCCTTCGGTCGGATCTCGGAATTGGCCCCACAGCCAGCCAGGAGTAAAACACAGGGCGCAGAGCCCCATCTCGGTGCCGATGTTGCGGGCACCATATCTCCCGGCTGAACCCCCGGTGCAAGGAAGGGTGGTGGTGGAGGGAGGACACCAGCCCCAGGGACAGGGGGAACCACAAATACCACCTCCCGGGAAGTGGTTGATGGCATTGGGAGAGCCACCATCCTGGGGGTGGTAGCAAAATGGGATGGCGTTAGGTTAGGAAAGGGGGGGGGGGGGGTAAAAGGGGGGGTGGGGCTGGGGGCCGGAATAGAAGTGATGGTGAGCGGGGGGGGAGGGGTGGGGGGAACAAGGGCCCCGGTGGTCAAGTCACCGGGGTGCGGCTCCCCTTGACCAGGCATGGGATTTTCTGGAAGGGAGTGAGGAACGGGATCCGCGCTGACGCTGGGCGCAGGTTGGTTCCCCACATCCTCAGCGTCAGATACGGGGGAATAAACAAGTGAGGGTAAGGGCAGCTGTCCCCCCAGGGACAATACCCCAGGACCTGGCTGCTCAGTGCCATCCATCGCCTCAAGAGGCTCGTCGGCCGCCGTTGAATTAGCCATAGCAGCCGGACAGGTGAAGCAACCCGGGGGTGTCCCCGGGATAGGAGTAGGGACAGCAGACAGAGGTTGGGATTCGGGTTGGGTCTGGGGCAAGGGAGGGGGCGGCGAAACGTTATTGCCACACAGATCAAGTCCCGCTGGTAGAGGGTCGTCCTCCCTTGTGGCTGCCAAGGTCAGACCCAGGGCCTCGATCTCTGCGTAGATGGAGCCTAAGCCTCCCTCTGCCTCAGCCGTAGATGTTATAAGAGATTCTGGGGGTGCAGAAGTGGCTCCATCCGCAGCCTCCCCAGGAGAGGAATGAACAGGGGCCTCCTGTAAGGGGGCGGTGCTGCTCCCCTCCTCTACTGCATCCATCTCCTCAGCTGGAGCCTCCTGCTGGACCTCACCAGAGGGCGCAGGAAGCGGCTCATCATTAAGGGTGTCATCCTCAGCCCCCCGCCAAGACTTCTGGGGGGTCTCCTCCCCATCTGCTATGCTGGGGAGGGACAGAGCCTTCTTTCGCTTGCTGCACGTCCTCTGGGGGAGAACTTGGCCCTGTAAGATGGAGTCTGAGGGCCGGCCAGCAGGGGCGGGAACAGGCGGCAAGGGCGAAGGCTCTTGGGGAGAAGGAACCAGGGGAGGGACATCAAGGGGATGGGAACCCTCCCCCTGGGGTGTGCCCTCTCCCATATCTGGGGTCACCACCTCGGCCGCTGCCCTCTCCTCTCTGGGCCCCATCCCAGATGGTTCAGTGTGGGCGGCGACGGGGCCCGGCCGCTCGTCTGGGCATAGTGGGGCTGTGGACCCCACGTCCCGAGAGGCAGCGGCAGCTGTGTTCCTCGATGGAGGAGAGGCAGCTTGAGTGGCTGGGTGGGCGGGGTCACCGGCGGTGGTGTGGCCGGCGCCCATATCAGGTCCGGGGGGCCCAGTTGCTCCCTCCTCATGCTGGGCCAAGGGGCAGTCCCTCCGGACGTGCCCCGTGGCCCTACAGAGGAAGCACCGGGCCTTCCCCAAAGAATAAAAGATCTTATAATGGGCCCCTTGATGGGGCACCAGGAAGGACCCCTCCAGTGCCACCCCGTCACGCGCCCCCACTGGCAGCAGTTGGATTTGCACCTTCCGGCAGAAGGACAAAACATGACAGAGGGCGGGGTCCTTACAGCCCAGTGGGAGAGGGCTGATGATGGAAATCGGGT
The DNA here is from genome assembly GCA_007922195.1 of Podocnemis expansa. Classification (NCBI taxonomy): domain Eukaryota; kingdom Metazoa; phylum Chordata; order Testudines; family Podocnemididae; genus Podocnemis; species Podocnemis expansa. The sequence continues at coordinate 1,203,924 of ML682024.1, read as the reverse complement.
TCCCCAGGGTGGAGAGGAGGGGAAGCAGGGCCGCATTGGGAGGAAGGGAGGAACGGAAGTAAGGACCACCCGTATGCCCAGGTCCTCCAAGGGTTCCACTGGCACGTGGACACCCCCCACCGCCAAGCCCCTGACCACCGCCTCCTGTGCAGCGGCCTCCGATGCCAGGAAGAATACCATCTTCCCGAACATCTTGGAGGCCGCCACAATGGCCGAGGGCCCCACCACCCTCGCCATCACCTGCATGTAAGTTTTGACGTGGGGCGAGGCAGCTACCAGGAGGCAGCGGACACCATGCCTCCTGGTCAAAGATGGGAAGGGGCCCCGGCCCCCTGAGGTCAAATCAGAGGAGGCGGTGCAGGCTGATGTTATGGCGGTGGATGGAGGGGTGGCGGCCACCTGGGCATACGTTCTGGGGGCAGAAGGACCCCCAGAACTGGTGGAGGGAATGGCAGGGGAAGAAGGGGCCACAGCAGGTGGACGGGCTGCAGGAGCAGCAGGGCCCTTGCTCGCCTTCTTTCCCTTGCTCTATTTTCCGGCCGAGGAGGTTGGGGCAGCAGTAGTGGAGGCCCCTCCCGTGCCCACTGCCTCAGGTGCTCTAGTGGGGGCACCAGAGGTGGTAGGAATGGCAGCAGTGATCAAGGGGGCAGCCGCAGGGAGGGAGGGGGGAACAGGCTGTGGGAGAGGTCCAGAGGGAACTGGGGAGGTCTCCATATTCCCAAAATGGAGGGAAGAGGAGGGGATACCTGGGGGTGGGTAGAGTGGGGTAAGGAACAATGGGAGGGGAGGGGACCAGGCAATAGGAAAGGGGTGGATAAAGGCTAAACTATATGGGGGTCAAGGGGTGGCAACCACTCCTCCCTGCTAGGCTGCAGGCAAGGGAGGAGGGTGCCAGGGAGGGAAGGAGAAGGGGGTTATGTGGGCTAATTGGGCCGGCTCCTCCGGCTGCACTGGGTGGGGCAGGGATCACAGTTGTATCGGGGGGGTGTAGTGCAGGGGGGATAAACAAAAAAGGAATCAGGGACCTATATGGCCTGGCCAACCCTGGCTGGGGGTGGATAGTGTGTGTGGGGGGCTACCAGAGATTAGGGGTGGGACAGAAAAACAATGGGGGCTGAAGGGTGGGGCAGGGGAACCAAAAAAACAAACAAACTTTCAGGGCTGGGGTGGGGCAGAAAGCTAAAACCAAACTCAGGGTTTTAAGGGGGGGGTTGTGAGGGGTAGGGGCACTGAACTGACTGGAGGACAAAAGAGAGGGTGGGAAGCCCTCCAGCCACTGGGGGTGGGGGGGGAAGGAGGGGGGGAGAAACTAAACTACAGGGAAAAGGAGCTGCTACTGCTGGGAGGGGGTGCTATGGTCCCTGCTGCTGAAACAGTCCCTAAGGTGGTGAAAGTTGGGAGCCTGCTGCCTTCTTGGTGGTGGGAGGGGAGGCCAGGGAAACAGCAGCTGGGGGTGATAGTGGTGGTATTGGTTGCTCACCCCCAGCTGCAAGCAGCAGAGTCTCAGTTCTTAGAGGCCTCCCCTCAGTGGTGGTGGTAGTCTCTTCTTCTTGGAGAGGCGGCAGGCTCCAGGAACAGCAGCAGGGACTGGCTGGCTGGCTGGCTGGCTGGCAGGAGAGGTGGTCTTCTCCAGTTGGTGGTGGGGGTGGAAGTTTCTTCCTCTCTGACTCTCCCCCCTCCCCACAGAGCAGGGGGGTGGGAAGGAGAGAGACCAGCCAGCCGCAGCAGCAGCAGCAGCAGCAGGGGAGGAAGAGGTAGCAGGAACAGTGGTGGTGGTGGTGGAAGCAGGAGCAGGTCCAGGAGCTGGCCAGACAGGGCACCCTCCCCCCCACCCTCCCCCGACAAGGACCGCAAAGAGGGGAGCCCACGAGGGAAGGAGTTGGTGCCAGGTGCGTCCTAGGTAAGTGATTGGACTGTGTCTTTTTCCCTACAATTTTAAAAGGGATAGCCGTGTTAGTCTAGTCCAGTGAAAAAACAACAAGGAGTTGTGTGGCACTTTAAGACTAACAGATTTATTTTTTGCATGAGCTTTTGTGGGAGAAGATCCCACTTCCTCAGATGCTTCGAAGGTGGGTGAACTTACAGAAAGGAATGAAACTAAATGCAAGGGGGTGTAAAACATAGGATCAGGTCATACAGGAACAGCAAATCAGAGTAGTTTACAGGTTCAAACCATGGGAAGCCTGAAGTCAAATTACCCTTTGTAATGGGAAAAGAATCCAGAGTCTCGACTGAGTCCTGCTTTCACAGAATTTCGCTTGCATATTAATTCGAGTTCAGCTGTCTCTCTTTGAAGTCTTGATGTCCCAGGTACAGCTCTAACGACGACAGTCGTTAACAAATCCATCATCGAGTGATTAGGAAGATGGAAGTGTTCAGCAACTGGTTTCTCTGTTCTTTGATTTCTGATATCAGCTCTGTGCTCATTCAGTCTCTTACGAAGTGATCATCCTGTTTGTCCAATATATAAGGTGTAGGGGCATTTCTTGCACATGATGGCATAGACCACATTAGTAGATGAGCAGGTAAATGAGCCTTTGATGGAGTAGCAGGCTTGAAAGAGGATTGATAGGCAGAGATGGCCTTCACCTGTCCAGGAAGGGGAAGAGTGTGTTTGGGCACAGACTGGCTGACCTAGTGAGGAGGGCTTTAAACTAGGTTCAACGGGGGAAGGAGACCAAAGCCCACAGGTAAGTGGCAATGTGGGAGATCTGGGGGAAAGGATGGAACTTGG
>ML682024.1:1147469-1191190 GCA_007922195.1 Podocnemis expansa | reverse complement strand
TTTGTCTAGTCCCAGGAGAATAGTTCCAGAGGAGGGTGTTGGTTGCAGACAGACTGAAGGCTAAAGACAAAATGGAGATGGGGCTATGGCCTTTTATCACCTTTTGCTCTCCCAGACTCTGAGTCCTTGCCAAATCAAAACAGAGTTGAGTTACATGGTCAGTCTGGGTGACTGGCCAAACAGGTTTCTTCCTAAGCCCACTGCAACTGGGAGTCTTCTTAATCAATGGGCCATTAGGATGACAATAGTCTTGCAGACACCCAGTCTGGAATTGCTTGGAGTCAAATAACTTGGAGTACAAATCAAACAAATACATTCATAATATCTTTTACAGATATGATACTGACCCTCTTCGTCTCCCTGTCTACACTTCTGTAGCATTGATGGGATGACTGGAAGGGCTGGTTATGAGAACCCTGCTGTTGTTTCTGCTGGTATGGCTGTGGATGTTTGGCCTGAAAGGATCATCTGGCTGTCTGAGGAGTGTACATCCCTGGAGAAATCCCAAGTCAAACCTCTACAACATATCATTAAGGATCTACAGCCTGTTCTACAAGATGATCCCTCACTCTCTCAAGCCATGGGAAGTGGGGAAAAAACTGACATCAGAAATCATAATATTAAAAAAACAGTGGTTTCCCCCCAACTTCAAAGCATCTGGCAAACTGGGATTTTCTCCTGTGAAAGCATATGTGATAAATACATTTGTTAGTCTTTAAGTACCACAGGACTCCTTGTTTGTCTTGCTCAAACTATCAGATATTATAAATGATGATTTATCAGATAAGGAAGAAATTCATCTACATTTAGCTTAGTGAGAAGCGGAAGAAAGGATCCATCATGTGGTCCTCCCTGTTACATGGTTTCACAGGACCAGCGCCATCCACATGGCTACTGAACACCATTCAAAGGCCTTGCAATTGAAAAACAAGAAGCAGGAAAGGCTATGTCTACTCTACAGAGTTCTAACTGCAGAAGTTTTATCATTAGACAGTCACACATTCGTTAGCATGTACACAGCCATTCTTTTGTGGTTGGAATGTGTCCACCCTAGAACCACTTCCAACAACAAAAGAGGCTATGTGGGGGAGCTGAGATATCAACTTCTCATCTCCCTGCAGAGGGAGCTGACAGGGAAACCTCTGAGCTCTCTGCAGGGATACCACAGGGTTCCTGTTGAACAACCACTCCCATCCCTTGCTGGGAACCCCAGCAGTGTGCCTGGAGCCCCCAGCAGCCCTGCTGCCACGAGGACCCAGGAGCCCCGGTGGTATAGGAAGTAGATTCAGAGCTCCTAATCCAGAAGCTGCCCAGCTGCAGCTGCTAGGCTTTGGGTCCAAGCAACAAGGGAAGCAGCACCAATGGCACCCAGGTCCCCAGTGTGAGCAGGCAGCAGCTGCCAGGGCTGCCGGATCTTCAGTGGCTGCAGGCACACAGCAGGGGCTGCTGGATCCCAGGTGGCAGCAGGCATGCTACCCCAGGGTATTGGGAGCACTGGCAGCTGCCTCCCCAGTTGCTGGGACCCGGGAATCCCGGAAGCTGCCTCCGGTACCCCGATCCCCAGCAATGAGAGCTGAAGTTCCTGGTGGCAGGGGCTGAAGCCACTGGGGCTCCCTGTCCCCAGCGGCAGGTGGCTGAACCTACTAGGGATCCTCTCCCCAGCATTAGACCCCTCACCCTTGTCAATTTCATGGCTCTATTAGAGCAGGGAAATTGATCCTTATGACATCTTCAGAAGACCAGAGTGGCTTTGATTGTCCATTTTGGGACAGTTCCAGAGGCTACTTACCACAGAAGAAAAATAAGTCACCATACATACACAGTATTTTATGCAAAAGGGTTTGCCCAAAGACACTAATGACTCTCACTCAGGTGGTATTATTGTTGCATCAAAACAGGGCAGCCTAGACATAACAAGGAGCCCTCTGGTGTGTGCGATGGGCTTGTTTTGATGCAAAAAGACAAAGGTTTTGTGCTAATCTTTGCTAGTGTGTACAAGACCTGCCATAAAGCAACTCTGGGAGAAAAAAAACTGAGACTATATAGAGCATTATGCTGTTTAGTGACCTATCACCCAATAAGAAATGGAAAATACTAGAAAAGTAACCTGTGATACAAAACTCAAAGAAACATATAACAGCCTTTGCGAGGATGACACTCCACATGTTGTATCTATCTCTCTGAAACGCAACTCTCAGATTTCTTTTCTTTTCACACTTTGTCAATGCCTGAATCTAACAGCCTGTTAGGACAATAAGCATTTGATTTGGAGATGATGGATTCTAGGAAATGTAATGCTCATATGATGACACATAATATGGTTTAAAATTTACTATGGACAATCACAGTTGTTAGCTGCCCAACAGAGAAATATGTTCCTTGTTTAATAGTTAACCTGAAAAAGCATGACTTATCAGCATATGAAGGTGCAGAATAATATTGTACTGCTAAAATATAATTATACTGACTCAAAATGACATCACATTTTTAAAAGGATACTAAATAGGATCTGAAAATAGTTAAAATACGATAAAGTGGGTTGCATTTTAGAACTCTGAGTGATATTTAACCCATGCAAAATTCTAGTTTTGCCTTGCCTTCCTAGATTTCTGAAAAGTTAAATATTAATGAAGAAAACAGAATAGAGAGGAACAATGGTGGGTTACTTACCAGTAACCATCCTTCCTTGAGATGGGCTGCTCAGATTCAATCAGAAATAGGCGTCTCCTTGCTGAAGTGCTGGATTGGTCGGAACCTTTTGCCCTAGCCTCAGAAGAGGGCAGGCTGCCACAACCCCCCATGCCACTCCATGCCTATATATGTGGCTATAGCCCGACCCCTCCCCAGTTCCTTGGAATTGCCAACTCCAAAAGCGGGAAGGGGGGGAAGGGCTCTGAATGAATCCAAGCAGCCCATCTCGAAGAAGGACGGTTACTGGTAAGTAACCCACTCTTCTTCGAGCATTGCTCGGGTACATTCAGAAATAGGTGACTACTAGCCATTCTGATGAATGGCGGGTGGAGTTGGCTCTTCTGCCTTCAACACGGCATAACTCCAACATGGGTATTTGTCCAATGAGCAGGGTCCTGGAGGGGTCTAGGAGATTGACCTAAGGACCATCACCCTGGCAAGGATAAGCAGGGATTGCAGGACTTAACCCAGTGGAGAAAGTAGGCCCAGTTTGTCCAAGCGCCTATTGTAGTGCTTAAGCAGGAGGGCCTGAAGTCACCTTACGCATAAATGAGATATGAATGCATCATGGTTAAAGTCACGGAATGCAACTCTAACAGCTCTGCCTAAAGGCATATTGGTAGAGGTGGGATAAAATCAGAAGATTGGAGTTCTAGCAGTAACACGTGTTAACATACCTCCTATAAGGGAATTCAGGAGGTAGTAGGGTTGTCGGGCTGGCCTTGGTGGATACTGACACTGCCATAACTGCTGGAGGGAAGGTAGACCTTGTTTCCCTCACTCCAGCAGTATGGGACACTTCCATGCCATAAAGCCGATAGTTACAGAAATCTGGGGTGTTTGACATCCCGTAGAAGAAGTGTGCTACCAGCAGGTAGGGTAGGGACTAGGAGGGCTACTTCGTCCTAGGTTGAGGGAGGAAGGACGAACAGCCAGAGGTGGCAGCTGATGACCTCGGAGAGCACACTACAAATGAAGGACCAGGTCACCACGGGGAAAGGCAGGTGTCTGGCCACCAGATGGCCCCATACAGGGCAGGCCAGGAGAAGAACTTCCTGTGGGCCTGATGAGTATATCCCAGGCCTACGAGAGCCTATCGATGGCACTTCGGCGGTCCCTGTTGAATAGGACTGCATGTATCGATAATGTTGTTTTGACACAAGAAATTGGTATTATCAGCATTTCCCTTGTCTTTTCCCTTTTTTTTTTCTGGCTGACAGTCGGACAACGGAATATAGGCGGTGAGGAGCTGATTGTGATAAGCAACGCCTAGGGGAGGGCACATAAGTACAATAGTCCCGAGTCTCGAGTCCCGTGGCCTATGGGACTAGGCTTACATTGGCCTACGTGATTTTGTAGCACTGGGAATAGTCCAACTGGTGTGGACCCCGGTTTAAGCTCGTAGGCACACAGAGGTGTGTGTTAGGATTGGGGCACTCAAAGGAAGGGCCCCTAGGGGCAACAAGGATGTACGGGGGTGGGGAGGAACAGCGTCTACCGAGGGAGCGGAGAAGGTGCACATCCAGCAGCCTCCTTTAAGACACTTCTGGTTTATCTGAAGAGCCTTCTACAAACGTGCTATTGCTATTAGAACTTATCCTGAGAGTGGGCTCCATCGGGGAAGGCTAGCTGCCGAATTCCCAGTCGATGGTTGGGATGTCAGCTGATGTAATAAGAGGTCTGTCAACGAGAAAGACCCCGAGTGGTCAATTAGGCCTGAGCATAATACCCAGTCATGACTGCGGTGGCTGGAAAACCCTCAGTGTGTGATGAGGAGAGGGAGCTGCACCCGCGGGACAAGCAGGGTTGTCCTGGAACTAGACTGGGGTGACCCCGGCATTATGACCATCCTAGGGAGGAAGCTACAAAGGGGGCCCCGCTGGGTAGACTCTGGAAGGGGGTTGATGACCGAGGTCACACTCGTAACCCGCCTGACTCAAGGTACCTAGCCCAGGTCTTGGACCCCTTTCTCTGAGGGTAAAGACCTCTTGGCTACTCAGTGGACTGTGCCAGTAGCATTGACCGTGAGTTTGATGAGGAAAGGCAGAGGAACGAATGTCTTCTCCTCTGAGTGAGTGGTAAAGAGGTGGAAGAAAACATTGGTATTATTATGTCATCTCCACTGAAGGCTATGGCCTGACAGAGGTGATACCCATCCACTTCGTCAAAGGAAAGGAGATACCTGGCTTTGTGCGGGGAAGGTAGGCAGAAGGTGGGGCTGGGGTGTAAGTGGTAAGACGCCTCATCAAGTCGTTTGCTAGGCTGTTAATCAGCTGGTAGTAGCAAGTGGTAGGGTTTTACCTCCGGTATGACCGCAAGCAAGTTATCAAGGGCCTGGATCACTGCCCAGGCTCCGGACCTTCGAGTCCGGTACTTGACAGGTGGGAGCAATATGCTTGATCTATGGGGTCAAAAGGGGTGCAGTATCCCCGGTTACAGGCAAATACCTTAAGGCGTTGGTCAGGGTGACATATGAAAGGGAAGGGAAGGCTCCTTCCGCCTCTTGCCTTTTGGGGCGGGGAAGGGGGGGGCAGAAGCCCTCTATGAGAGGGAAACAAGCAACAACAGGGGCTGTTCAACTGTCCAATTGGAGAATAGGACAGGTGGCCTTCTGCACAGGGAAGCCTGTGGAAGTGATGCTCCCCGGTGTGGGGATAGGCGCAGTAAGCGGAAAGGCCCGTCTGGTTCGGAACGGGGATGAACGGGGGTAGCACGCTTTGATGATTGGAGTGTGTATCATGAACTTTTGAGTGTCCCAAAGGGTGAGGAGGTGCTGCCTAAGGGGAGCGTTATGTGGGGGGTGCGATAGCACCCTAAGAGTAAAAAAACGCTCGCTAAAGGATGATTAGAGGGTCGAGCCCCTTGGGGGGGGCACATTAGGGTCAGCAGCGGGAGTATGGGCAGGAGTGGAACCTTCATCCTACTTGGAGGAGGAGGAGAGTCTACTTAACCTCTGAGTCATGTACCCACACTTAAAGACAGAGGTCTGCTCACAGGTTGCACTGTTTGGGGCCCATAAAGCCGGAGGCTGCTAGTTGGCTAGCTATTTGGTGGCGGGGAAATCGGACAGCCAACCTTCATTCAGGCCTCAATTTCTCGAGACACTGCACTCCACAGCAAGGTTTGGATGGTGGACAACGAAGCTGGGATTATCATCAAAGCCACTGAACAACTGAAAGGAATCTCTCCCTGGAATTGAACAAAGAGGGATCTTGCCGGGATGGTCCCCTAGGTGAGTTTTAAACTGAAGTTGTGGTGGTGGGGATTGAGTCCTCACCAGTAACTACTGAGGAAAGAGGACGGGGGGGGGCAGGTTGCCATGGGCCCTATGGGGCCAGATGGCATGGGAGAGGCCCCTTCAGGAGAAGGCCAAGGTATTTTAGCTCCCCCCCGATGGTTGCGAGCAGTACCCCAGGCAGCCGAGTTTTCTGGGAGAAAGAGGGCATCGCCCCCAAAGGGGAGATCGAGGGCCACCTCTTGAGAGACCAGGGGCACCCTGGCCTCCCGTAGCGAGGCCACACGGCACAGGGTTACCGCGGAGGCCATAGTGCAGGCCACTGTATCCACTGCATCCCATGATGACAAGAGGAGGTCCTGGGGGGCTATTTTACCCTCCTCCAAGAAGGCATCATACTCTTTCTTGGCCTCTGGTGAGAGTAAGTGTCTAAGTCTGTTTAATGCCTCCCACACATCCAACATGTACCTGCTGGTTAGGGCCTGGTTGTTCATGACCCACAACTAGAAGGCCGAGGAGGAGTATACCTTCTTATCCACTAGTTCCAACTCCCTTGTGTCCCTAGATGTTGGGAGGGGATTACGGGAGGTCTGTCCCAGCCCTAAGGCTGCTTCCACTACCACGCGAGGTGGGACTGGGTGGTGGGCGAGTGAGGAAAACTCTGACCCCAGGACCTTGTACTTGAGACCCACCATATCTGAGACCGGGGAGATGGAACCCGGGTTTTGCCAGCAGGAGGAGGCCTGGTCTCAGATACTCAGGTGAAGGGGAACCGTGACCGGTTCCACTGAGGAGAACACCAGGCCGAATAAAGCATCAGAAGGTACCTTGGAGGATTGGACTTCCATACCCTTGTGGGTTGAGCCACGGCACGGGAAATCAAAATGCGCCGACAAGTCGCCCATGTAGGAAGACGGTACTGGGTTTAAGACTCTCTCTGGTGTCAGGGGTGGTATTGGCATGGTCACAGAGGCCTCATGCAGCGACCATTCTTGCAGGTGATACCAGAAGGGCAATGGCACTGAGACTCAGTGCCGGGGCCATTTAGAGCCCTCTGAAGCCCCTTCCCCTGGCCTGAAACAGGGGGACGCATCTCGGGACCCATGATGCAGTACTGGAGACGGCAGGGTGATATGCTGCCGTGGGGATGGCTCCACGGTACCGGGACCCAAGGGAGTGATAGGCTCTGTATTTTCTGAGCTCGGGGCCTGTGGTGGGGAAGGAGAGCAGTGCCGCTTGTGTTGGACCCAGGCCTTCAACATGAAGGTCAGCTTGCCCCTTCTAACTGGTGCTGGTGAGGGAGGTGTAGGCACCAGGAGGAACACCCTGGCAGCCCCCACTGCCTCTGGGGTCATTGGGATTGGCACCGACCCTGACCGGCCCCAGGAAGAGCCCCGTGTCTAAGGTGCAGGGCTGTGTTGGTGCTTTGGTACCGGGGTCGCGCCTGACCAATCCTGGCAGGAGCCCCGCGTCGAAGACCCAGGACTATGATGGTGCTGTGGTGCCAGGGTCGAAAGCAACCAGTCCCAGAAAGAGCCCCATCTTGGAGACGCTGGGCTGTATTGGCGCCACAGTACCGAGGTTGGAACCGAGCTTGTTCTGTGGCCCCTGTTGGCACGGTACCAGGTGGGTTCCAGTGCCAAACTGGCATGCGTTGTCGCAGGAGGTCCCGAAGCCTTGGGAGAAGTGTGCCAAGCCTGTTCAGAGGCCAGGGCATGGCGTCTTTGCTCCCTGTCCTTGATTGTCCTCGGCTTGAAGGACAGACAAATGGAGCATGTGGTGACCAAGTGGCTTTCGCCCAGGCACCAGAGGCACTTCTCATGGGGATCATCCCGTGGGAAGGCCTAGCCACATTCAGTGCAGAGTTTGAACCCCAGCATGTGGACGGTGGAGTAACGCGGTGTTCTAGCCCGAGAGGAGAGACTGTCTTCGGTGGAACTAAGTCCACAAACAGGTGTTCCCAGCTGGGCAAAAAACTCATAAATCAAATGAAGAACAGGCTGCTTGCGAAGTGCAAGGAGCGGGTAATTCCACAACTGACGTGAAGGCGGAAGAAATGAAACTGGGGAGGGGTCAGGCAGCAGCCACATATATAGCCATGGGGTTGCGTGGTGGGCGGTGGCTGCCTGCCTTCTTCTGTCAAGCTAGGGCAAAAAGTTCTGACCAATCCGGTGCTCCGGCACGGAGACACCTATTTCTGAATGTACCCAAGCAGGGCTCGAAGAACAACTACAACTTTTTCCTCAAACTGACAAGGAACAAACAAAAAAACACTAGCTGGAGGAACAAAGGTATATTGGTAATCATTTTTGTAGCCTTTTGCTACACCGATATTGAGCTTGCATGCATATATTACTTTTTATTTACTTTATACAGATATATTTTTCTTTATATATGTTTAAGAAACCATGGTTTTATAGTATTTTATTTACTACAACTAAGTAGGTTAATACTGGTTCTTACTGGAAGCTGGTAATGCATGAATGACAAAGCCTGCATGTAATTGCTTTGCAAAAGAAGTGACAAAGTTTGCAACTGCTTTGCAAAAGAATGAAATCTTGCAAACTTTGTAAAAGCAACGAGGTTTGCATGCATCTGCTATGTAATAAGAAAGCTAACTAGGTAAGAGGTGAGTGTGGGCCTTGCAAAGTTTAAGGGAAAGCACCAGATGGGTTATTTTGATCATAAAGAAAAAACAAGGAGTTGTGTGGCACTTAAAAGCTAACAGATTTATTTTTTGCATGAGCTTTTGTGGGAGTAAATCCCAGTTTGTCAGTGTATGCATCCATGGCACTACCAACCCAATCATTATCTCAGAGCTCCATTTTCTGGGGGTTTAACTCCAGATGCTTCTCTGTAACCCTGGGGATCATCATCCCAGGTCAGACCCTCTTGACGACTTGGTTGAGATTTAAGCTGGGGGTCTCTGGGTTACCAGGTAGTGGATACAGCCACTGGGCCACCCACGTGGTCCCCCCTTGGAGTTTGCATTTCAACAGGGTTTGGATCCAGACTCCACTCTGGAACAGTGGGAACCTCAGAAAGAGTTATCCTGGGTCCATCCCTCTTGACTACCAAGGAGAGGTTTTGAGTCAACAACTTTCAAGTTCCCAGGCCAAGGACAAATCCACTGTGCTACCCACTCTTTCCCCCCTCATTGCCTCTATTTCCACAGGGTTTGCATCCAGTGACCACTGGTTCATATTGTGACTCAGGCCTCCTGGGATCACCCTCTGAAAGTGCCAAAATCAGGGCAAGCTGCAAAACCACTGACTGGTGGTACATAAACCAGTGTCCCAGTCAGTAACACAACATGCTTCTTGTTCCCCACTCTAGTCGTCATCAAGCATAACAAAATAGAAACAGCCCCCTTTATTGCACAACAATTCCTCTGGTCCCCATCTAGCCACTGTGTCTCTCAAAAAAATAGGTTCTCTTGACAGCAAAGAGCCAACCACATCACCCAGAACAATATAGGCTTGGATCTTACACAAAATACTATGCTGCCAGCCAATCCTTTAGTAACTACAACTGAACGTTTAATATAAAAAGAAAATAAAAAAAAATATGAGAGATGTTAAAGAGTCAAAGTGAATTACATGCATACAAATGATTTAGAGTCCATAGAAAGCAAATTCTTGAAGATCCTGTAATTTGCAGGTTAGTCTCACAGACACTAAGGTCAGAAGAGACCAATATGATCATCTAGTCTGACCTCCCGCACACTGCAGGCAATAAAAACTTCACCGACCCACTCCTACAATGAACCTCAAACCCATAACTGAGCTATTAAAGTCCCCAAATCATGATTTAAAGACTTTAACACAGAGAATCAACAAGCAAGTGAGCCATGCCCATTGCTACAGAGGAAGGCAAAAAAACCCCAGGGCCCAAGCCAATCTGCCCTGAGGGAAAATTCCTTCCCGACCCCAAATATGGCCATCAGTTAAACCCTGAGCATGAGGGCAAGTCCACAACAGCCAGGTCAAGAAGAACTTCTCTGTAATAACTCAGAACCCACGCCATCTAATGCCCTTTCCCAGGTCACTATCATACCCATCACCAGTAGTAAAAGACAGACAATGGCCAAGCTACATTGTGCATCATATCAATCCCTCCATAAACTTATCCAGCTCCGTTTTTAAGGCACCTAAGGTTTTTGCCCCCACTACTTCCCTTGGTAGACCATCCCAGAACTTTACTCCTCTGATGGTTAAGAGTCTGCGTCTAATTTCAAGTCTAAATTTTCTGAAGGACAGCTTGTATCCGTTTGTTCTTGTGTCCACATTGGCACTGTATTCAAATAATTCCTCTCCCTCTCTTGTATTTATCCCTCTAATTTATTTATAAAGAGCAATCATATCTCCTCTCAGTCTTCTTTTGGTCAGACTAAACAAACCAAGCTCTTTAAGTTGTCTCTCATAGGAAAGATTTTTCCATTCCACAAATCATCCTTGTAGCCCTTCTTTGCACCTGTTCCAGTTTGACTTCATCTTTCTTAAACATGGGTGACCAGAACTGTACAAAATATTCCAAGTGAGGTCGCACCAGCACCTTGTATAATGGTACTAACACCCCCCCCCCATCTCTACTGGAAATATCTCTTCTGATGCACCCCAGAACTGCATTAGCTTTTTTCACTGCCACATCGCATTGGCTACTCATTGTCATTCTGTGATCAAGCAGTACACCTAGGTCCTTCTCGTCCCCCGTCACTTCCAGCCGATGCATTCCCAACTTATAAGAAAAATTCCTGTTATTTGTCCCTAAGTGCATGACCTTGCACTTCCCATTGTTGAATTTCATCCTATTTCTAATGCTCCACTTTACAAGGTCATCCAAATCATTCTGTATGCTATCCCGATCCTCCTCCGTATTGGCAATACCTCCCAGTTTGGTGTTGTCTGAAAACTTAATTAGTACATTCCCACTTCTTGTGCCAAGGTCAGTAACAAAAAGATTGAATAAGATGGGTCCCAGGACCGATCCTTGGGGAACTCCACTAGTAACCACTTTCCAGCTAGACAGTTCACCTTTCACTATGATCCTCTGTAATCTCCCCGGTAACCAGTTCTTTATCCACCTTTCCATTTTCATATTAATCCCCATCTTTCCCAATTTAACTAATAATTCCCTGTGTGGAACTGTATCTATCTAATGCCTTGCTGAAATCTAAGTAAATTAGGTCCACCTCATTCCTTTTATCCAAAAAATCTGTTATCTTCTCAAAAAAGGAGATCAGGTTGGTCTGGCAAGATCTACCTTTTGTAAAGCCGTGTTGTATTTTATCACAGTTACCATTCTCCTCAATATCCTTAAGCACTTTCTCCTTCAAAATTTTCTCCAAGACCATGCATACTGCTGAGGTCAAACTAACAGGCCTGTAGTTATCTGGATCCCTTTTACTCCCGTTCTTGAAAATAGGAACTACATTAGCAATTCTCCAGTCATAAGGCACAACCCCTGTGTTCACCAATACTTTAAAAATCCTTGCTAAAGGGCTGACAATTTCATGTGCAAGTTCCTTCAATATTCTTGGATGGAGATTATCCAGACCCCCTGATTTAGTTCCATTAAGCAGCTGAAGCTTGGCTTTCACCTCAGGTATGGTAATTTCCACTTCTACATTCTCATTCCCATTAGCTGCCCAACCTCTGTCCTCAATCTCACCATCACCCTCATTAAAGACAGAGGCAAAGTACTTATTTAGATAGTCAGCCAAGCCTAGATTATCTTTGACGTCTACCCCATCCTCAGTGTATAGTGGTCCAACTTCATCCTGTGCTTTCTTTCTATTTATATGGCTGAAGAACCTTTTTCTATTGGTTTTGATTCCCTTTGCAAGGTCTAACTCTGCTTGGCTTTTGGTCTTTCTCACTTGATCCCTATATGCTCTGACCTCTAAAAGGTAGCCCTCCTTTCCTATCCCTCCCATCTTCCACTCCTTGTAGGCCTTGTGTTTCTTCCTAATTGCCTGTCTAAGATGTGCATTCATCCAGCTTGCTTTAGAACCCATGTCTGAAAATTTTTTCCTCTTCTTTGGAATGCAGGCTTCAGATAGTTCCTGCAGCTTTGTCTTGAAGCAGTTCCAAGCATCCTCAATGTTCATATCCATGAATTCTTTGGTCTAGTCTACTTCCCTAGCTAATTACCTTAGTTTTTTGAAGTTAGCCCTTTTGAAATCAAAGACTCTGGTCACAGATTTATTTTTGTTTACCCTTTCATTCAGTTTAAATTGGATTAGCTCATGGTCACTAGAGCCTAGGTTGTCCCCTACAACCAATTACTCTATGAGGTCCTCACTACTGACTAATACCAAATCTAAGATCGCATCTCCTCTTGTTGGTTTGGAAATTGCTTGATGGAGAAATTCATCTGCTATCATCTCCAAGAAAGTCTGGGCCCTTTTATTGCTGCTAGCGCATATCCTGCAGTCTATATTTGGGAAGTTAAAGTCTCCCATAATCACATAGTTCCCAGTAGTGTTTACTTCCTTAAAGGCCTTAAAGAGTTCTCTATCCATGTCCAAATCAGATCCCAGCAGTCTGTAACACACCCCAAGCACTAATGCAGGAGAAACTCTAGTAGCTTTCTTCTCCAATGTGATTTTGAGCCAAATAGACTCTATCCTGCTAATTCCATCACTCTGAATTTCTTTGCATTCTATTGCATCATTGATATACAATGCCAGACCACCACCATTGCCATTACATCTGTCTTTCCAAAAGAGCACATAGCCTTCAATGCTCGTACACCAGTTATGACTACTATTCCACCATGTTTCTGTTATCCCTATAATATCTGGATTCAATTCCTCTACCAGTAGTTCCAGTTCCTTCATTTTATTGCCTAGGCTTCTCGCATTGGTATATAAACATTTTAGCTTTTGCTGCTCAATTTTGCTCACATTCTTTACCTGATGTGGCCTTTTTTTACTACTGCCAGCATCGCCCATCAGACCAGTAGTCCCATTCCTCTGGTCTGCACCCAGCAATTGGATGGGTCTCAGTCTTTTGTTCAGTCCCAGAGGGATAGGTCCAGAGGAGTTTGTTGGTTACAGATAGACTGAAGACCAAATGGAGACGGGGCTCCAGCCTTTTACCACCCTTTGGCTCTCCCCATGCCCTCAGGGTCCTTTCCAGATCAATATGGAGTTGAGTCACATGGTCAACTTGAGTCACTGTCCGAACAGGTTTCCTCCTAGGCCCACTTCAATGGGGATTTCCTTTGATGGGCCATTAGGAGGAAAATATTTTTGCAGACACCCAGTCTGGGAATGCCCTAAAACAGAGGTCGGCAACCCAGGAGGGGAGAAGAGCCATTCTCCCCTTTTGCCCCCCACCAACTGGAAGAGCTGGAACTGCGGCTCCCTAGCACTGGCAGGGGGTGCTGCATGGGTGGCACGTGCTCCCTGCCTCTGCTGGTGGGCAGAGCAGGGCTGCTCCACCTACTAGCCGGCCCTCCCTCCAAAAAGCAGCGGGTGGGGAGCTGGGCCTTGCAGAGATGGGGCCCTGGAACAGCCCTTCTGTGGAGTTCAGGCCACCTCTATCCGGCCACCCCAGGCCCTGGATTGGGCTCGCTTAGACCTGGGGTGGCCAGGTAGAAGCAGCCTGAACTCTGTGGAGGAGCTGGTCCAGGGCCCCACCTCTGCAAGGCCCAGGTCCCTGCCAACTGCTTTTGGGAGGGAGGGCCGGCTGGTAGAGTGGAGCAGCATGCTCCACTGCACTAGCAGAGGGAGGGAGGGAAGGACTGAGCATGTGCCACCTGCACTCGCCTCCCTCCCTGCCAGTGCTAGGGAGCTGTGGAGCAACCGCCAGCTGGGAACCCAAAGGATGCTGGTTGACATTCTGCTCCTACCATCCGAAAGGGTGGACCATGGATAAGTCCCTCCCACTGGACATAAGGTCCTCAGAGGCCTCGTAAGGGACTCAGAGACAACCCCCTCTCCCTGGAAACAGGAAGTCCAGGGAGTGAACTGGCCCGGCACCAGAAGAGGCAGACCAGGGATAAGGCTGATGTCCTTGGAGGCCAGGAAAGCGGCCAAGAGACAAACAGGGCTGAGCTGGGCTGGTGTAATTGGGGCAGAAATGGGAGAATGATTGCAGCACTGGGAAATAATAAGGAGTCTGGTCTGGGAGCAGCAAGTCTATTATACACCCTCCCCATTACTGTGAGACCTGCCTTCCCCATGGGGCCTGAGGTCCAGGGAAGAAGGATCAAAGATCCTGCCACAGAACTTCTACACCTAGAGGAGCATGAATAGCTGCATTGCATACAGCTCTGGCTATGCCAAAGGCATCCTTCAGCTCCCACTGATTTATACAGTGGCTGTGAAGTGACACCTATGCATCCATAAGAACAGGTCTCATCCAGGGGGATGGGACATGGTACTTTCATTTCTACACGACTGGCTCAAAGCCAAGCCTGGGACACTAGTCATGGAAAGCCAGTTGAACTGTTCGGAAGGGGCAGCCAGTCTAGTTTAGCAGAACAAATGAGTCCTGTGGCACTACAAATTTATTTATCACATGAGTTTTCATGAGAGAAAATCCTACTTTACTTTGTTTCTGTTCCGTGAATCCATGTAACAAATAAATTTGTTATGCTTTAAAAATGCCACAGGACTCCATTTGAACTTGGGGCTGTTGTATTGCCATGAGCTGCCAGATGTCTGGCTGCTTCTGCAGAGCAAGGTGTCCAACCCCAGCCACCACTGCAGCTGTCCATCTTTACCTCCTTGCTGGTAGTGCCTCTGTCTTGTCCTGGGGGTGGGGTGGGTGCGGGGGGGGGGGCGGGGGGGTTTGCAGGACAGGTGTCACCACCACAACTGGTCCTGGCTGGCTGCCTCAGTCAAGGGATAATATACAAATATTGGGGTACTATTACAAATGGGAAGTAATTAATTAGAACTTAATAGAAATTGACTGAGGCAACATTACCAATAAGAAACATTGTTACAACCAGTCAAGACTATATGAAGATCGACAGAAAATAAGAAGCAATCAATGAAGGTTCCTGGAGATCAAGGCAAAACTGGGGTGAAGCTACACATCAGTGAAAAGTGCACAAGAGTGGGTTAGAACAATAAACTCAATAAAGTTACAAGTGAGCCCAATGAAATTATGAATGGAGCCATAAGGCTATAGATAACAATCACCACCATATCCCCACACCATCCCATGGCCTGCCCCTCCCCTGGGCTGGCTGGCCCCAGCCCCCCAATGCCAGGGCGGTTAGTGGGGGCCCCGCAGAGGGCGATTCACCCAGGTCCCTGCACCCCCCTAGGGACAGCCATGACCCCTAACCGCCCCACACCAAACCCCAGGACTCCTTGTTTGTTTTGCTGAACCAGACTAGCATGACTATCCCTCTGAAACTCATAAATTGTTCTTGGATATGATATTTTTAAAGATCTTCCCATCATGAAGCTTGTTAGTTGATCATCTTTCACTTAACATAAATGAGCTAATGCTGAACTACAAAGTTAAAATGAACATTTTAAAAGTTTTTAAAAAGTATGAACATTAATTAATAAATTAGAAGTGGTAACATTAATGATGGTTCAATAATAACTAAAATACCACATTTAAAATTTTAGCAGTCAAATCTCACAAATTTTTCATATAGGCTTGTGTTTGTGCGCACTAGACATTTAACACAAATAATTATAAGAAATAAAAATAAGTGAAAAAGTTTCTAGTGTATAGCTATAAATGAAAAACACCAAATTTCAATGAAATTCTTTGAAGTATTCAAGTTTATAAGACTCTGCCCCCCCCCATATTAATATAGTAAGTACATCAAAAGAAAGATGTACAGCACAGACATCACACACATCTGTAACGATTTTAAGGGCAGCACTGCACTTTTATGTAGCAGCCTATATGGACCTACTTGGTAACCTGAGCTAACCAAAGCTGAAGTAAAAATTGTCACAAAGTCAAAGGAAAAGGCAAAAGAACAGGTAAAAAAGAAAAGGCAATATTTCACAAAATTTTAAAAAATGGCAGAATAAATGGCCACAATGAGGAATTAAAAGCTGAGGCCACTGGGAAAGTCCCTGCTAAATGTGCTGTCTTTTGCTTGCTTCTGCTTTTTTAGCATGTCCATATGAAGGTGATGGACAGATAATGGTGAAATCTGCAATTCAGGTGAAGCACAGATCCTAATGATAGCTTGCCTTTGTGAGCCAAAAGTGAAAAGTTCTCAGGCTTCCAGCCCTAGTAGCTCTGCTAGATGGGACAAATTTCTATATTTTTCTATATTTTCATTTCTGTCCACCAAATTGAGGACAGGACCCCTTATTGCTTGGGGCCCTAGGCGGCCACCTGCTTCACCTACCCCAAAAGCCACCCCTGCCACAGGGAAGGATATTGTTTCAAGGATAGCTGCAGCCCTTCTATTGCTTGGCCTCCCCACAAATCAATCCTTCTCATCACAAGGCCACACTAAAATGCCCTGCTTTGGGGAGTCCTGCTGTTAGAGCACAAAGCTCTGGTAGTCCCCGAGTCGGTCCAAGTGGTCCCAAGACACACAAAGACAGAGGAGGTCACAAATGCATATATGCTTTATTACCTTACAGAGATCTCGTGGAGCTAGCTCCCCGAGGGGTACAGTACAGTGGGTTTTATAGTACAGTCTACAGGAAAGGGGTAAGGCAGACACAGAGCCAATCATAATTCAGGGTCGGGGGCTGTATACCTTATATGTCTGGTCACCTCACCTGGTCAGGGAAGGGTTATTTCCTAATATGGTGCTTCTGGGCCCGTGTGACTAACCTGGAGATGGTGAGGACAGGTGAGATGTGACTACCCTGGGTCCCTGAAATGGTGTCTCAGGACCCAAAATGGAGTCTGCTGACTCATGCCCCTTCAATCCCCCCTTTCACGGGGCCTCCACATAGGAGGTCCCGTGACCTAGGGAGGTCAGTTCGAGGAAGGGGATGCCCTGTTGTCTGTTGGCATGGGTGAGGTACCTAAGTCTGCGGTGGTGAGAGTGGTGAGGGCTCATGCCCCTCCGCAAGGTGCTGACCATCTCCCGAAAGAGACCACAGCAGCACTGGAGGAGGCATAAGCCACCCACCAGGAAAAATACAATGCCAAGGAGAGAAAAGAGCAAGGTGCGGAGCCAAGCGGTGGATGGCAGCCAGGAAGTAAGCCAGTCCCACCAGTGTTGTCCGATGTGCTCAGTTAGACCTTGCTCCACTCTGCGGAGGTCCTTCAGGCTTGCTTTAATAGCCTGGGAATTATCAGAGAGATTGAAACAACACAGCCCCTCAAATTCATGGCATCCATGTCCAGTTTTAAGGAGTAAATAGTACAGGGCGAGACAGTTCTGTAGTACCGCCTGGCGGAGCTGGGCTTGTTCATCGTTAAGGGGGAATGGACCACACCACTGCCATCTCCCCCTCCCTTTTGGCCTTAATTGTTCCCTTATAGTAGACTATGCTTTTGTATATGCTCCACTTTTATTACCTCAGGGGTGGTTCATGATTTGTGGTAATTTTTCATTTTCTTATATCCCGGCCAATTCCACTGGAGGGCCTTGCGCCTTTGGCAGGCTTACATCCCTCTATGCCCTCCCACAATTGGAGCACCAATTTCTTCCGCAAAGACACAGGCGGTCGCTCCCCACTGATTGTGATAGCCGGATTGATCTCCTCTCCCGTTCTGAATTTATTGCTTTAGCTATTTCCCTAGTAGGAACCCCTGCCCTGGCTGAAGCCGCTTATTTAGACCTACGAAAGATTGCATGTGCCTTAGATAAATCTGTTAATCTAACCTCACACATGATTGCTGCCCTTAACGATGAACAAGCCCAGCTCCGCCAGGCGGTACTACAGAACTGTCTCGCCCTGTACTATTTACTCCTTAAAACTGGACATGGATGCCATGAATTTGAGGGGCTGTGTTGTTTCAATCTCTCTGATAATTCCCAGGCTATTAAAGCAAGCCTGAAGGACCTCCGCAGAGTGGAGCAAGGTCTAACTGAGCACATCGGACAACACTGGTGGGACTGGCTTACTTCCTGGCTGCCATCCACCGCTTGGCTCCGCACCTTGCTCTTTTCTCTCCTTGGCATTGTATTTTTCCTGGTGGGTGGCTTATGCCTCCTCCAGTGCTGCTGTGGTCTCTTTCGGGAGATGGTCAGCACCTTGCGGAGGGGCATGAACCCTCACCACTCTCACCACCGCAGACTTAGGTACCTCACCCATGCCAACAGACAACAGGGCACCCCCTTCCTCGAACTGACCACCCTAGGTCACGGGACCTCCTATGTGGAGGCCCCGTGAAAGGGGGGATTGAAGGGGCATGAGTCAGCAGACTCCATTTTGGGTCCTGAGACACCATTTCAGGGACCCAGGGTAGTCACATCTCACCTGTCCTCACCATCTCCAGGTTAGTCACACGGGCCCAGAAGCACCATATTAGGAAATAACCCTTCCCTGACCAGGTGAGGTGACCAGACATATAAGGTATACAGCCCCCGACCCTGAATTATGATTGGCTCTGTGTCTGCCTTACCCTTTTCCTGTAGACTGTACTATAAAACCCACTGTACTGTACCCCTCGGGGAGCTAGCTCCACGAGATCTCTGTAAGGTAATAAAGCATATATGCATTTGTGACCTCCTCTGTCTTTGTGTGTCTTGGGACCACTTGGACCGACTCGGGGACTACCAGAGCTTTGTGCTCTAACACTGCCAAACGACACACAGCTCCTCTGGCCCCAGGGCTTGTCCACACTAGAGCATGAGACCCCAGCTGCACTATGTTCTTCTCTCTAACTGCTTCCTGTCCATACACGAGGTTCCCTCAGCAGATCACGGCTCGCTGCTGAGGCCCAGGACACAAACACAAGTCACCTCAGCATATTCCACAACTGAGTGAGTAGAGTCCCAGGTGGCAGGGGTGTGCTGCAACATCCAATGCACCCTTGTCCACATTGCCATCCCCACATTATCATGCATCCTGCCAGCTGGTCTGTTTTTGCCTGGCAGTGTCAAAAACTTAGGAGCCAGAGGGAGCCAGGAATCCTGATTTTGTGTTACCTGGAGCTGACGACGCTTCAAGTAATTTGTGTGTTCCTCCAATCTTGGGCCCCCAATTTGAACCACCTCCCAGAAGACTGATTTGCAGAGGGCAGAGGACTGAGTACTCACCAAAAACTAGGCCCCTCTAAAGCCTTTTAGGGTAGGACATCCACTCTATAGTCATGCTGGAAAATATGGGCCTGAAACAACAAAAAAGGACAGTGAGGATCTTGTTACTGATGGTGCGAGGGACAGACAGAGGCTGGGCGGGGGGCTGCGGGGGGATACAGTGTTGAGGAATGATGAGGCAGCCAAGGCCGAGACCTGAGAATGCAACAGAAGAGAGAGCCAGCTGCAAGTGGTCTAGGGAAGGGACTGGGTCCTTGCTCTGTGTTTGTTCAGCACCTAGCGCTGCAGGTTAAGGACTGGGCTCTAAAGTGTTATTGCAATGCATAGAATAAATAAGAATGAAAAGCGACAGCAGAACCTTTGCTGACGTCAAATTTTCCTTTGCAAAGGAGTATGTCAGCCAGTCCCGCCAGCAACACTGCTGATCTGACCACAGTCAGAGCAGGTGAAGTAAGTCCTAAGAGAAACACAGTCAACCACACACTCTAAAACAGGAAGCACATATTGGCAGCCACAGCCTCTGTCCACCACAGCTTCCCCTTTGGTGACAGCCACCACTCTTCTGGGAGACGGTGCCTACAGAAAACTCATACAGCGCGTAAGCTCTGCTGGTGAGCTGAGACCCATTGTCTGTTTGTCTCCATCCATCATCTCGAAGGGCAAGCACGGTGAGTGAGGACTGTCCTATTGGTCTCTGTATGAATAGCATCAAGCACTGGGGAGGGGCTCTGATCCATGGCTGAGGTTCCCCAGCCCTACAGGAATAAAAGTATAAAATTATAGGCTAGTAATGGACTTTTCCAGACAAAGGGACAGTTTTCATTCTGCCACAAGGGGTCTGGTATCATAGAATCATAGAATTAATACTTATATTATATTATAGAATGGTAATTATTATCAATACATAACCATTTAGAATGAATGGGGGGGGGTGCAACCTCTGAGCAGGCCACGGCACTCCCTATCTCAGTTTCCCTCCAGGCCCCTGGCGTAGAAACATTTCACTCACAGACAGAAGTCTTTAAAATAATACTGCCATCATCTTGGCATCGCTCCAGTCCCAAAGGAGACCTCTTTCCCCCTCCACTGTATAAGTAACAGAGTGGTAGAGCAGCAGCTCACGTTACAATACATCAACTGCTGACCACTTCCTCTATGCAGCTCTGGTGCTGGTTTACAAGGTGTGGATCCAGCACTATCTGACTGACTGGTTTTATTTTGATCAGTGACTTCCCTGTCACTCCATGCCTCAGTTTTCCCTCCCACCACTGAACTGTTTCAACCACGATCTTCTTAGGGCAGAGACCATCTCTTACATACAGCCGCTAGCATGATGGGGCCTTGATCTCAGTTGAAGCATCCTCAGTGCTCTGGTAATAAGAAGGACAATGAACTTTAGGGAAATTTATTACTGAAGATTTTCATGGAATGACTCAAGAAAACAGGACATATGACACATGCACCCTGTCACTGGTGTCATTCACCTGAATGACACTTGGTATCTTTAATCAGCCCCCACAACATACAGAAATGCTCAGCATCATCTCTCTCCATCTATACGGGCTCCTATGCCCAGGGCTGCTTCCCAGAGATTTCAGGATGAATGGTCCTGCTCATTGCTCCTTTCTGCAACCAATTCTGCCCCACAGCCAGGTGGCCAGAGGAGGTTTGACACATGTAACCAAGTACACAGATCCAGCATGTATGCTTGGAGAGGTGCTGGGAATAGGCAGGGGACACACGTTCTAGTACCATGGTTGGGTGCAGGAGTTTTTGTCATCTCTTCCCTTACATTTCTTTCAACAAGGTTTCCTCAGCCTCTTCCTGCTCCCCTGTCCCAGGAGCTCATTTCCCCTGGGTCTGGTGTCCAAGTGGGAACTTCCTCGAACTGCCTGCCCTATCAGCCAGGGGCTTTTTGGGTTACGAGGGCCAGTTGCTGGCCCCTGTCCCTGCAACCTCATCAGCGGAGAAAAGGTGGAGATGAATTGATAGGACTTTTGAATGCAGGGCTGGCCCAAGTCTTTTTGGTGCCTGTAGTTTTGGCACCCTCCCCCATTGCCCCCCACCCCCCAAGCCGGGGCTAGTGGCGGGCGGATAGGAGCCACACAGGCTGCCGGGCCAAATCACAGCGGTGCTGCTGCTCCCTCGGTCGGGGTCAGTGCCCCACCATGGCCCGGTGCCAGCACAGCAGGGTGGGAGGCTTGCTGGCCCCAGTCCCAGTCCAGCCCTTGGTGTTCCCTGCTGGTTGGCAACCTAGGCAATCATCTAGTTTGCCTCTATGGACAGACCAGCCTTGCTTGAATGGTTGGGTCATAACAAAGGTGATTTTCTCTCACTGTAGCCTCACAGTTCCTGTTTACAGCTGTGGCAAATCTCTAACAGACTGTTTGAATCAAAACATCTTGTTCACATTGCAGAGACTGGCTAGCAGTCTATCCCCCTGAGGCTGTTTGAATTAACGTTGTGACCCACCCTTCTCTGTATCTATAAATTTACACCTAACATGCTCCCCCCCCCCCCCCAGTTTCATACATCTGATCAAGTGGGATTATGGCCACAAAAGCTCTTGGGAGAAATAAACTTCTTAATACAGAGTTCACACTTTGGAGAATGAGGGGCTCTGATGGGTTCACACCTAGGCTGGGAGCAGTTTAGCTTCCACCTCTAACTGAGGCCTCTGGTTACCCTAAGGGCATATCAACAGGTGAGTTATGTGGGCAGGAAGCCAAGGTGTGAATTTACAGTGTGGCAGTTTTCTGCAGTCTCACCAGCCAGGCACACAAGCCCCAACCATAGCTATGCTCGGGAAGGATACAGGCCTGTGATCCCCCAAAAGGACTTGCTGAGGCACAGTTAAGTATGATAAGGGGAAACTTACCTTAGTGCTGTATTTCCTTCCTTTGGTTTCAAACACGAAATTTCCTATATGTTAACCCTTTCTCTCCTGGAGTTCACCAATCACTGTCTCCTGGATGGGGACGAGGCTGCTCTATGCAACTGTAGGGCTAAAGATGAATTTATATCATTGAATTGCTTCAAACAGAATTTTCTACGTAGATATTCATTGATAAAAATGCCATGCTCGTTCATTCACTTTTAACTCCATATTGTAATGAAAACTCCATTTTGAACTGTTTACTTCATTTTGTATTGCTCAGCCTAAGTTTTTCTGAAACTTTGTTTAGATGTGTGAACTTAGTCTGGACCTGTGTGTGTGTGAGAGAGAGAGATGGGAACAGACTCCAACTCCAACCTGTCCTGATGACAAACTGCTGGCACCACCTTAATGACTGAAGAACAATGCAGACAAACCCTGCAAAAGCAGGAAGACTCCACCCGAGAAAGAAAGGAACAAAAAACCCTATCAAGAACAAGATCAAAGTCACAACTGCCATTAACTGATGACTCACGGTCATACAGTACCCTGAGGCAGTGTGGCCACAACATCCATGGACAAAGAGACATAAAAGATGGATGAGACTGCACAGCTTTGGGTAATGGTCTGCACAGCATCCAAGAGTGTTGGCGCACAGCTGTGTGCCTGACTGCATCTCTGCTCTTCCTCATACCAGGCTTCCCAGGCCAGGTAGCTGCACCCTCAAGCAACTATCAAGACTGGTAACTATACCTGATATACTACTGAGCATATTCTTGTATGTCTGTGTTTGTGCATAAGTAACAGATAGTTAATTATCAATTGTGTTTCTTATAATAAATATGGCATACTGCCTTGTGCCCCTGAATAAGATCCTGCTAGTCTTTCCTTTTTCAATTATAACACAACTGTATCTGCGTTTCTGAACCATTCAGGAAGTCAGTGGACAGTTGGTATTTTTGACTTCCTGGCTTTTTGCACTGAAGCGTTCAAACTTCTGACTCTGCTAGTCCTGGATGCAAGGCCCAGGATGGTGGCAACTTGCAAGCGTTCTAGGCTTGGCTCACCTCGCCCATGAAATGCAGCTATCTCTGGGGTGCAGTTAACAGCTGCTCTACACAGCCATGATGCTGGATCCCAGCTGAAAGTCAGCTGGGAAAGGAGGCATGAAACAGAGCTGGGCGTTTGCCAGGAAGGCAGGATTCTCCCCACAACCATTGCACACAGAGGGTGGCACCCCTCCATCCTGCCACCTCCTGTTGTACCAAGGGACCTGGTTCAGAGTCCCTGGGGCTGGGCCTCTGTAGAGATGCTTTTTGCTGGGATGGTTTCTCCAGAAGTGGAAGATTCCAATTTGTGGGGACCAGGAGCACAGCACTTGTAAGGAGGAGGTGCGGTTGGTGAGCAGAGCAACACCTGAGCCCCTGCTCCATATTCACTTGAGTTAACAGAGGGCTGCAGAACTGTGCTGCAGGAGCAAACATCTGGGCTGTGGCCTGGATACCAGCACGGTGCTGATTCATTGTTATTGTAGTCCCCAGATAAAGACATGAAAGACCCTGGGGTGCTCAGATATGGCGAGGGCCCTTCAGGTTCCTTAGCTTGTCCAACCTATGCTAGGAGATTGAATTCTTCCTCTTGACAGACTGGCACCTGGCCTCCTGAGCATACCAAATCAGAGCAGACTATTAGTCCATGTAGCCTGGTATCTGAGGAGAGCCAGGAGTGGGGTGCTTTAATACCAGGATCCAGGTTCTCTGGGCTGCCTGCAGATCTGGCACCTAGTAGGGATCTGCTCACAGCGATATGTTAATGAGGGGCTAATTGACTGCTACAAGGCCAGCAGAGCAACAGGTCACTTCTTACCAAGGGTGTAATCTCCTGCTGCCATGCTTAGAAGAGTCTCATCACAGGCCACCCACGGCCGGGCTTCTTTACCCTGCCTATGAAGCATGATTGGGAATTTGGTACTGTACCGAGACACAGATAGACTGTGGCTCTCTCTGGCCTCCAGCTTGTTTAATGCAGCTTGCACTACCTAAATCTTGCTTTGCAGTTCAGCTGTCACAGACTGTATCTTCTAGGATGGGGGTCTGCAACACCAGCTCGGTGAGCCATGTGTGGCTCCCTGACTGACCCCTTATGGCTCCCTGGCAATCTGGTCCAGGGAGCCAGGTGTGCAGTAGCTCTCCCCTCTCCCCAGACAGCCAGGTGAGTACCAGGGCTGGGGAAAGCAAAAAGGAGCTGGGGAAGGGTGAAAGAGAAGGAAGGGGAAAAGTAGAGGTGAGAGGGGGGTGGGGTGGATGGAAGGGGTGGTGGATTGT
The DNA here is from genome assembly GCA_007922195.1 of Podocnemis expansa. Lineage (NCBI taxonomy): Eukaryota > Metazoa > Chordata > Testudines > Podocnemididae > Podocnemis > Podocnemis expansa. The sequence continues at coordinate 1,166,904 of ML682024.1, read as the reverse complement.
TGGGGATGAGTCTGGCAGGTGAGATGGTGGTTTTGCACCCTGGGGTCTTGCACCCTGATGTCAAGTCAAAATTGTCTCCTCCCTCTGTCTCATGCCTCCCCACCCTGTGTACTCCTCCTACAGAGCAGGAGGGACCCTGGTTCTACCCCTCACTTCCCTAGGCTGTGGATTTTTGTAGGGGCACGCAGGTCCCCTGGCTCTGCTGCTGGGCTGCAGGGGAGTTAGAACTGGGGCCTACTCCCTGCCTAGTACACCCTTAATGTATTCCACAGTCTGTGTTTTCCAAGTCCATCCCAAAGTCTCTACTTCTGCTTGTTGCATCGGATGAGTGTTCAATTTTAGACAAAGGTTTTTCATTGTGTGTGCAACAAAGATTAGCAGCAGTAAAACTGGCATTCAGTCCAAAATTAAACTAACCTTATATGAAAGGTCAGGTGGCTTCAAAAAAGAGGAAAATTGAGGCTGAGATGAGAATTCAGAAATGAATGGATTGAATAGTTTGCGTTTATACCCACCTCAGCTGGGGTCCCATTATGTTTCATTTGCAATGAAAAACTGGCTAATAACAAGAAATCGAATCTCGAGAGGCATTTTGCACACAAACATGCGTCATTCACTGAAAATTATCTAGCTGGAGATCTCAAGAAGAGGGTGATTGAGGAGCTAGCACACAAAGTGAAACAGAGCAAGAACAGCTTCTCACAATGGATGAAGACACCAAACAGCACTACTGCTGCTAGCTTCATGAAAGTCTAAGTGATTGTGAAACATGGACATCCATTCACAGATGGTGATTATATAAAGGAGTACTTCATGGTAAGACTAGAGAAATTGTTTGCAGATTCCCAAAACAAAGAAGTCATTCAGAAATATAAAGATATGCCATTATCTGCAAAGACAGTTAGGGACCCATCAGTAAAAATGGCCACAGACATCAGCAGCCAGCAAATCAGGGACATAAACTCAGCTCCAGCCTACTCGATTGTGTGTGTGATGTATCATGTCGTATTGAAGACATAGCACAGGTTGCCCTCCTCTGCATGTATGTGAATTCAGAGGGTCCCCAAGAGGAGCTCATTGAACTATTGCTGCTCTAAGGCCAAACATGGGGAGAGGATATTTTTACAGCAATTGTAGATTGTCTGAAGGCCAAAGAAATCAATTCAAGCCACAAGGTTGCTGTTGCAACTGATGGGGAGCTGAGTAGGAGGGGGACATATAAGGGGTTTGTGACTCTGCTGCAGAAAATTTGGATCAAAAGACGATATCGTTTCACTTTATAATCCACCAACAAGCGCTTTGTGCACAAATATTTCCACCTGAGATCATGGAAGTGATGACCCTGGTTGTGCAGATTATCAACAAAATAATGGCAAAAGGACTGAACCACTGAAAGTTTTGTGAACTTCTGGAAGAGGTGAACTCTCAGTGTTCCAACCTCCTTTTATATAATAAGGTACGTTGGCTATCAAGGGGAAAGGTGCTGATGCAATTTGCTGCCTGTCTTGAAGAAGTGAAGGTGTTCTTGTGTCAAAAAGGCCAAGATTATAAGGAACTTAAGATCCTCTGTGATGGCAGAAATTTTACTTTATGGTTGACATCACCTCACATTTAAACAGTGCTGGAACTAGGAATTTTGGTGCCCGGGGTGTGTCCAGAGCGGAACGTACCCTTAGAAGAAGCAGGAGTTGGAGCAAGCAGTGCAGAATGCACCCTTTGATCGAGCTGTGAAACGAAGCCATTCTGATGTGCCTGGGGCAAAGCTCCAAACGCCTCGCCCTACTTACAATAAGTTATAACAGAATCATAGGGTTGGAAGGGACCTCATAAGATCATCAAGTCCAACCCCATGGGGCTTGAACCTAGGCCCTTCTCCCTATTAAGCAGAGGCACTAGCCACTACACTTAGTTATGGCCCTGCATTTAAATAACCTCAACAGAAAGCTGCAAGGAAAGGAAAACACAACTATCTCATTTTTGGAAGAAATACTGTCATTTGAGCAAAACCTAACTCTTTCTAAGAGACCTGGAAACTTGCTCAAGTGGCTCTTTCCCTATCAATGAAACCATTCAAAGACCAGAACAATGAGCTTGGTAATAAGAATCTCAGAGATCTGATTCTAAACATGCACCAATTGTTTGCTATGCAACTTTGGGAATTCAGAGAGGAGAGGGCAACCTATGTTTATTTTGAACCCCCTTAATGCTGACACATCTTCACTCAACTTTTCTGCTTTTGTGAGAGTGAAGCAACCAGATTTTGAGCTGGACTTGGCTAATTTGTGGACCAAGGAGTTGTGGACTTCAAAATTCAGTGGGTTAGTGACAGACATGGAAAATTTAGAAAGCCAAAAGCCAACCCTGGCACTAAAACACAGGTGGAAAGAAATGTGCTCTCCACAAACAAGATCAGCTTGTGTTTGATGTGTAGAATCCTTTACCAGACAGCTACAGGAACCTGAAGAAATATGCATTTGGCATTCTTTCCATTTTTGGATCAACAAACCTATGTGAACAAGTGTTCTCAAGCATGAATTATATCAAAAGCAAACTTTGAAGCTGACCAAATGATGAGAGTTACAGTCTTGTGTGAAAATGAAGACATCATACAGGCCTCATATTCAACAGCTCTGCAAAGAGACTCTTAAACAGATATTGCCCTGAACTGGTAAGTTGATTGGAGATCCTTAAGGGTTTTTAAAATAATTGTACCAAAGATGTTATAGATTAAAAAAAAAAAACAAAAAAAACCAAAAACCCCTCACAGTTTCATTGGTGTGAATTCAAGTTCACAAAAATAGGGTTTTTTTAGAATTGATACCTAATTATTCCTATTTGTATTGAACATATTTCTGGATTTATTCACGTGACTACTGACATCCTAAGAGGGAGGAGCACATGCAAGAGAGAGGGGGCAAGAGGAAGCATCAAGCAATGGAGCACTGAGTCATTAAAACATAACATATAGCGTTAAAATGTTTATATTTAAATTTGTTTATTAACATTATTAAACATCATTTTTTTTTGTTAAAAATCAATATGCATTTCTGTTCTATCATTCAGTTTCTTAACCAGGAGGCTACCCATTGCAGCTCTCAAAACACTTAGCTATTGAAGAAATTTTAAAAAATGGCTGTTCTTCTCTCTTGGGTTGCTGACTCCCATTCCAGAACTTTCTGCCATATGACATTGGCTGGGATGGGCAAGGGGAAGTCACTGGACATCAGCTCTTTTTTTGGCCCCTCCAAACAAATTTAATTCCCCAGGTGGCTGAAGACAAACTCACCATAGGGACCGTTTCACACACAGCCTCAGTTGCTTGCTCCACCAGACCACTAACGCATAGCGGTGTGATGCTGTCTGGGTCTAGGGGACTGTCTATGGTTATCTGTAATATTAATATTTCACATTTGCAATAGTCCATATGTGATATGCCATGTTTGGTATCAATTGGAAGGCTGTAATCTGCTACGAATGGTTATATGGTTTATAGGTAGGTATACTATCTATATTAGAAGTTAGGAACAGATATGTATTGTATTATATGTACTCCAAGTTATTGAAGGCAATCCCAGACTGGATGTTTGCAAAACCATTGTCTTCCTCATGGTCCATTGAAAGGAACTCACAGCTACAATGGATTTAGGGAGCACCCTGTTTGAAGAGTCATACAGACTGACCAGGTGACAACTCCATTTTGATTTGGCGAGGACTCTGAGAGCATGAGGCAGCCAGAGGTGATGAAAGGCTGTGGCCCCATCTCCATTTTGTCTTTAGTCTTCAACCTGCAATCAACACACTCGTCTGGAACTATTTTCTGGGGCTGAACAAAGGACTGAGAGCCACCCAGGTGCTGGGTGCATACCAGAGGAGTTGGACTAAACTGCAAACTGCATATACTTCAAGGACTTGCTTTCTATGGACTCTGACTCATTTGTATGTATGTGATTCACTTTGATCCTTTAACATCTCTCAGATTTTGTTTGTTTTCTTTTATATTAAACCTTTAGTTGTAGTTACTAAAGGATTGGCTGGCAGTGTGGTAATTGGGGTAAGATCCAAGCCTATATTGTTCTGGGTGATGTGGCTGGCTTTTGGGGTCAGCAGAACCTATTTCTTTAAGGAATCCAGTAGCTAAGGGGGAACCAGACAAGCTGATGTGCGATAAAGGGAGCTGTTTCTATTTTGTTATGCTTGGTGATGACCAGAATGGGGAGTGAGAAGCATGTTTTGTTGCTGACTGGGAGACTAGTTTAAGTACCACCTGTCAGTGCTTTGGGGGTTTGTCCCCTGGTTTTGTAGCTTGCCCTGATTTTGGCACATTCTGAAGGTTATCCCAAGAGGCCCAGGTCACAAGCAGTTCAGTCATAAATGGCACAGAACCAAATTTCACAACAGGACAGGCAGAGACAGCAATGTCTAATGGTTAGAGCACCACTCTCCTGCCTTCTAGTCCTGGCTCTCTGGCTCTGTCACTCCCTCACTCTGTAGCCTGAAGCAGGTGACATCCCTGCTCTGCAGGGAAAAAGTGTTGAACCCCCGGGTTCGCGATGTAACTGTGATGGACCGGTGACACCCACCAAGGAGATGGACACCAATTTCCAGTAGAAAAAAAATTTATAGTGGTCTCATAAAGGCATAGAATGAAATAGCAACAAAAATGCCTATGGGGGGGAGAGGGGGGAAAACAGCTACACAGTGAAAAAGACTATGCAAGATACAAGTGGGACAAGAAACAGCTATGTAGTAAAAGGACTATACAAGGTACAAACAAAAACCACACTTATAAACAATGCATAAATGGGAAAAAAACTACACTTATAAACAATGCATAAATGGTATTATAGAGAAAAGAAAAAGGGAAGAAAGAAACAAATCAAGAGAGGTAGAATAACTGTATCAGTTTATAATACCTGTCCCAGCACCGTAGTGGAACCCAAAGCGAGGAGGCAGACCAGCTGCAGCATCCCAGTACGTAACGTTCGGCCGGCAATTCGAGTACACCCAAAAGTCTTGCGGGTGGGGGCTCCCTGTCTCAGTCGGGGGATCAGTCTGACCGGTTCGTGACGTGCCCTTTAGCATTCGAGGGTGGGAGAACACTCGAGCCAACCGAGGCAGGGGCTTAAATAGTGTACTGCACAGCCAGAGTATAAAATAGCCAATTGGAAGTGAGGTGCAGGTCAGGACCAACGATGTAACTGGGACCCCGGACAATGATGCCTCCTTTGTGGTGATGGGGGTGCGGAGAAACTGTTCAGGGGGATAGAAACTCACACCCCCTCCCCCGATGACACAGGGCTTGGGAGGTAGAACCTCACCCAGGAAACTGAGGCCCATCAGGGGAGATCGATCCTTAACACTTTTCCCCTTGAGCTGGATAGCCCGGAGATGAGACCCATCAGAGAGATCGATACTTAAGATTCCTCCCAGTGAGCTCTATAGTCTAGAGGGCTACGTTGGGGGGGGGGCATTATGTCTGCCACCTCTGTTGACAAAAGAGACCCATGAAGGCCTCTTAGAAGGGGGAATTAGAAGTACCCCTCTCAGCTGGATCCAGAGGATATGTGTGTTTCAACCCCCACCTGCAGAGATGGTGAACCTCCTAAAAATCACCATCCAGCTCCTATACATCCTTCTCTGCTGCCCACCACAGCTGTTCCTGCACCTGCATCCTGTCACCCCCCTAGCCTGGCATCCCCACAGGCTGCAGCCCTGCAATTCTCCAGCAAAGCATCCTGCTGTAGCTCGCCCACTAGGACAACACAACCCCACCACTTGCCATACCTACCAAATCCCTCAACCGAGCACCCAACATGTTAGCCCCTTCCCAAGGAAAGATGTCCCAACCCCACCTCCTGTAACACCCCCAGGTCCTGTTCTGCAGCTCACCTGTCACTGAGTCCTTCCTGACTGGCCAGACAGAATGCCAGCCCTGGGAGGTTAGGGGGGCAAATGTCACCACTCAGACAGAATGCTGCATCCTGCCCAGAATGTGGAGGGCATGGAGGATGCATCCTGCCATCTGGAAGAATCAGGTCCCGGCTTCCCTGTTCAGCCCTGGGTGGTTAGGGGGGCAAATCATAGAATCATAGAGTTGGAGGGGACCTCATAGGTCATCTAGTCCAACCCCCTGCCAGAGGCAGGACCACTCCCACTAAACCATCCCAGTCATGGTTTTGTCCAGCTGGGCCTTAAACACCTCCAAAGATGGAGCTTCCACCACCTCCCTTGGCAGCTCATTCCAAGGCTTCACCACTCTCGTAGTAAAAAAAGTTTTTTCTAATATCCAGCCTCGACCTCCCTAACTGCAACTTGAGACCATTGGTCCTCGTTCTGTCCTCTGTTATTACCGAGAACAGTCGAGCTCCATCTTCCTTAGAGCATCCCTTCAAGTAGTTGAAGGTTGCTATCAAATCCCCCCTCAATTTTCTCTTCTGCAGACTAAATAAGCCTAATGCTTTCAGTCTTTCCTCATAGGGCTTGTGCTCCAGCCCTTTAATCATTTTGGTTGCCCTCCTCTGAACTCTCTCTAGCATGTCCCTGTCCTTTCTGTAGTGGGGAGCCCAAAACTGAACACAGTATTCTAGATGTGGCCTCACCAGTGCAGAATAGAGCGGAATGATCACATCCCTTGATCTGCTGGTAATACTTCTTTTGATGCAGCCCAGTATGCCATTGGCCTTTTTGGCAGCAAGAGCACACTGCTGAATCATCGCTAGCTTCCCATCCACCATGACCCCCAGGTCCTTTTCTACACTGCTGCTACTTAACCGAATGTTTCCCAGCCTGTAGCGCATGGGGTTTTTCCGACCCACATGCAGGATTTTACACTTGTCTTTATTGAACTTCATAAGATTTTTATTGGCCCACTGTTCCAATTTATCTAGGTCTCCCTGAATCCTGTCCTTGCCCTACAACGTGTCTACTGGTCCCCCCAGCTTGGTGTCATCTGCAAACTTACTGGGAGTGCAGTTTATTCCATCATCCAGATCATTGATGAAAATGTTGAACAGAACTGGCCCCAGGACCGACCCCTGGGGCACACCACTCGTGACTGGTTGCCAGCTAGACATGGAACCATTGAATCCTACACGCTGAAACTGTTGATCTAGCCAGTTTTCTATCCACCTTATAGTCCACCTATCCAACCCATACTTCCTTAATTTGCCAATGAGAATGCTGTGAGAAACTGTATCAAAAGCCTTACTAAAATAAAGGTATATCACATCAACGGCTCTTCCTGCATCCAGAAAACCAGTCATCTGCTCATAGAAGGCGATGAGATTGGTCAGACATGATTTACCCTTGGTAAATCCATGCTGACTGTTCCTGATCACTTTATTTTCCTCTAAGTGTTTGAGGATGGATTCTTTAAGAATCTGCTCCATAATTTTGCCAGGGATTGAGGTGAGGCTGACTGGTCTATAATTCCCCGGATCCTCCTTTTTCCCTTTCTTGAAAATAGGCACTACATTTGCTTTTTCCAATCCTCTGGCACCTCCCCCGTTCTCCATGAGTTTTGAAAGATAACGGCCAGCGGTGCTGCTATCTCATCGGCCAATTCCCTCAGCACCCTTGGATGCAGTTCGTCTGGCCCCATGGACTTGTGCACATCCAGCTTCTTTAAGCAGTCCCTAACCTGCCCTTTCGTCACCAAGGGCCTCTCTTCTTCTCTTCCATCTGCCATACTCATGGTAGTGGGCTGGGAGCTGACCCTGCCTGTGAAAACTGAAGCAAAAAAAGCATTGAGCACTTCAGCTTTTTCTTCATCCTCTGTCATGAGGATGCCTGCCCCATTCAGCAAGGGACCTACACCATCCCTGATCCTCTTCTTGTTATTAACATACTTGTAGAACCCCTTCTTGTTATCCTTTACATCCCTCGCTAGCCGCAGCTCCATTTGTCCTTTGGCCTTTCTGATTTTATCCCTGCAGTCCCTAGCAATATCTTTATATGCCTCCTTGGTCATCTGACCAAGCTTCCACTTCCTGTAAGCTTCCTTTTTATGTTTAAGCTCAGAGCAGAGTTCTCTGCTAAGCCATTCTGGCTGCCTCACATGTTTATTCTTTCTCCTAATTGGAATGGCAACTTCCTGTGCCCTTAGCAGGGTTTCTTTAAAATATAACCAGCTTTCTTGGACTCCTTTCCCCTTCAGATTAGCCTCCCAAGGGATCCTGCCCATCCGTTCCCTGAGGGACCCAAAATCTGCTCCTTTGAAGTCCAGGGTTTTTGTTTTGCTTCTTTCCTTCCTTCCTTCCTTCCTTCCTTTAATCAGCATCCTGAACTCAACCATGTCATGGTCGTTACTGCCTAGCTTGCCATTTACATCTACCTCCCTAATCAATTCTTCCCTGTTTGTGAGCAGCAGGTCGAGCGGTGCAAGGTCCCTAGTTGGTTCCTCTAGCATTTGTACCAGAAAGTTGTCCCCAGCACTCTCTAAAAACTTCCTGGATTGCCCATGCACTGCTGTATTGGTCTCCCAGCAGATGTCAGGGTAATTGAAGTCCCCCATGAGCACCAGGGCCTGTGATCTACTAGCTTCTGCTAGTTGTCCAAAGAACACCTCATCCACCTCCTGCTTCTGGTCTGGTGGTCTATAGCAGACCCCCACCACAACATCCCCCTTGTTGCTTTCCCCTCTCAGTGTAACCCACAGACTTTCTACAGGCACGCTTCCCCTTCCATAATGGAGCTCTGAGCAGTCATAGAGCTCTTTTACATATAGTGCTACTCCTCCCCCTCTTCTTCCCTGCCTGTCTTTCCTGAACAGTTTATACCCATCCATGGCAGAGCTCCAGTCGTGCACACTATCCCACCACGTCTCCGTTACTCCTATCATATCATAGTCCCTTGTCTGTGCTAGTATTACCAATTCTTCTTGCTTATTTCCCAGGCTCCTCGCATTAGTGTACAGGCACCTAAGATACCCGGTCGATTGCCCTACTTTGTCATGTTGATTTCCAATTCTATTACATAAACCTCCTTGCATTTTTTCTTGGAGTTCTCCTCCCCCACTCTCCTCACATATTGGGGCTTCAGTAGAGCACTTAAGACTTTTATTTGATTCCCCCCCCTCCAGTGCCTGGGTGAATCTTACCAGGCCACCAAATGCTCCATACGCCAGTCCTTTAAGCCATGGATGCGAAAGGACAGGAGCAAAGGCGCCAAGCATTGGCCCTGGAGTTAGCACGGCAGCCTATCCCCAGAGTATCAAGGTCACCCGTTGCGCTGGCACTGCATGCCAGATCGGCACCAGAGCCCTCCCAGTGCCACTCCCCACAGGAGCAGAAACAGTGCGATTGGTGTCAACATCGGCACCGAGGCATGGTCGCCAATCCAGCTCCCCCAGACTGGTCCCTCTCAGTACCAGGGCAGAGAGACTGTGGAGGTTCCCTCCACTCCAGAAGCCTTCAAGGCAGCAAAGGCCCTCTTGCTTTTGCCAATGCCTCTGCCTCCCAAACGCCCAAGGCAGAGAGGAAAGCCCACTCTCCTCTCGGGGAAATGAACCATACTGGAGCGGCACCAGTCTCCATCCCCTAGCAAGGTGCCGAGCTTTCCAGCACCGCAAAGGAGGAAACATCCCTAGAGAGGCCTGTCAGCACTGCCCCAGACCCTATACCCAAACTCCTTGGAACGCGCTTTCCTTCCCCCAGCACCATAGCACCTGTAAGTTTCCGGCACCAACTGTACACTCCAGGGCTAAGTCAACCACTCCTTCACAGCACTGAGAGACGTCCACCTCCCCGAGCCTCAAGCAGATCACTCCAGTGTGGAGAGCCAGACGGGTCCGTGAGGGTTCGTCAACATGGAGCCCATACTGGTACCAGCCTCATGAATGGTCAGTGCCGCGAGAAGTCCCCACGCAGCAAACTCCCCTTGGTACCGGCAAGGTAGGGACCTCCTCAACCTGTCTTGTAAGACCAGATAGGGCTTTAAACCTGAGACCAGAGTTGTACAGGGAAAACACCACAACCCACTTTGACCTTAGCTGGGATACCACACACAGAGGTCTAGAGGTCAAGCCCATCAGGGGGACCAGGATCCCCTGTTTGACCCTGTGTTAACATCCTTCCCAGATGCAATAGCGGTGCCATTGCACCCTAGTGTCTATGACCTTGCCACATCTCTCTGGCAAAGCCCAGCTTTCATTTCCCCACTTTCAGATATAGCCGGCAACAAGTACCAGCTCCCTCTCGGGGAGTTTCCTTTTCTGGTTAACCACCCGGGCCTGAATCCCTGGGTAATAGAAGCCACCCTGAGGCGTGAGCCCCAGCTCCCTCTGTATCCCATGCCAAGATCCATAGGGTCAAAACACTTGGAGATAATGGGCAGAAAGGTATGCTCGACCTCCGCCTTCCAACTCCAGGTTGCGAACCACCAGGCGTTGGTGGCAAGGTACACACTGGACATCTGGGAGTCTCTAAGATGATGCAGAGACCTCCTCCCACACAAACACAGGGAGGACTATGACTCCCTATTAAAGGAGGACTCGTTGGCATCCAGAGACTCACTACTAGCCTCATGGGATGCCTCGGATACGGTGAGCCAGGGAATAGCCTTGGCTGTCATGATGAGATACGCAGCATGGTTACTTGAGGCAGGCCTGCCTCAGGATACATGTCTGAATATTCAGGACCTCCCTTTCAAGGGACAGTCACAAATTTGGAGAGGAAACAGACCTTCTGTTAAGCAGCACTAGGGACCCCAGATCAGCACGCCGATCACTGGGTACGCTCCCTTCCTGAATGCCTAGTTGCCCTCTTAGCCTGTGCCAGTACAGAGGATGCCAAGCAAGGTCTTCTCCACCTCAGGGGGAACAAGATCAACCCTCCAGGGATTCCACATCCCATTCTCCAAGGGAGACCTCCCCATAGGATACAGGGTCCATCAGGAGAGGTCTCCTGGTGTCACGCCTTTCACTTTCCTACCTGTCCCTTCCCTAACAACCCCCTCAGAATTCAGTGGTTGGAACCCTATATGGAACACACCTACAGCTACGTAGCGGGAGGCACCACTTTAAGGTTCATGCAGTCTTTCTTCCATGAGCCAGACAGCCCTTTTTCCAGGTGGTTCTATCCCTGCTCTTAGGAGTTTCCCTTTTTTCAACCTATCCTTGCACTCCTAGCCAACCAGCCTAGGTCTATGGACTGACTCCAGGCATTTAAATCAAGTCACCCCCTCATTATCTGCTGGGGTCTTGGATTCCTGACTCATTATTCATATAACCCCCGTGGGCTCATAGAGTTTTTCAACATACCCCTGTGTCCTCTTCCTTCTCTGTTTGTATTACTAGTGACCCCAGTCACTTGGCACATCATGCCATATGACCTTCTTCCCAGAGTTTGGTTCAACTGTAATGCTGAATGTCTCTACCTGCAGCACATACTTCCACTTGATAGTTATGATCCTGGCCCCAGGGCGTTCAGGGCAGGGCCCTTGTGTCTTCAACTACAGTTTCTTTCAGATGCCTTAGAGTGCCTAATACCCTGCACCTACTGACCTCTAGGTCACTTTTATCTGACCCCACAGTTACCGTGATGGTGTGCATAGGTAAAATACCCTGGCCATCTATCACATCCTCATCAGCTCAGGCCCGGTGGCACACCTGCGGGCTGGAGCACCGTGGTTGGGAAACACTGGCCCAGAGCCTGGTTCAACTTAAATCCAAACTGCCCTACATACAAGACTTATCTTACACCTGGCCAGTCACAATCCTGTTTTCACAGACATCAGGACTAGACCCCAAGGGCCTCACTTAATGGTCAATGGAGTACATTGCTAACGTTTCATAGTCCTGCGACTGGAGATCTAAAGGCCATTTACCTGGACCCTCCATTACCCATGAAAAAAACAGGCAACGAGAAATTACCAATTACCCCTAACCATTTCCACAAACTAGCTGGGTCACCTACCACTATGATCTTAAGATGGCACTCATCTACAGTATGGTCTTGGTAAAAGTTTCCCTCCTTCCCCTGAGGGAATGGGGACCAGTCTGCTGCTCTCCCTTTCTAACCACTTAATTTCTAATAACAGAGAACGGGGATCAGGGGGCTCTGGTGCTAGTCCAGTGGCCCCCACAGGGACGTACTTCCATGGGCCTGCCACCCTTCCCCCTCAACAATGCCCTCTTTGAACCCCTTGGGGCTCCTAGACCCACAGGTAAGGACATCCTGTTGACTCCATCACGATGTTACACCACTTCAAGTGTTAAAACCGCTGGACCAGTCCTCCTCAGGGCCTCTACCTTCGGTAAAAATCGACAGTTGTCAGGGAGGTAAAGCAATGCATCTCTCCCTCTCCCCTCCCACTAAGGGTTTTCCGTGGTTACCAAGAGGAGAACTAAAGACCCCAGGGCTCTGAGAGAAGCTCCTGCCAGTTAAGAGCAGCAGGACATCCCCACCCTCAGAAGTAACTTACATAGGAATTGGCCCCTTGTATATGTCTCCCTGAAACTGCAATTTGTTGGGGTTTGTAGCACATCAGGTGGTGGTATAGGCAGCTGATGTCTGTGACTTGCAAACAGACACATTCCCTTTCTTGGGGCGGTACTCCCCACTTTTGGTTTCCTCACTCCTCGGGGAACTAGGACTCTCATTGATCCTTTTTTTCCCATCTCTCCCTCACACTTAACTATCGGAAAGTAGTCTTACACTCCCACGGCCCTGCATAAAAGAAGGATCAAGCTCATACCCCAATTGTAGGCCAAAGAGGAGACCCCCACTCACAGCAGAAACTTTCACAGGGAATAGCTGATGTGAGGTGGTAACCTCATTCATCCCCTAAAGAAAACCCTGGGATACCATTTGATCCACTTCAGTGCCCTAACCCTACCTAGGGGTAAGTGAGCTACATAGTTCCTGGGTCTTTCCCTTTTACAACCCTGTGATGTTCCACATTTTGATCCCAAATGGCCACAAGGGATCTTGCATTCCCTGCATACTCACAGAAGTCAAGATGGACTGCTACTAGCACGGCTCTTAGTTCCCCTTGTACACATTACAAGAGGGGCCTTGGGTAATGAGAGGGTCGGCATCTAAATCGCTGACCAACACTTTCTTTTATTTCTCATTTTCTTGACTACCCTGGGTCTTAATTCTAGTGCCTAGAGGCCCGCCCCCGTTCTCCTGATAGAGTTTTCTTTGAGCTCCCTACCAAGGGGAGGTATCAAAACAAAGAACCCCCTGTTTTTCTCTTGTTTTGGTACTTATATATAGGTCTCCTTTCAGTTTCTTACTTCCCTTGCTAATTCAGGGAGGGAAACTCAAGGGCTAGTACCCTTGGGACAGTTCTGCCTCCTCAGGAGGGATCAACACTGAGTCCATTTTCATAGACTCTAGTAAGGTTATGGTAAGAGATTACATACCGCTCATCTGTGACTTGGTGTGCTTGTATTGCGGTTGTTTCAACTTGCAGAAGGGATCTAGAGGTCATCCCCACCTTCTGGGTCCCCACCTTCATGGTTATTAACTTCCCTTCTTGTTTGTTTTCTGTGGTTACCCACGAAAGGAACCCCCTCATTAGGTCGGGGCCACCCTTCTAGAGCAAGCTGGCCCAACAATTTTGTCCTGGCTGTTTCCAGTGCTTGACCTGCCAAACCAACCTATATATTCAAAGGTTGCAGTGTCAAAACCCCACTAGAGCAGAGAGGGTGGGCCTTAACCTAACCTATACCTCTGGGATGTAAGATCCAGTCATCTCACAGTGCGTAGTCCAGGTCTGGGACTCCCTCTTTTTCTTGATTATCTTCTCCTCGCCTATAGCCCAACCTTAACCAGATACTCACCAGCAACTACGGACCTAACAACAGAAACATTAAAGCAGGCACATACCCCTGCAACAAACCACGTTGCCAACTTTGCCCACATATCTGCACAAAAGACACCATCATAGGTCCTAATCAAGCCAGCTACTCCATGAAAGGCTCATTCACTTGCTCATCTACTAATGTGAACTATGCCATCATGTGCCAGAAATGCCCCAACTCCTTATACATTGGACAAATAGGACGATTCCTGAGCAAAAGAATAAATGAACACAAAACTGACATCAGAAAGCACAAAACAGAAAAACCATTTGCTGAACACTTCCATCTTTCTAATCACTCGATAAATGATTTGTTAACGACCATACTCAGGGACGTCACTGGGACATCGAGCCTTCAAAGAGAAACAGTTGAAGTGGAATTAATATGCAAATTAGATTGTGTGAAAGCAGGACTAAATTGTGACTATGGCTTCTTTTCCCATTAGAACAAGTAATTTGACTTCACCCTTCCCAGGATTTTGAACTTTAACAACTGCTCTGATTTGCTTTTACTGTGTGACCTGATCCCATATTTTACACTCCCTTGCATTTATTTTCTTTCCATTCTGTAAGTTCCCTCATCTTCAAAGCATCTGATGAAGTGAGATTTTCTTCCACAAAAGCTCATGCAGAAAATAAATCTTTTAGTCTTTAAGTGTCACAGGACTCCTTGGTTTTTTTTTTTGTTTTTTGTTTTATTGCTGTACTAGACTAACACAGCTGCCCCTTTGGAACTTGCTTATGTTAGCCACGTACTTCACTGAGGGCCCCAAAGTAATTAGGATGACCCAGTAGTGTGTTTTGCCTTCAAGGCAGGGTGACACAGACTTTCCTTTCACTGGTTGCCTCATACAATGTTTCTTCAGAACAGTCAAGGACTACAGTACACCAACCTTTTCCCCTTGTTTTCAGGCACTCTTCAATCCTGTGGGTTGCTTTTATGGGGGTAACCGTGCTAAAGGCAGGGAAAAACCCAACTCCACCCACCATCTGCCATACCATTAGTAGTCACATAATACTGAATGATGCAAGCAGAGCTTGAAGAAGAACTGTAGGTTACTTGCCAGTAACCGTCCTTCTTTGAGATGGGCTGCTCACATACATTTAGGACCCTCCCACCGTTTCCCGCCACTCAGAGTTGGCAACAATAAGGGACTGAGGAGGATTTAGGGTCGGTGCCATATATACAGCCACAGCAGTGGCCGGAGGGGGCGTTGGCCGCTGATCCTGCTCTGACAGGCAAGGGCTAAAAGTTTCCAACCAATCGTGTACTGCGGCACGTACATACCTAATACTGAATGTATGCAAGCAGCCCATTTTGAAGGAAGACAGTTACTGGCAAGTAACCCACCATTCCTAATATCTTCTACAGATATGATACCTACATATAAACCATATAATCATTCCTTGCAGATTACAACTTTTCTATTGATACCAAACATGGGATATCACATATAGATTATTACAAATATGGAGAATTAATATGAAAAATAATCATAATCAGTCCCCTAGACCCAGACAGCATCACACCACCATCTGTCCTAGATCCCCCCCTAGAAGGGCTACGTACTGCTCTTGGCCACATAACATGCAAACTTTTTGCAGAATATCTCCCAAGGACATTGCAGGACAGTTCCATCTCTGCCACACTCTTCTCATAGGACTCCTACTCTGAAACAGAGCAGCTGGAAATTATCATGTTTTTCACAGTCTCTATGGCAGGGTGGGCCAGGATTGGGGAGAGTGTGAGCAAGTGTCTCTTCTGCCTAGAAATCTCAAACCACTTCAGCTTAGATTTTATGAAAATCCCTCCCTTGGGGACAGGGACACCTCATTAAGAGACAGCACAGATGAGGAATGAGTTAGCAGGAATAGAACTCAGGAGTTTGTGTTTCTAGTCTCCTCCTGCTCTAACCATTAGCTTATACTCCTCTGTTTAGCTGGGAATACAACTCAGAGAGTCCTAGCTCTCCCCGCAGTTGAGCATATTATCTCCCACTGGTGTGGACAGAACCCACGCCTCTTGACTCCCATTCCCCACCCCACTTTGCTCCCACAGGTGGGGCTAGAACCCAGATGTCCTGATTGCTAGCCTCCTACTCTGGCGACAAGACACAGCTCCATCCTATTAGCATGCAAGGCATCTCTCCACCTGCCAAGGGGCAGATCTGAGGTCCTTCGAAAGTGTGTCCCATCCATTTAGTCTTTCCTCTTTAAGGGTTAGACTCCCAGCAACGCTGGGCTTGACCCCAGATCAATGATTGTTTCTGGGAAATGGTAATATGGCAAAAGTTCCACACCAACTTAACAGCCAAACAATGCCGAGATGTTTCCAGGGTCCAAATATGAATTAGCACTCAGATGATTTATGAAGAGGGAAGTTTAAAAAGGGTATTTGGGGCAAGCCATTATAACCAGCTGTAACCCCAGAATGCCTCACTGGCTGTGTACAATTCCTCTCCACTGTAAGCATTACTGTGCCACAAGCATTTGTGTGTTGACTCTCTCCATGGACTGCTAAGCAGTTTGCACCTAGGGCTTTTACCTCCAAAGCACAACCTTGTTCTGCTTGAGTGAAAAGACTGATTATAGTAGCTGGTAGCAGTTGAAGGCTTTTCTCAAGCACATTAAAGAAGATTGTAACACACAGTTTACATGAATGTTACATTTGCCGGTTCAGACCTTTACTGTGTAATATTAAAAAGAACACATTGTGTAACCAGAAAATATAGAAAAGGCAGGAGGAGATGGAGTTGACTTTCCTAATTTTGCGCTGTAAGAATTGCTGATTAATTGCTCATTATCAGTAATTATTTGTGAATCATCAGCTGATGGGGTCCATTGGTGTCTCTGTAAGAGAGAAATGACCTATCTTGGCCAACTGGCTTTTTCCTCTTCTTCCTTAACCAGGTCCCAGCACATGCTCCTATGATGGCAAGTCCCCCAAGATAAACGGGCCACCTCCAGATTGCTCTGACTACTGACCAGAAAACCAGGACATACTGTGACACTTGAGGTGGGCAGGGAAAATAAAGGGAAATTTAGTCTTCCCAGAACACAGCACCAGAGCCAGGCTGGCTGTGCATGGGAAGAAGGATTGATGATTCTTTGTCTAGCACTTGCTCCCATGCCCATGGTCCCCTCTCCATTGATTTCAGTGCACTTTGGACCCAGACCGCATGGCCACGGCTTTATAAAATAAGACACTGAGGTCCTTGCCCAAACACACTATCAATCTAAATGGACACTAGTGCTGTAGGCTTTGAGATCAGAAAGGGCCAATAGGGTCACATGGCCTGACTTCCTGACCTGTGACGTAAAGCCCAGGCTTCTTTGAGTAAGTCCACCCTGTGAATAAACAGCCCCACATGCCACCCCACCTCCACAAGCCAGAGTCAGCTCGCTTGGGCCAGCCACAAGTTTCTAGTTGCAGTACTGATGTACCCTAAATGCAAGAAGGGACTGGCTGCCTGTCTTTTTGTGACCTCCTCTATTAGAGGAAGCAGGATTCATGAGCAGTCTTTCATCAAAATAGTTACACTGGAAAATACCCAGACTCCACCTTGGTGCTTCCTCCCACAACAAGAAGTTCCCCAGCCAGGCCCTGAATTTCTGCTGGTTCTTGCCAGAGGGGCAACAAATTCCAATGAGCAGAAAGAAAAGCAAATGTGGAAGGCACCCAGCGTGGCTTAACAGAGAACTCTGCAGTGAGCTGAAACATAAAAAGGAAGCTTACAAGAAGTGGAAGCTTGGACAGATGACTAGGGAGGCATACAAAGATATTGCTCAGGACTGCAGGGATAAAATTAGAAAAGCCAAAGGACAACTGGAGTTGCAGCTAGCAAGGGATGTGAAGGATAACAGGAAGGGGTTCTACAAGTGTCAAGGCTGTTTCCTCATTCTGGCACTCTGAGTGCAGAAGGTGGGGGCCTACAACAGGCCTTAAAACCCACTGCCCTTAAAGCCTGGTCTTAAAACTCTCCAAGGTCTCCAATTCCTGGCTTTAGAGTGCTATTGCTGCCACAACCCAAATGCAAAAACCTCTTGAAACCCAGGAAGGCGCACTTGGGAATTCCTGCCTGAGAGGTACCCTCAGTCACCTTTATACCTCTCTCAAGAGAGTGATTGAACCCCAGCTGGTGTATGAGGTAGAACTGGGACAGAATCTCCTTTAGTAGCTGGCTGTGCAGTCTGAGGCACATACACACAAACCCCTTGCCTTTCAAGACACAGAACCAGAGCTTACTTTAAAGGGGTAAAATCTTTAATTAAAAAGAAGAGATAAGAAACAGAGAGAGTTGCTTCTCTGGGATTTAACTTAGGGTATATCCACACATCTCTTTTATTTTGAAATAACACAGGTTATTTCGAAATAAAAAAGATTAAGTCCACACAACGTTTTCTTATTTCAAAATGATGGGCTCTGTCATTTAGAAATAAGAACCATCATTTTGAAACAGCTTAAACCCCATTCATTTCGAAACGGCTGTTATTTCAAAATGGTTATTTCAAAATAAGGCCGTTTGGACATGTTGTTTTGAAACACCACCAAATAACAGCTGTTTCAAAAGCAGGCTTTCCCTTAATTCGAATTAACATTTTCTTAATTCAAATTGATTTATTTAGAAATAAGGACTTTATTTCAAAATAACTCATTTCAAAATAACTTATTTCAAAATAACGATGTATGTATGGACATAGCCTTAGATAGTTACAGGGTAGGGGGAGGGGATACATGTGCTCAGCACAGAGAAATCCAAAACCAAAGAAATACCCTGACCATGCCTAAGTAAACATACCCTGTTCTTCTCACACCTGGTCAGTAACACACTTGAGCTTATCTTTGGTAAGGATGTCACTGGATCCTTCCTCTGGCCTCTCTCTGGCATCCTACTGTTCCTTCCAGGAGCTCTGCTGCATCCAAACAAGAACAGACGAGGCTGCTGCTCCAATTCAAATACCTGTACTTTGTTCCTATAAGCTGTCCTGGGATTCACTGACCAGAGTCTTAACCCCTTCCCCCTCAAGGGTTACTACAACCAGTATGTCCATAACAAGAAGAGGATCAGGGATGGCATAGGTCCCTTCCTGAATGGAGCAGTTATCCTTGTGGTGGAGGACGCGGAAAAGGCAGATGTGCTCAATGCTTTATTTTACTTCAGTCTTCACAGGGAGGGCCAGCACCCAGCCCACTACACAGGGTATGGCAGATTGGAGAGAAGAAGAGACGCCCTTGGTGATGGAAGGTCAGGTTAAAGACTACTTAAAGAAGTTGGATGTGCACAAGACTATGGGGCCAGATGAACTGCATCCAAGGGTGCTGAGAGAGCTGGCCAATGAGGTAGCAGAACCACTGGTCATTATCTTTGAAAACTCATAACGAATGTGGGAGGTGCTGGAGGACTGGAAAAAAGGAAATATAGTACTTATCTTCAAGAAAGAGAAAAAGGAGGATCTGGGGAACTACAGACCTGTCAACCTCACCTCAATCCCTGTAAAAAGCATGGAACAGGTTCTCAAAGAACCATCCTGAAACACTTGGAGGAAAACAGAGTGAGCAGGAACAGTCAGCATGGATTCATCAAGGGTAAATCATGCCTGACCAACCTCATCGCCTTCTATGATGAGA
>ML682024.1:928280-1147459 GCA_007922195.1 Podocnemis expansa | reverse complement strand
ACCAACCTCATCGCCTTCTATGATGAGATGACTGGATTTGTGGATGCAGGAAGAACCATTGACATGATATACCTCATCTTTAGCAAGGCTTTTGATATGGTTTCCCACAGCATTCTCATCAGCAATTTAAGGAAGTTTGGGTTGGATGTGTGGTCAGTAAGGTGGATAAAAAACTGGCTAGATCAACGGTTTCAGCAAGTAGGAATCAATGGCTCAATGTCTAGTTGGCAACCAGTAGAGACTGGTGTGCCCCAGGCAGGGGCATCGCTGGGGCGGGGAGGGACCCGGGTCACAGGCCCAGGCCCCGCCCCCAGCTGGCAAGCCCCACCCCCTAGCTGGGGATAGAGGCAGGCGCAGGTGGCTAGGCCATGGCAGCGCCGGGCCAGAAGCGGCCGCAGGAGGCCAGGCCCGCACCCTCGCCCGCACCCGTGCTGCTGCAGCCGTGCACACAGGCAGCCAGGCCCCCAATCCTGAGCCAGGGACAGGACCACCGCAGCCACAGGCAGCGCGGGGCGCAGCCTCCTGAGGCCGCTTCTGGCCCGGCCTGGCTGCGGCATAGCCACCCGCGGCAGCGTGGCCCCTCCTGGCACTGGCCCTGGTCAGGGGGTGAGGCCGGCCAGGCGCCCAGCTGGGCCCTGGATCCCCGGCTCAATTGGGCTGGAGATCCGGGGCACTGGCGCTGGGACTCGGGGCACATGCCCCAGGATGCCCAGTGCCAGCGACACCCCTGGCCCCAGGGGACAGTCCTGGGACCAGTTCTGTTCAACATTTTCATTAATGATCTGGATGATAGAATAGATTGCACACTCAGTAAATTTGCGGATGACACCAAGCTGGGAAAATGGTAGACACACTGGAGGGCAGGGACAGGATTCAGGGAGACCTAGACAAATTGGAGCAGTGGGTCAAAAGAAATCTCATGAGGGTCAACAAGGACAAGTGTGAAGTCCTGCACTTGGGACATAAAAACCCCATACACTGCTACAGGCTGGGGAGCGATCAGCTGAGAAGCAGCACTATAGAAAAGGGCCTGGGGGTTATGGTGGAAGGGAAGCTGGATATGAGTCAACAGTGTGCTCTTGCTGCCAAAAAGGCAAATGGCATACTGGGCTGCCTCAGCAGAAGTGTTACCAGCAGATCAAGGGATATGATTATTCCCCTCTTTTCAGCACTGGTGAGGCTGCATCTGGAATACTGTGTCCAGTTCTGGGCACCCCACTACAAAAAGAATGTGGACAAATTAGAAGGCATCCAGCAGAGGGCAACAAAAATGATCAAGGGGCTAGAGCACAAAACTTACGAAGAGAGACTGAAGGAACTAGGCTTATTTAGCCTGCAGAAGAGAAAACTGAGGGGATATTTGATAGCAACCTTCAGCTACTTGAAGGGGTGCTCCAAGGAGGAGGGAGCTTGGTTGTTCTCAGTAGTAACAGAGGACAGAAAAAGCAGCAATGGTTTCAAGTTACAGCTGGGGAGGTCAAGGTTGGATATTAGGAAAAGCTTTCTTACTAGGAGAGTGGTGAAGCACTGCGTAACCTAGGGAGGTGGTGGAATCTCCGTCTTTGGGGATATTTGAGGCTCAGTTAGACAAAACCCTGGCTGGGATGATTTAGTGAGAGTTGTCCTGCTTTTCACAGGGGGTTGGACTAGATGACCTTATGAGGTCCCTTCCAACCCTATGATTCTATGAAATTATTAAGTAATAAAAACCTACATTGGGACTTGTTGTAAATCCCTCACCTTCAATTTGGCACATGCTCTGCAGGTCAAAGGAGACACTCCTGGCTGACAGGATTGCTGGCCATGCAGCTGAATGTAGAATCGGGGGTGGGGAGGTTGGGCTGCAAAAACCGGGTGAGGGCTTTGCCAACAGGAGCCAACTGGTGCCAATCCGAATTGATCAGTTCTTGGGGTGGGTTCCCTCTCCTCCAGGAGACAGTCACGTTTTCCCTGCCAGACATCGGTCACTGCAGAGTGGTATTGCACCCCACTGACGTGCTAGAGAGGGAAACACTCCTTACTTCAGGCTCTGACACTATCTCTGTGTTTAAAATCACAAAGAAAACCATTACCATAGAACCCTAGCAATGTCAGCAAGAAAGGAGTTTGAGGAGTCATCAAGTCCAGCGCCTGGCACCAAGACAGGACCTAGTAAACCTAGACCAGCCCTGACCAGCATTTGTCCAAACTGTTGTTAAAAACACCCCATGATGGCCATTCCACAACCTCCCTTGGAAGCCTGTTCCAGAGCTAAATTACACTTGGAGCTGGGAAGTTATTTCCTAATATCTCCCCTAAGTCTCCCTTGCTGCAGATTGAGTCCACTGCTACTTGTCCTACATTAAGAACATAAGAACAGTCATAGTGGATCAAACTGATGGGCCACCTAGCAAGGTCTCCTGACTTCTGACTGCCTAATACCAGGTGCTTCAGAGGGAATGAACAGAACAGGTAATCATTAGATGTTCCATCCCATCAGCAACTCTCAGCCTCTGGCAAAGAGGAATCCCTGCCTATTCCAGAAAATAGTCATTCGTAGACCTGTCCTCTATGAACTTATCTAATTCTTTTTCAGAGCTCATTGTAGTCTTGGCCTTCACAACATCCACTGGCAAAGAGTTCCAGAAACTGACTTTGCTTTGTGTAAAGAAATATTTCCTTCTATTCATTTTAAACCTTCAGCCTAATATTTCTGTAACCCTTCCGCCAGGGCAAGCTGGCAGAACAAGGGCCAGGTTCTACACCTAGGGGTTTCCAAATAATGTTACAGCACCAACCGGCTCGAGCCCCCACCCAGTCTTCTGGGAAACAATGCACTATTCCCTGGGCACCCCAAAGGGGTAATGCTTCCCCGCTCACAAGCACAAGTCTGAGTGTAATATACAGAACTTTTAATAGTAATAAAAACAGAATGTAAAAGGCCCAATAACAAAAATCAGAACTGATCTGGAGAATCAGTACAAAACAGGCTCCCCCAACACGATCCCAGGGTATGTAGGGAGTGTCTTTAATGGCAGCTGTCCACCAGCGCCACTCACTGGTAACTCATGCTCCCCTCTCACCAGCTGCTGCTCTGCCCACTGTCCACCAACCCCACCTGCTGATCACTCACACCATCCAGCCCACCACTGGCTGCTCTCACTGCTGTACGCCAGCTCCACCCACAGGTCACTCACACAATCCAGCCCACCGCTGGCCGCTCTCACCATTCACTGGCTCCAGCCACTGTCCACCAGCTCTACCCACAGGTCACTTACATCATCAAGCCCACCACTGGCCACTTTCACTGTCCACTGCTTCCTCACTCCATCTGCTGCTCCTCTTCAGTGGTTCAGCTCAGAGAGAAGATTTTCCTCTCAGTGATTCTAGCTTAGAGAAAGAGTTTGCCTCTCTCAGTGACCACAGCTCTTAAACCTCAAGCAGTTGCAAAGTTTCTTCTATTAAAATAACAAAGAGGTCTCAAAAGAAGCCTAGCCAAATCTACCACTTGACAGTGGGGCCAGGGGGTGAAGCAAATATCTCAAGCATAGCTCCAAACAGAACTATACAACACCACCACTGTCTTCATTTTTTTCAGGCTGAAACAGGCAGTGGCCTCTCTCACAAGTTTCTTTTTTGCTAGGGTAGTTTTTACCCTTTAACTAAGCTAACCAGAGTTTGATTAAGCAAGAGAGTAGCATATTACAAAAGACGGTATCTCATGTCTCTCTTCAGTAGAATTACAGATATTGACAGATTTGTGATCAGATCAACCCAAATATCATTACCCATATTGCCCTGCACCCATAGTGTGGCTATGCAGATATGTTCTTTGTGCTCATGCAAACACAAAACCCATGCAGATTAGTCCCCCCACCGCCACCCCGAAGCTGTTAGGCACAGCTTCTAAGCCTACCTTACACTTCCATTTGGTGACCCCTAGTTTGTGTTATGAGAAGAAATAAATAACACTTCCTCATTTATTTTCTCCACATCAGTCATGATTTTATACACTTCTACCATAGCTCCCCTTAGTCATATTTTTCAAGCTGAAATGTCCTGGTCCTGTTTGTTGGTAGTGAATGCTTAGCGATTAATGTGGATGCCAGAGAGACATGGTACCCCCATTTGCAGATTAAGGCATTTTACCGTATATATGCCAGGATAATTCCCCAGAGAGCTGGCCCGTTCTATCCTTACACCTAGTTGCTGTTACGTTATTGCCAAGACAATGAAAAATGTATGATGTAAATCCATTGCTAGACTTCAAAAACCACATTTAGAACACATTTCACAGAAAAAGTTAGCAGAATGAAGAAACCTTGGGTGGCTTTCCAAATTATTAAATTCAATCACTGATCAGATTTGCACTGACTTTTGGGGGCTCTCTGTCATTGAAGGCTCTAGGCCATCGCACAGTTTGTTTCACGGTAAATCCATCACTGGCTCTGCACACAGAATGATGCATAGAATGTTAGTGGCTTAGATGACATGGTCTTAAGCTCAAGGGGTATGTCTACACTGGGGGGGTTCTTTTAAGATGACTTAAAAGCAAGCACTTAATTCAACTTAATACAAGCCCAATTTTGATGTGGAGTTCCTTAGGTCAATTTAAAGGAGGTTAAGTGGATCTAAGGCTCCAGTGTAGATATACCCAAAAAGAATAGGAAGGATCACAATGTTCCCTCTATTTTTTTGTAGGCTGTGTGCACAAAAAAAATCTTCTATGCAAATTTTCAGAACTGCCGTCCAAATTTGTGCGCATTCCAGTGAGTGTGGTCAAACTAGCAAGTATAATAAAGCAAGTGTGTATGATACAAATAATATGTTAGCTTTATTTTGATTTGGTGATGGAAATAATTTTATAATTTACAAAACCTTGTTTGAAACATGCTACTTGAAACAGCTTTCTTAAAGTAGCATAAAAATATTCACACTTGAACTTTTTTTGTGCACACTTTATTTTGTTGTGTGCATGGGTTTCACAACCTGTGTGCGTGCGCACATGCGCACAGCTTAGAGGGAACATAGAGACAGATCCAGAGACAGATCAATGCCTAATCATAAGCACAGAATAAGCCCTGAGATAAATAAGTTAAATAAACTTATTTTTTCTCTTTCTGCTCACTGCACTGACATTTTAACCTCCTAAATTTCCAGGCCCCCTTCCTGCAGGTCCAGACCCCTCTCACACAGGTCCAGGCCCCCCCTTCACCCACTCCAGCTACTGCCCCCTAACGTCTGTCCCACCACCCCAGCTACTGCCTCCCCACACCTACCCCCCGTCAAGGCTTTTTCCCCACTCTGGCACTCTGAGTGCAGAAGGTGGGGGCCCGCAACAGGCCAGAAAAGCCACTGGCCTTAAAGCCTGTTCTTAAAAGTCTCCAAGGCCTCCAATTCCTGGCCTTGGAGTGGTATCGCTGCCACCACCCAAATGCAAAAAAAAAACCTCTTGTGACCCAGGAAGGCGCACTTGGGAATTCCTCCCTGTGAGGTACTTGCAATCCTCTTTATTCCTCTCTCAGGAAAGTGACTGGACCCCAGCTGCAATATGAGCTGGAACTGGAACAGGGTTCCCTCTAGTAGCTGCCTGTGCAGTCTAAGGCACGTGCACACAAACCTCTTGTCTTTCCAGGAACAGAACCAGAACTTACTTCAAAAGTAAAATCTTTAATCAAAAAGAACAGATGATAAACACAGAGAGTTGCTTCTCTGGGAATTAACTTAGGTAGTTACAGGGTAGTGGGGGGGGGGAGGATTACATGTGCTCAGCACAGAGAAATCCAAAAAAACAAGCCAAAAACAAAGAAAATACCCTGACTGCATCTAAATAAACATTCCCTGTTCTACTCACGCCTGGTCAGTACCAACTTAACTTATCTCTGGTAAGGATGTTGCTGGATTCTTCCTCAGGCCCCTCTGGCCTCCTCCTGATCCTTCCAGGAGCTCTGCTGCATCCAAACAGGCCCAGGCCAGGCTGCTGTTACCATTCAAAAAGCTGTGCTTCGTTCCTATTGGCTGTCCTGGGACTCACTGACCAGAGTGTTAACACCTTCCTCCCCAAGGGTTATTACACGCCCCCCAAATCACAGACGGTGCTGGGCAGCCTGGTGTAGGCTGGACCCACACTGGCTGTGATTTCTTCCCAGGACTAGGAAAGAACAGGATTAAGACAGTACAATGTACACATACAAAAGTCATTGAAGTCACATGGAGAGCTACAGAATGTTCACCCACAAAAGAAACAGATTTAGACTATCTGACCAGTTTTTAACCATCTGGGTTTAGAAAACCTTCCCGGGAGAGTGCATCAGCCACCTTGTTAGAAGCTCCTGAAATGTGTTCTATTTCAAAATCAAAGTCTTGTAGGGCTAAGCTCCACCGAAGGAGTATTTTGTTTGTTTCTTTGACTGTGTGAAGCCACTTCAGTGCCGCATGGTCAGTCTGCAGGTGGAACCGCCTACCCCACATATATGGGCGTAACTTTTCCAGAGCATACACAATGGCATAACATTCCTTCTCTGAGACAGACCAGTGGCTTTCCCTCTCAGAGAGTTTCTTGCTGAGAAACACAATAGGGTGATATTGGTGATCTGGTCCTCTCTGCATTAAAACTGCTCCCAAACCACGCTCTGATGCATCCGTGGTCACAAGGAATGGTTCATCGAAGTCTGGGGCTCTAAGTACAGGGTCAGACATCAGGGCAGCCTTCAGCTGCTTAAAGGCTTCCTGACACTCCTTAGTCCACTTAACTGCATTTGGTTGTTTTTTTCTTGTGAGGTCTGTCAATGGAGCAGCGATCTGGCTGTAGTTTGGTACAAATCGCCTGTAATATCCTGCCAAGCCTAAGAAGGATTGGACTTGTTTTTTTGACTTAGGGACAGGCCAATTCTGGATAGCCTCTACTTTAGCCTGTAGAGGGTTAATAGTACCCTGACCCACCTGGTGTCCAAGGTAAGTTACCCTGTTCAGGCCTATTTGACACTTTCTAGCCTTAACCGTTAGTCCTGCCTCCCTTATGCGCTGGAAGACAGCTTGGAGGTGCTCCAGGTGTTCTACCCATGTGTCAGAGAATACAGCCACATCATCAAGGTAGGTTACTGCAAATTCTCCAAAGCCAGCTAAAAGGCTATCAACAAGTCTTTGGAAGGTGATTGTCCCACCACCCCAGCTACTGCCTCCCCACACCTACCCCCCACCCCAGCTACTGACCCCCCCACATGCCAACCCTCCTGTGATCCATGCCTCCTAGGATAACCTTCTGAATGTGCAAAAATCAGAGCAAGATGCAAGACCAGGGGCCAAACCCCCAAACCACTGATGGGTTGTACTTAAACCAGCCACCCAGTAAGTAACAAAACATGCTTTTGATTCCCCACTCTGGTCACCACCATGCATAACAAAATAGAAACAGTCCCCTTTATTGTACATCAGCTACTCTGGTCCCTATCTAGCCACTGGGTCTTTTAAAGAAATAGGTTGTCCTGACCCTAAAGGGCCAGCCACATCACCCAGAACAATATAGGCTTGGATCTCACCCAAAATACCACGCTGCCAGCCAATCCTTTAGTAACTACAATGAAAGGTTTAACATAAAAGAAAACAAACAAAATATGAGAGATGCTAAAGGGTCAAAGTGGATCACATACGTACAAATGATTTAGAGTCCATAGAAAGCAAGTCCTTGAAGGATATGCAGTTTGCAGTTTAGTCCAACTCCTCTGGTATACACCCAGCACCTGGGTGGGTTGCAGTCCTCCATTCAGCCCTAGAAGAATCGTTCCAGAAGAGGGTGTTGGTTGCAGACAGACTGAAGACTGAAGCTAAAGACGAAATGGAGATTGGGTTATGACCTTTTATCACCTTTGGCTCTCCCACACTCTCAGACTCCTTGTCCAATCAAATTGCAGTTGAGTCACATGGTCAGTCTGGGTGCCTCATCCAACAGGTTTCTTCTTAGGCCCCATGCACCTGGGAGCTCCTAATGGGCAATTAGGATGACAGTAGTTTTCCAGACACGCAGTCTGGGATTGCTTGGAATCAAATAACTTGGAGTACAAATCAAACAAATACATTCCTAATGTATTTTACAGATGCGATACTTACATATAAACCATGTAATCATTCCTAGTAGATTACAACTTGCAACACAGCTCGGCTCTTACAAAAAAGGAGTCTGATGGCACTTTTAGAGATTAATACATTTATTTGTTGTATGCACTTTTGTGGGTGAAAATCCCACTTCATCAGATGCTCAAAGATGTGATAAATAAATTTGTTAGTCTTTAAAAGAGCCCCTAGATTCCTTGTTTGTCTTGCTGAACTAGGCTAGCCCAGCTACCCCTTTCGAATAGTTTAGACCTTTACTCCAGTCTGTGGCACATTTTCAATGCCACATTGCCTTCTCCCACACTTTTAGCCCCAGGCAAAAGCAGAGTTGCAGAACAGTGGGTTACTTACTAGTAACGGTCCTGTTTCGAGATGGGCTGCTCACATACATTCAGTGTTAGGTGTCGTGCCGCAGCACATGATTGGTCAGAAGCATTTTGCCCTAGCCTGTCACCGCAGGGTCAGTGGCTGATGTCCCTCTGGCCACTCCCATGGCTATATATACAGCCCCAACCCTGACCCTCCCCAGTCCCCTTTAAGTCCCCAACTCCAGATAGTGGGGGCGGCAGGGGAGGGGCCCTGAATGTATGCAGGCCGCCCAACTCGAAGAAGGATGGTTACGTAATCCTCCATTCTTCTTCCAGCACTATTCGAACACATTCAGTGTTAGGTGACTACTAGCTGTACTGTGGATGGTGGGTAGAGTTGCAGTTTTCTGCCTTCAGCACGGCAAGCCCCTTAGGCAAAGGTCCAGCAGGAGGCAACCTGAGGTTAGCATATTGCCTACCTAAGAGGGGAAATAGTAACTCTATGAAGCCCCACCGTAAGCAGACTCATGGGGCCCTAGAGAGAACTGCAAGTCACCTTAAGGTGGGTTGGGCTCAAGGCTCAGCATGCAGGTCCAGCAAGACCCAAACCCTGGAAAAAGACAGTCAGAAGCTAGGGACTCCTTGTCCCTAAGCAAAGACAATCACTCTTTTTCAAGCTGTATGAGCACTAGACAGGAAGAACTGGTTAGGGAAGTGAGCCACTTCCAGGGCAGACTGGGTAGGAGAGCTTTCCTGGGTATTCCTTGCACATCAAGACCCTTACTGGTCCCTATGCAACCCAGTCCTAACCACCACCCTAGCAGGGTTCAAGGTAGGATCATATTTAGTGAAAGATAGAATATGCTGAGTGTCTGTTGCTAAGACCTATACAGAGAAGGGGGAAAGTCTGTGCCCCTTGTGAAGAATGGGATGTACCTATCCTAAATCACATTGGAGCCTAAAGCTTCAATTTCAGGCCACAGTGACCCACTTGCAGGTAGCAAGGGATGGCAAGGACAAGCCATCCATAGGCATTGATAGGTCACACTGTACGCTTAGTATTAAGAGTGAGTAGGAAAAAAAAAACTACCTCACTGACCCTGGGGAAAACTAAGAAGAGCTCAACAATGGGTATAGAGGGTTGGCTGCAAAGTATCCCCATACTCCTAAGTGGTGAGGGGAGTACTTCTGCTAGGGAACCTAGTGCAGTAAATCTTTAGGGCAGAAAGTCTGCCTTCGGGTTATAAGTTAGTCACTCTAGAGCCAGGGGGCAGCAGGTGGCAGCCTGAAAAAGATTTTTAAGGAGTGCTATACTGATACTCCCTGCAAGATAGAACCAACCTAGCCTGACCCCTCTAGGAGTAAGGCAAGGAAATGGGTGGGTGTTAACAGTCTCTGAGGGGATCCTCCCTACAGCTCCCCTAGGGAAGGCAATGGTTAATGGCACCCAGAGTATGCAGAGGCTGAGGTACCAGGATCAAAAGCACCACTCAAGGGGGGGGAAGGGAGACCCTGATAACGTGGGCAGGGGACCACAGGAGGGAGAAGGGATCCTGTCCCCCCAGTCACCCTAACTAAAAGGAAGTACGAGAGCAACTCTGGGAACTGAGGACCTGCTCAAACTCCTCAAGGCTGAGGGCTCAAAGATGAGGGAAAAATATGATGAGAAGTTAGAGGGTAATCTCATCATGCAACCAACCTTCCTACCTCCTAAGAGAAGAACGTGGCGCAAAAGTACGCCACCCAGCACTCAGGGTCTCTGTGTGCTCAAGAGGCTGAGCCCCACGGGCACCCCAATCAATAAAGAATGAGTGGTTAGATAGGGAAAGCAAGACTGTAGAATGGCAGCCATAGTACCCTAAACTACGTAAATGAGTATACAGGCGATCCGGAGGGCCTTTATACACTTTACTACTAATTTCCTAAAGCTTACCCTCTTAGGGAAAAAAATGGTCCCTAGGGCTAGACAGAGAAAAGGGGGAGGATAAAACTCCCTTCAGAGGCCTCTGTAGGACTATAATGTCCCACAAGGACGTAATGGTAGGGTAAAGCCGGAGGGCCATAAAGAGACCTATCGGTCAGAGCAATCAACATGGGAGTCAATTCCTAGGCTTAAATTCAAAACCTACCCTCTCTACTTACTGTGCCAACCCGGCACCCTAAGGAGGGGAAAAGGGGGAAGATGAGAGAGACAACGATCACCCTATCAGCTGTCCTGCAACAAAAGGGGGTGAGAAAACTATCCTCCCTTGGCCAAGAAGACACGCCCCGCAAGGCTTGGAAAGGGCAAGCGGAAACTGGAGGTGTCCTACCCTAGGTAATGTCAAGGGGTAGGGACACGTGACTGTTACCGGTCGAGGGGCATTTCCCCTTCACTAGCCCTTTATGATGAGAGTCCCATTGGGTTGGAAGTTAGGAAGCCACAGGTGCTTCCTTCAAGCTTAGAGGCCCCAGGGATGAACATTCTTCAGGACTCTTGGATGACAGGCAGTTATTTGACAGGGTCTTAAAAAAGGAGGACGGGCCTGGGCGATGATCTTCCTTGACCCATATAAAAAAGAGGGGGGGCTGAAGTTGAGAAAGAACCCAAGGTACTCAGTGTAGACCCACTGGAACCAGAGGGTATAGAGGCTTGCTAGGTATAGCGGGGTATGGCTCTGGTTGTCTGATGACCAGAGGCCAGCTCGGGCCCTGGTCCTCTCTAGCCCAGTGTGAAAAGGGAACATAAGAAGAGGGGAGAAAAGTGGAAAAATGTATATGTACCCCCCCCCCCGGAACAAAACAGCACTCACCCCATAGCTCAGTGTATGGTGGACATCTGTGAGCAGAAAGTGAGGGCATCCGAAACAAGCTAGCTCACGAGCAGTTTCACCCTATAGTCTGGGAACCTCTAAGAAAGAATTGTTCAGGTCCTATCTTGGCCTTTATAGGACTCCACAAGAGTCCTATCTTTCCTTGTAATTGAGCTCTATGGGGTTGGCCCATGGCTTGGCTGGATCTTTACTATGGCCACACTAGGCCTACTGAGCAAGGCTACGATGCACTTTGGACCTGAGCAGAGAGAAAAGGACTTAGGAATGAAGAAAATAGCTAGAAAAGAGAGCTAAGAGTGGAAGGAGGGTCTTAGAGGGCCGGCTCCGAGTACCCCTGGGGAAATAGGAAGCAGACGGCGGAGGGGGCGATTTGCCCATATATGTCAAGAAAACAGTAGAGTCCACTGGGAAAACCCCGATTAGACATACAGTGCAAAGGCAGGGCTTCTTTGACTATAGGGATACAAGGGTCCCTAGTCAAGTGACCTATTGTAATGTGGGAATGCGAAGAGGTGGAGAAATTGTTTAGCAATCCCTACTCAGTTGCAGGTCCTCTGATGAAACACTCCGATGATTCTCGGCAGGTTCTGTAAGTGGAAGGTGGTGTAGATTTGGGCAGGAGGTCCAGTGGACTGAGACTGGGAGCCTTGTGTACACGATGGCTCAGGGCCCTCAACAGGGTCATTTCTAAGCTTAGTTGGTCAGTGTAGCTCGCGTTCCTTAGGATGGCGAGGACTGAGGGCAGCTCGGTGTATTAAAAGGGAGTATGCCCAGGGATTGGAGGTCCAATCTGGGGTCCTAGCACCACTTAGGAGGGCATCTGAGTCTCCTGCAAACAAGGACCATTCCTCAAAGGGAATGTCCTGGAGGGCCTGTTGAGTGGCCTGAGGAAGACCTGCTTCATTAAGCCATGCCACATACTGCATAACAACGGCCGTGGCAACTCCTTGGCTTGCTGTGTCTGTGGCATCCCAAGCACTAGGAGTGCATTGCAGAATGCCAGGGAGCCTTCTTCAAGAAGGGACTAAAAATCTTCCCTCTGATCTTGGGGTAGGAGGCCCATAAATTTCTTAAGGGAATTCCAAATATCAGAGGTATAATTAGCCACCAATGCTTGGTGGCTAGTTATACGCAATTGGAAGGCTGAGGTCAAATACTCCTTCCTCCCCAAGATCTCCAACTGTCTGGTGTCTCTGGACTCCGGCATAGGGTCTACAGAGGGTTCTACCCCTCTCTCTAGGGCAGCCCCAACTATTCACAGGCTCAGGCTGGGGTGGCAAGAGAGGAAGGGAAATTCCTCCAGTGGGACCTGGTGCCTATGGGCTGCTACGTCCAACACCAGGGAAATCGAGGCAGGGTATTGCCATCGGGATCTGGCAAGTCTCAGCACACTAGAGTGCAAAGGCACTGCTACTGCATCTACGGGAGATGAACCACCCAGATAGAATAGGGGGTCTTGGGCCCCCCCCATTGGTTCAGCCTCTAGCCAGTATAGGCAGTAATCCTGCACAGCAGGTGAAATGGGCCGTGATTTCCTCTCTATAGGATTCTGGCCTAGGATTTAGCTCCCTATCTGGGTTTATAATGGTGGGCATCTCAGTACCGCGATGGGTCTGCTGGGGAGTGACCTGTCTCAGCACCAACCATTCGTGCAGATGGTACAGGTAAGGGGTTTTCCTAGACAGGGTGACCTCCTCCATGCTTGGTGAGTGAGTGCTTTCTCAACGTGCCAGAGGTCGTACAGACTACACTGGAGAAGCAGAGATGCTATGGTGCCAAGGCAAGACGGAGCACTGCCTGCTGCATTTCCAAGCCCTGCCTAAGATGCTACTGTCCTGGACCTTGGGGGAGGCTACTTCCCTCAGTGCCGGGGAGCTCAGTGACATGCTAGGCATCGGGGAGCAGTGCCACTCGCAAGGGGACCATTTCCCTGAGAGGAAGGTGGGCTTTCCTCTCTGTTTAACAGGCTTTGGAGGTGTGGGTGTAGGCAAAAGCAGCAGGGCTTTGCCACGTTGAAGGCCTCCAGGGTGGTAGGGACTTGCGCTGCTTTTTCTTCACAGTGCTGAGAGTAGCTTGGCTGGGGTGAGGTGGACTGGTGAGAGCATTTTGGCACCAAAGTCGGTGCCAGTCATGCCTTCTGCTCCACAGGGAAGTGGCGCCAAGATGGCTCCAGTGCTGACCTGGTACGTGGTGCAGCACTAGTGCCGAAGGCAACCCCAGTTCTTCGGGGACAGGCTGTCGCGCTTGCTCTAAGGCCAATGCACGGCGCCTTTGCTCTCTGTATTTGAGCATCCTTGGCTTGAAGGACTGACAGACAGAGCAGTCGGTAGCCTGGTGGGATCCAGCTAGGCACTGAAGGCACTCCTTGTGGGGATCATCCTGCAGGAAGGCCTTGCCGCAAGAAGCACAGGGTTTAAAGCCTGGCATCTCTAGCAGCCATCGGGAGCGGTGTTCTGGCTCCAGACTTGCACTTTATGTAGAAGCTCCAGTTCTCAGTGGAATGAAATCCATGAACAGGTCCTCTAGCTTCAACAGGCCGTTCATACAAGGACGTAATGACTGGTACTTGCAATTGGAAGGACAGAGCTGTTCTGAAACCATCGCTGAGGGCAGAAAAAGGGACAGTGGAGGGTCAGGGTTGAGGCTATTTATAAAGCCACAGAAATGGTCAGAGGGGGCATCAGCCACCACCCCTGTTCTGACAGGCTAGGGCAAAATACTTATGACGAATCATGCACCACAGCATGTAGACACCTAATACTGAATGTATCCGAGCAGCACTCGAAGAAGAAATGCCACATCTTCCTTGTTCTTTGATCCAGTTAGCTCAGTGAAGTTCTGTATACATCTTTTTTGCAGAGACTACATACTCTTACACTGAAATAAACAAGGAGTCCTGTACCTTTTAAAAGACTAACAAATCTATTTATTGCTTGAGTTCCATGGGAGAAAATCCCACTTCATCAGACACTTGAAGGCTCATGCAGTAATGTCACAAGACTTCTTGTTTGTTTTGCTGAGCCAGACTACTTTGGCTACCCCTTTTGCAGCTTACGCTGAAGCAACTTTACACTGCACTAGAGAAGGAAACAGGCCTTCGAGTGGGCAGAAGTATAATTTACATGAATTGTACTGCCTTTTGACTTGGCCAGAGTGGTGCAAAGGTATTTTTGCAGCCAAAATTACAGACAAGACCACCTGAACCCCATTGCCAACAATCCAAGAACTCTGAAGCATTCAAATTTCAGATTCTAACATTTCTAACTGGGGCCACCTATATTCAAATAAGACACTGTCATTTAACAGTCTGCTCCTGCAGACTGATGAAAGGGATAATCAATAACCTTTACATAAATGCTAAAATGAGGCTGTTTTTACCTCTAGCTGGATGCCCTGGTGACGGGTAACACTTTAGAAATAAAGAAACCAGCAGATGAAGATGGGCATGTGCAAGCCAAGCCTTTGGTTTGATACATGATTCTTTTCCTATCAACATGTCTCCCTTGCCATTGGGCTACTCAAAGAGCTTTATGCCTTCAAGGAATAGGGCTGGAGACAAAGGGAAGCCATGTCTACACTAGAAGTATTTTCCCAATACAGGGCACTGGTACAAAATACCAGCAAAGTGCTCCTAATGTGGACACTGTTTCAAGCAGCAAAGCTGTGCTTCTGTGGGGAGAGCTTATTCTACCACTCCCGAAGAAAACTAGCTGTTAGTAAAACTGTGTCTACACCAGACACTTCTGTAAGTGAGGGATCATCCCCACTCCCACCCCAACCAACAGAACTATGTCCAGTGGCGTCGCTGGCATTGGGCATGCTGGGGCACGTGCCCCGGGTCCCAACGCCAGTGCCCCAGATCTCCAGCCCAATCGGGCCAGGGATCTGGGGCCTGATCCCCAGCCAGCCACGGCTGCGTCGGCCCTGTCCCCGGCTGGGTATCCGGGCCCTGGCTGGCCGTCCAGCAGGCCCTGCCCCTGGCCAGGGATAGGGCCAGGGGGAGGACACTCCGCCGCGAGCGGCTAGGCTGCGGCATGGCACGGCCAGAAGTGGCCGCTGGAGGCCAGGCCCGCGCCCATGCCCGCGGTGGCAGGTGGCCAGGCTCCACGGCAGCAGCGGTCCTGTCCCCCGCTGGGGATCCAAGGCCTGGCTGCCAGCGGCAGCCTCGTCCCCAGCCAGGGATCCGGGGCCTGGCCGCCTGCCGCGGCGGGCACGGGCCCAGTCTCCAGTGGCTGTTTCTGGCCGCACCACGCTGCGGCCTACCTGCTTGCGGTGGCATGGCCTCCCTGGCCAGGGGGCGGGGCCTCTCCCCAGGGGGTGGGTACTGCCCCTGGGGGCAGGGGCTAGGCCCATGCCCTGGATCCATTGCCCCCCAAGCAACACCTCTGATCTATGTCCACAGAGGGCTATAGTGTAGATACAGACTAAGGCTTTTTCTGAACTAGGGTTTTGCTCCAGCCTATCTCCTTGGCACAGATGTATCAGTGCAAAACTTTTTTTGCACCCGTAGTCAGAGCCATAACTACGGCTTCTGGCGCCCAGGGCAGGAACCATGAAAGGTGTTTCCCCCCCCCAGCCCCAATCTGGCCCTGGGCCTGATCCGTGCTGATGGGAGGGAGGTGCCCCCCCCCAGCCACCAGGTGAGACTTGCCAGAAACCTAGCAGGGGGTGCTTCCCCTGCTGCTGGGCCAGAGTAGCCAGAGATGTTCGCGGTAGGGCAAGAGAGACTCCCCCAGCCCTTGCCTGGCTCCAGGAGGAGTGTGCCGAAGGGTCTTTGCTCTGTTCGCCCCACCCTAGTTACAGCTCTGCTGATAGTTTAACCCTGCTTAGAATTGAGGTGAATGGAATTGGTGTAAATGGTATAGAGTGGTTTACCCAGTCTACAGTTGGGTTTTGCATTTTTGCAGTCACCCAAGTGACCTGTGTGGATTCCAGGGCAGTCATCTGGCTGGAATCAGGGCAAAAATCAAATCCTCCAGTGAGGACCAAGCTTTGCATGTCTCCAGCAATCATTTCACCCGCTATAGTCAGCTTCCGCATGCTGGTAATGGTGGGTTACCTGTAGGAACCGTCCTGCTTCAAGATGGGCTGCTCACATACATTACAGGTGTCTACGTGCCACAGTGCATGGTTGGCCAGAAAGCTTTTTGTCTTAGCCTATCAGAGCAGGGTCAGCTGCCAGCGCCCCCTTTGTGCCATGTACTTGGCTATGCACATGACCCTGACCCTGACCCTCCTCAGTCCCTTCTTTTCACCAACTCCAGGTAGCAAGGATGGAGGATGGGATCTGAATGTATGTGAAGGATGATTACTACAGGTAACCTACTGTTCTTCTTTGAGCACTGCTCACATCATTCAGTTACAGATGACTGCCAGCCATACCAAGGATGGTGGGAGGAGTTATGGTTTACCCACTTTGAGCATGGTGCTGCCCAATACAGCATCAACCCATGCCTGCTGGACAATTGCATAGTGCATCATGAAGGTATGTACTGATGACCACATGGCTGCTCTGCAGATGTCTTGGATCAGACCATGCACAAGGAAGGCCATTGAGGACATCTGTGTTCTCAGTGAGTGCACCCTGACTGTCCCAGGGAGGGGCATATTTGACCTTCTGTAGCAATTTTTAATACAGTTCACTATCCAAACTGAAATGCACTGAGTTGTCAATGGCTGGCCTCTTTTACATTCCGCAACAGTGACAAATAGTTGGGATGTCTTCCAAAATGGGTGTTTACGCTCAGTGTAGACAAGCAGTGCACTCCTGACATCTAAGGTGTGCCATTTCCTCTGGTTATCTGTGACCTGAGGGTCTGGGAAGAACACCGAGAGACAAAAGTCCCAGTTCAGGTAAAATGGAGAAGCCACCCTGGGGAGAAATGCTGGGTGTGGGCATAGTAACACCTTGTCCATAAAGAACCTTGTATATGGGGGTTCTGAGGAAAGGGCCCTTAGCTCTGATACCCATCTAGCTGACGTTATTGCTACTAGGAAGGCCACCTTCCATGATAGGACCAAAAAAGTGCAAGAGTCTAAAGGTTCATATGGTGGTTCCATTAGATTATGAAGCACTATATTCAAGTCCCATTGTGGAGTCAGATCTCTGGGTTGCAGCTAGATCCTATCAATTCCCTTTAGGAATCTAGTGGAGATGGGATGTGAGAAAACTGGAACCCCTCCCACCTTCGCATGAAGAGCTGAGAACACTGCCAAATGTAAAGCGGGGGAGGGTCGAGAGCTCTTTATCTTTAAGGTGTAGGGGGTAGTTGAGTATAGATTGGATCAGGGCTGACTCTTGGGTTCTCTCTCTATCCCAGGACTAAAGGAAGAACTGCTTCCATTCATCTGTGTAGGTGGTCCTGGTAGAGGGTCATCTGCTATTGATTAGCACCCTTCTGACCCATGTCTTTCATTCTTGTTTAGCAACGCAGCCTTCAGGCTGTCAGGTGAAGCCCACACAGGTGTGGGTGGCAT
This sequence comes from Podocnemis expansa, assembly GCA_007922195.1. Taxonomy (NCBI): domain Eukaryota; kingdom Metazoa; phylum Chordata; order Testudines; family Podocnemididae; genus Podocnemis; species Podocnemis expansa. Next base: position 1,129,773 of record ML682024.1, on the reverse strand, counting down.
AGGAGGTCTGAATCCTGTGTCAACAGGTCTGCCCTGTATTAGAGGCAAAGGGGGGTAGCTATTGATAAGTCCCGTAGTGTTGATAGCAGGACTGTCTGGGCTAGGCCAGAGATACCAGTCTTATGTTTGCTTTGTCCCTCCTTATCTTTAGGAGGACCCTGTGAATTAGGGGATGGGGGAAATGCATACATTAGTGCCCACCCCCTGCCATGGGATCAGGAAGGCATCTGAGAGTGAGCCCTTATCCCGTCCCTTAGCCAACAGAACTGAGGACACTTCTGGTTCTGGTTTGTCACAAATAGGTCTATTTGAGGTACGCCCCACAGTTTAAAAATAAAGCTCACTGCCTCTGCATGTAGGGACCACTCATGGTGTGAGAGGAAATCCCTGCTCAGTGAGTCCACTTTGTCATTTCTTGCCTCTGGTAGGTGAGCCGCTACTGGGGTAAAGTTGTGTCTCACAGCCCAAGTATGTGGTCTCCTGAAAGCCGATTCAACATTTGGTTGGGTTGGCTGTTAATCCCTCATCCCGGAGAATTCTCAGTACTGCTGCAACTTGTGGCAGGTGATCTTTCCAGTTGTCACTATATTATCCAAATAGGTTGCAGCATAGGTCTTGTGTTCTTCCAGGAGCCCGTCCATCATCCTCTGGAACATTGTGGGAGCTCCATGGAGGCCGAAAGGCATCCAAGTTAATTGGTATAGGGCTGAAGGGGTGGCAAATGCTGTTTTCTCCTTGGAGTCTGGTGTTAGGGAAATTTGCCAATATTCCTTCATTAGATCTATTGCGGATATATACCTAGCCTTTCCTAGTCTTTCCAACAACTCATCTACATGGGGCACTGGATAAGCATCAAATTTTGATATTGCATTGACCTTTCTAAAGTCAATGCAAAATCTCTTTGTTCCATCAGGCTTAGGCACCAGCACAATGGGGCTTTGCCAGGCACTTTGTGACTGTTCAATGGCACCTAGGTCCAGCATAGCCTGGATTTCTTGTTCCACTGTCTCCTGTAGCTGGTGTGGAAGAGGGCGTGTGGTTTCCCGGACCACTTCTCCTGGGTTTGTATGAATGGCATGGAAGAACCTCACTGTCTGGCCAGGAGCGGTAGAAGAAACTTTTGAAAATGCTTTCAGGGGTTTCTGGACTTGGTGTACTTGGCTCTCCGAGAGATTATTGCCAAGGCGGGGTTCCCCTGGGTCGGGACTGCTGGGAACCTAGGGTCCCAACTCCGGTTCTGGTGGGTAGGGTGCAATCAGGAGTGCCTCCCATTCCTTCCAGGCTTTTAGAAGGTTTATGTGGTATATTTGTTTCTTCTTTTTCCGATCAGGTTGGTGGACTTCATAATTGGCAGGTCCAACCTGCTGGAGTATCTCATAGGGCCCTTGTCACCGGGCCAGTAACTTTGAGCCTTCTTATGGCAGAAGCACTAAGATGCGGTCCCCCAGTGCAAAGGTTCGGGCCTTGGCTCCTTTGTTATACCCTTTTCCTTGGGCAGCCTGGGCTGTTTGCATGTTCCTTTTGGACAGGTCTCCCATCTTTGCGAGGTTGTTGTAAAGCCTAGTCACATACTGCAAGAGCCCATGACTCATCAAGGGAGTCTCCTCCCAGGTTTCTCGCATCAGGTCCAACAATCTTCTGGGCTGTCACCTGTACAACAGTTCAAAGGGTGTGAACTGGGTGGCTGCCTGTAGCACCTCCCGGATGGCCAGCAACAGAAGTGGGATCAGTTGGTCCCAGCGACAAAGCTTCTCAGGTGGAAACTTTCGCATCATTCTCTTGAGAGTGCGATTAAACCTTTTGACCAAACCATCCGTTTGGGGGTGATACACCGAGGTTCGGAGCTGACGGATCCCCAAGCGGCCACAGACCTCCCTAAACACTCGTGATATAAAGTTGGTGCCTTGGTCTGTCAGGAGCTCTTTTGGGAATCCAACTCGGGCAAAGATCTTGATTAACTTCACTGCGATAGTATTAGCTATTGCTGATTGCAAAAGAATAGCCTCCTAGAAGCATGTGGCATAGTCAACCAGGACTAAGATGTACTGATATCTGGTGGTACTCTTTGAAAAAGGTCTGACTAAATCCATGGCCACCTGCTCAAATGGGGTGTTGACCAGAGGTATAGGGACCAATGGGGCCCTGGGCGTGTTAGCAGGAACCACTAGCTGGCACTCTGGACACACAGGCAGTATTGTTTTATATCTGCATGAACACCAGGCCAAGAAAAGTGGTCTAGCACACGGACCTCTGTCTTCTCCTGTCCTAGATGTCCTGTGGCTGTGACATCATGAGCCAGATTGAGGATCACTTGTCTGTGACATTGGGGTACTACGAGCTGGGACTGGGGTTCTTGTGTCCTTGAATCTCGGGTGACCCGATAAATCTTTCCCACACCAGTTCAAAACAGGGCCACTGAGACATCCTCTGGGGCTCCACGAGTTTTCCATCAATCACTGCTAGCTGACTATAGGCATTGCTCAGGGTGGGGGTCCTCCCTCTGGTCTCGGGCAAAGTCTGTCACCAGAACTGGTGAGGGAATCTCCTGATTCTCCAGCCGTTCTCTGCAATTTCCTGTTGCGCCTCCGGGTTGGGTCTCCTCCACCAGGTTCCTGGAAGGTTGGTCTACAGGGTCACCTTCCAGGGCAAATGTCTCCCGGGCCCTAGCCTAGGCGGCCGTGGATAGGATCTTGTGGAATGACGGCCAGTCTTAGCCTAGGACCACGGTGTAGGGGAGTCTAGGGGCTACCCCCACTAGGACTTTCCAGGTTTCCCCAGCCATGGTGAGCCTCACCAAGGAGCTGGGGTACGTTTGGATGTTGCCATGGATGCAATGCAAATGAATAGGGCCCCAGAGGGCCGCTTTCCGTAGGGACCTGCGTTAGCATACCAGGGTCTGCCCACATCCAGAATCAACGAGGGCATAGAGGCTTTCCCCTTCCAGTGTAACTGGGGTCTTTAACCAAGGACTAGTAAGTCACAGCTCAGGAGCTTCACCTGCCCAGGCTTCTCTATAAGAGCAGTCCATACTGGGGCACTGACGATACAGATGTCCAGACTGCCCGTAGGTCCTGCATCCAGTTTCATGGGCAGGTTTCTGAGAGGAGGCCCTCGTGACTGGCCCCTCTCCTGACTGGGCAAGCCTGTACACGTTTTGGGGGTTGGTCGATCGAGGGCCATTCTTGGACGAACCTGGTCTGTTCCGGGGCTGGAAGGTGTGGGCTCCCTAGACCTCCAGGGCAGGAGCTGGTCCACTTGCCCCCTCTGCAGCCAGAAAATCTTCCATTTGTTTCATGGCATCCTGCAACATAGACGGCCGGTGTCATAGGACCCCCGTCCTTCCTCACAGAGGCAACAGGTGTATAGAGTGCTCTAGGGCCACCTGTTCGTCAACTTCAGCTGCTGTTCGTTGGTCTGGCTGGAGCCATCGACAGCACAGGTCTTTTACCATTTGTGCCACGGCCCATGGTCGGGCCCTGACCGGGTAGGTGTCCTTAGCCCCTTGGCAGGGCAAAATTTCCATGGTCTCAGGTCCCTTCTAGGGCCGAGTGAAAGTTCCACAGTCTTAATCTCTAAGGTACAGGGGAAATGGCAATGCTGCCTCCCGGGTTGATGACCCGTGAGGGGGCATGGGGTGTCAGGATAGAAATCAAAAAAGGCAGCAGTCAGTGGGGTCCTGGCTGCAACATGCTACCCCTGAGATGTGGCTCTCCATCAAGGGTTGAGTCCTGCACTCCGCCAGGTTGCCCTTGGTCCCATTCTTTAGCAGTACCTCATCTGCCAGCTCCTCAGGGTAGTCACCCAGGGGTAGATTGTAGAACCCCTCCATCTCGTTGGGCAGTGCATGTCGGGGACCCCATCAGGTTCTTCTGCCAGGAGTAACTCCTCCAGGTCACAGGAGGTGGGCAAAGGCGTGGGGTACTCAGCAGCCAGAGGTAGCTCCTCCAAGTTGCATGAGGTGGGTCAAGGTTTGGGGTCCCCAATGGGCAATGACTCAGGACCACTCACCAGCCCCCCTACTCCTTCTGCGGGCTTGGGGCAGCCCAGGGCTCAGACAGTGTTCCCCAGTCACCGGCCATGGGCAGCCCCCACCAGATTGCCATGCCCAAGTCCAGAGCCCAGCTCCCCTGCGGAGTGGCCCAGGGTCAGGAGGGAGCAGAGCTGCATCCTTCTTCTTCAGTGGCCTGGCTTGAACTGAGCTGGCTGCCTCCCCTTTTATACTTCCTGTCCCAGCCTGATTGACAGCCCCCTTCTGGCTCCACCCCCCTGCCATCATGCAGATCTTTCTGGGCTTTCTCTAAGGGGGATCGTGCCTTCCTGCTACAGCAGGATAGAGCGCTCCCTGGAGGTCTCTGGGGAGAAGGTCAGATACTTCCTCCAAGCCGGAGCACAAAGAGGAAGGGATGTTGGAGAAGACCCTGGTGCTGACGTAGCCTGTAGCGGAGCGGATGGGCTCTTATTCGACCTCTGTGCCAGTGAAGGACTATGCTCCGAGGCTGCCCACACCTTTGACAGGAAGGCTGGCTTGCCTCTAGGTTTTGAGGGTTTGGGAGGCATGTGAGTTGGCAGCTGGAAGAAAGCCTTCACCATTTCGAAGGCCTCCAGCGTGGACGGCAGAGGTAGGGGCTCTGAACCCTTCCCTCGGGAGAGGGGTGGCAGCAGGGAGCTCAACCAGTACTGATGTGTCAGTGCCGAGTCTGATCCCAAACATGACTTCTGGGGCTCTGCTGGGGAGTGGCGCCGAGGAGGCTCCAGCGCCGACTTGGCACATGGTACCAGCAGGTCTTTAGACACCTCTGACTGCGGTGCTTGTTACAAGGTCATAGTGAGCAGCCTTTGCACCCTGTCCTTTAGGGTCCTTCACTTGAAGGAGCGACAGATGGAGCATTTAATAGCCATCAGCCCGGTGGGTCTCACCCAGGCATTTTAGGAACTTCTTGTGAGGGTCACGCACTGGGAAGGCCACAGCTGGCCCAGGGTTTGATGCCTGGCAAGGTTGGCAGTGGGTCAGAGCGATGTTCAGACTCCAGCTGTTGAGCGGACTCGCTGGAGACACTGGATTATGGGAGAACAATGTCTACGAATAGCAGAGCCGTAATGTGGCGATCCGGCACCCAGGGTGTGTTCTGATCGGAACGCGCCTCTTGCGATTAGCCGCACTTGAGGCTGGCACCATGAAATATGCCCTTTAAGAGAGGAGCTCCATTAAGTCACTCCAGCATGCCTGGGGCAAAGCCCCATTGGCCCCGCCATAGTTATGGCCCTGACAAATAGATTTTCTAAAGTAAATGGTTGGATCATAAATGGTTGAGATAGGCACTTGCACAAATGCAAGAGCCAGCTGTTCTGGTACTGTCGCTGAGGGCAGAAAGAAGCAACTGAGGAGGGTCTGGGTGATATATATAGCTGTGTACGCAGCACATGGCGGCATTGGCCACTGACCCTGCTCTGACAGGGTAGGGCAAAAAGCTTTCTGGCCAACCATGAGCTGTGGCACATAGACACCTGTAACTGAATTATGTCAGCAGTGCTTGAAGAAGAACACTTGGCAATATTATAAGCTATCTATTGAAATAACTATGCAAATTAGACTGGTGCCAATCAAACACAGGGAGTCAGACACTAGATTTCAGTGAGGAGAGTGCAGCAAGTAAAGTTCTATTTTCCTCTTTCTCCTTTCGTACTATGAAATGTCAGAGAGAAGCTAATTTTCTTTTGAGCTCCAGCTCTGGTATTAGCATCTCCTACTTTAAGAACTGCTTGTCCTATCTCGCAGAGGCATCACTGGGGGGGGCTATGGACCTGTGGCACGGGCCCAGCCCCCGCCCCAGGGGCAGGCCCCGCCCCCTGGGGAAAGGCCTCGCCCCCTGGCCAGGGATAGGGCCAGGGGAAGGCCACACTGCCACAAGTGGGTAGGCCGCAGCATGGCGCAGCCACAAGCAGATGCTGGGGGCCAGGCCCATGCCCGTGGCGGCAGGTGGCCAGGCCCCGGATCCCTAGCGGGGGATGGGACCGCCGCCACCGTGGGCAGCCAGCCGGGCCTCAGATCCCCGGCCGGGGATGGGGTTGCTGCGGCCACGGGCAGCCAGCCGGGCCCTGGATCCCCCGCTGGGGATCCCCCTGCCGGGGATCTGGGGCCTGGCCACTCGCCGTCACAGTCGTGGGCGCAGGCCTGGCCTCCAGCGGCTGCTTCTGACTGTGCTGCGCCGCAGCCTAGCCGCTCACAGCAGCATGTCCTCCCCGTAGTCCTATCCCTGGCCAGGGGCGGGGCCTGCTGGGCGGCCAGCCAGGCCCCAGATACCCGGCCAGGGACGGGGCTGCCACAGCCACAGCCGGCTGGGGATCGGGCCCCTGATCCCTGGCCCAATTGGGCTGGAGATCTGGGGCACTGGCATTGGGACCTGGTGCACGTGCCCCAGCGTGCCTAATGTCAGCAACACCACTGCCTATCTACCACCTCTTTAGGATAAAAATTCTACCTCAGTCCCCAGAGCTAACTCACCTGATTTTAGACTGATAGACTTTCTATGGATTTTACAGGTAGGAAATGATATTGTCACAGTTTTCTGACCATAGTTTTTTACCAGTTGTGCTTGTTTTCTAAAATTTCCCCTGAGCAAATAGGATCAATGGATGGGCAGATGGAAGAAATAAAGAGCCTATAATGAAAACTAATTTTTAAATTTAGCACGCTCACTCCATAATCTAGAGGACCAGATAACCTTTTCCAGATTCCACTTCTCATGTAGTAAGAACGCCTGTCCCATTTAGCAACAATGGAAAGGGTTGGATGGTCAGAAACTGCATGCTTAGAATGTGTGATTAATTTGCCACTCTCAGCTGTAAAATATCCCTCATCAAACAAAGAACATATTTAAATACAATTTTGCTTTTTCCTTAATGTTTCAGTAACCAAGTTACAAGAACAGAAAGCAACATAAATCCAAGAATACGTTCAGAAAATATGATGGTGTCGTCATCCTAGGCCTGAGAAAGCCAAGCCATCTTTGTAAAATACATGACCTAAATCTAACCTTTAAAGACATGTTATAGGAAAATACAATGGTAGTATTCCAATTAAGCTAGGGCTTTAATATGCACATGTATCAATCAGGGGCGTTGCTGGCTGGGGGAGGGACCCAGGGCACGGGCCCTGGCCCTGCCCCCAGCCAGCAGGCCCTGCCCCTTGGCCGGGAACAGGGTCAGACCCCACATCCCCAGCGAGAGATGGGGCCGCCACGGCCGCCGGCAGCTTGGCCCTGGATCTCCGGCCCAATTGGGCTGGAGATCCGGGGCACTGGCGCTGGGGTTCCGGGCACATGCCCCAGTGTGCCCAGCTCCAGCAACGCCCCTGGTATCAATAGTGGTTTCTTAATAAAATTTACATATATCCTTTTAGAAGATACCAAGGTAAATGAACTGTTTCCCTGTCTGTCACTAGTGTTCTGTTGGAAGGGGTTCAAAGGAAACGGTATAGTTATTTACATCCCTCGAGCTTCCATCCTAAACACACCACACGATCCAGTGTCGACGGGCAAGCCCTAAGATATAACCACATTTGCTCTGATCCCTCAGACAGAGACAGACATCTTCAGGATCGCTATCAAGCTTTCTTAAAACTATGGTACCAACCTGGAGAAGTAAAGAAACAGATTGACAGGGCCAGATGGGTACCCCACAGTTAACTACTACAGGAAAGACCCAAAAAAGAAAACAATAGAATGCCACTGGTCACCACATACAACCCTCAAGTCAGACCTCTACAACAGATCATTAAGGACCTCCAGCCTATTTTTAAAAGATGACCCCCTCACTTTATCTAGCCTTGGGAGACACAGGGCTGGCGGGGAGACGGTAAGCAAGGTCAGCAGTGCAGCAGGGTGTGGACATTGGAGGGGCGTCACCATGCAATGCTTATAGTGTGCTGATGTTACATGCCACAAGACTCTTTGCTTGTTTTTGCTTGAGAGAAACTCTCAGACCTATTGATTTGTATTCTCTTGTTAATGAGGCAAGGAAGGGGGTGATCTGGGGCAATTCACTTGTAAATGAAGCAGGGGAGATTTGATGCTTCTAATATTGCACTTTAAATCAGCACAGACTTTCTTTGAATTAAACTGACTTTGTTTTACTACACGAGGATCTTTAAAGAGACACCTTAGAAGCAGATTGCTGCTCTGTTTAGTCCAATGGTTCCCAACATTTTCTCTGTTGTGGCACACCTTGCTATCTTTAATTGATCAGAGGCACACCACCATATGATTGCAAATGAACTCATGAATATTCATGAGCCAAGAGCCAAACCAGAGCTCTTTGAGTAGGAGAAAATCCCAGTTCATCAGATGCTTTGAAGATGGGGAAATTTACAGAATGGGATGAAAATAAATGCAGGGGAGTGTAAGACATAGGATCAGGTCATACTGCAACAGCAAATCAGAAAGCTCATGCAATAAATAAATCTGTTAGTCTTTAAGTGCCACAAGACTCCTTGTTTTACTAAACTAACACAGCTGCCCCTTTGGAATTTGACAAAAGAAAATGTTTTCTCATTCGCTTTTGGTTCAAGCTGGGCCCATAAAGCATTACAGTTACAGCAGCAGAAGTAAAGAAGAGCAGAACTGTGTAAAAAATTGAAGGCAAGTGTGTATTTCTTGTCCATGGACTCTAGAGATTAAAAAAGGACACAGGGAAAAGTCCTCTCTGCTCTCTTTTCAGCATGCTTTGGGAAGCGGATGGCACACACTGTCACTCTTACCTATTGACAGCAAGGGCCCAGTTGGATGGATGATACATTCCCTGCTCTTAGCCACTTCTCCTGAGCAGAGCAGTAACCTCAAAGACTGTTTCAGATTCCATGGGACTGAAACTACACACACTTGTCTATACTGGTTGTGGCGTTGGGAAGCACTAGACTCAAACCACTGCCCTGGGGGTGGGGGTCACCAGGGGCGTCGCTGGGGTGGGGAAAGACCCGGGGCATGGGCCCAGCACCGACCCCAGAGGGCAGGCCCCGCCTCCAGCCAAAAGGCCACACCCCCTGGCCCGGGATAGGGCCAGGAGGAGGCCGTGCCGCCGCTGCCAACTAGGCCGCACTGCAGTGCGGCGCGGCGCAGCCTAGCCTGGCCCGGCGCGGCAGGAAGCGGCCACTGGAGGCCTGGCCTGCGGCCGCAGCCCCCCCCCCGATCCCCAGCGGGGGACGGGGCCGCTGCAGCTGCGGGCTGCTGGCCAGGTCCCGGATCCCCAGCAGGGGACGGGGCCGCTGCGGGCGGCCAGCCGGGCCCCGGATCCCTGGCCTGGCCGCCGGTGGCTGCGGCAACCCCGGCCCCTGCCGGTGATCTGGGACCCAGCCAGCAGCCCATGGTTGCAGCGGCCCTGTCCCCCGCTGGGGATCGAGGGCCTGGCTGCGGCCGCGGCAGCCCCGTCCCTGGCTGGGGATCCAGGGCTGTGCCCACGGGCCCGGCCTCCAGCGGCCGTTTCTGGCCACGCCGGGCCAGGCTAGGCTGAGCCGCGCCACACTGCAGCACGGCCTAGCTGGCGGCAGTGGCGTAGCCACCCCCTGGCCCTATCCCGGGCCAGGGGGCGGGGCCTGCCGGACGGACACATAGGCCCCGGATCCCTGGCCGGAGACGCGGCCGCCGTGCTCCAGGTGCCCAACGCTAGCGATGCCACTGGGGGATCACTTACATTGCAGGAGAAACAGCACTTGCCCCTGAGCCACTCAGGACCAGCTTTTAAATGCTGTTTAAATTTGTCCTTATCTATCTTTAAGCTCTGGGTATAATGCCACTTTTCCCCCAATCTCTGTAACATGCCATACTCCATATTGTAAATGTAGAAACTGCATACCACTGTACCCCATGTTGTGTAGGAATGAAAAGGTATAAGGTGTGAATGGAGGGTGGATGTATGTGTGAATCAGCCCCAAGCTGCCAGCTTGTTCTGATCAACTCTGTGTGAACAGCTCCATGCTGCTAGCTCATCCAGATGAAGTGAAAAGCCCATCTCAGTTGCTGGAGAATGTGAATACACCCCTAAAAGCAAAGGAATGAAGGATCTACCCCAGCAGCAAAAGAATAGAGCTAATCAAGAAAACAACCTAGAGGTCAGGTCCACAACTAACGGCAGAGGCGGCCTCAGGCAACTGGGGGCCCTAGGCAAAGGCCTATTGTGGGGCCCCCACTGCTACCTTCCCTGTGACCCCAGTCCACCCCTGCACTCCTAACTATCCCATACCGCCCCCCCAGGACCCTTGTTTGTTTGCTGAACCAAACTAACATGACTATCCCTCTGGAACGCCTAGATTATTCTTGGGTATGATATTTTTAAAGAGCTTCCCATCATGAAGCATGTAAGTTGATCATCTTTCACTTAACATAAATGAGCTAATGCTGAACTATAAAGTTAAAGTGAACATTTTAATTTTTTTTAAAACGTTGTGAGCATTAATTAATAAATAAAAAGTGGTAACATTAGTTATGGCTCAAATATAACTAAAATACCACATTTCAAATTTTGGCAGTCAAATTATACAAATTTTTCATATAGGCTTGGGTTTATGTGCACTAGCCATTATTACAAATAATTATAATAAGTGAAAAGGTTTCTAGTGTGTAGCTATAAATGAAAAACACCAAATTTCAATGAAATTCTCTGAAGTTCTCAAGTTTATAAGACTCTGGCCCTCTCAGAAATATTAAATAGTAAGTACAGAAGAAGCTAAAAAATTACATTCCAAAAGAAAGACATACAGCACAGATATCACACACAGGTGTAATGATTGCCTAAGGGAAGCACTGTTTTTAGATGTAGCAGCCTATGTGGCCCAACTTGGTAACCTGAGCTAAACAAAGCCAAAGTAAAAATTGTCACAAAGTCAAAGGAAAAGGCAAAAGAACAGGTAAAAAGGAAAAGGAAAAGGCAATATTTTACAAAATTAAAAAATGGCAGAATAAATGGCCACACTGAGGAATTAAAAGCTGAGGCTATTGGAAAAGTCCCTGCATTTTTACCATGTCAATGTGAAGGTGATGGGCAGATAATGGTGAAATCTGCCATTCAGATGAAGCACAGATCCTAATGATAGCTTTCCTTGATGAGCCAAGAGTGAAAAGTGCTTAGGCTTCTAGCCCTATTATCTCTGCTAGATGGGAACAATTTCTATATTTTTCTATATTTTCATTTCTGTCCACCAAATTGAAGACAGGTCCCTTATTGCTTGCGGCCCTAGCTGGCCGCCTGCTTCGCCTACCCCAAAAGCTGCCACTGACTAACGGTCACACAGAGCACCTGGACTGGCATGACAAAGCTATAAAGACTGGGTGAGATCCAAACGCTAAAGGGAGAAAGTGTTCTGCACACCACCTGGAAGAAAGGAGTGTTGGTTCATGCCTGACGAAGACTCTGCTCCTCCTCGTGCCCAGCTTCCCAGGCCAGGTAGCTGCCACAAACCCCAGTGACAGACACTAGCACAGACTCCAGCAACAGCACCATCAGGACTGGTAATAACACAGACTGCAGAACATTGTCTGGTATGCTTGGGCGCGTGGATGAGTGTGTGTGTGAGGGCGCATAGGTATAAGTTAGATATCATTTTGTTTTTATTTGTGATAAATGCAACATATTGCCTTTTCCCCCCTGAAAAGAGCTCAGGTACTCATTTGGTATAACTTGCTGCTGCTTTTTACAATTCTGGATGTTGCAATGACTTCCCTCAATGAAAGATTTGAACAGTTAAAACAACACAACAATCATTTCGAATTTTTGTACAACACAAACTTGCCATTAGTTGTTTCTTACTGCGGGTGGGGGCTGTTTGCACCATTGTTCCCTGACCACCTTTGAGCACCAGCCTCAATCAGCCTTGTGATCACCCTTCCCCTGTGTGTTTAACGAGAGGCAAGGGCTGACCTAGGCAGAGAAGGCTTTAAAAGCCAGTGGCTGAGCGACCAGAGGGAGCTTGTGAACAGGGAACAGCAAATAGGTGAGTTTGAGAGGGAGTCTGGGGAGGAGTTCTGTGAGGCCATGATGGTGAAGAGGAGCCGCACTGCTGCCAGCGCCCCTTCTGTCTCCTCTACCAGTGCCTGTAGCCAGACAGACATCCTGACCATTGATATCCCTACGCAGATCCTGGTGTGGACTTGCAGGGACTGCAGCCTGCAGTTCCCTGTCACTGACGATCTGGCTGGGGAGATGAATCGATGTGACAGGTGCCTGCTGGTGGAATCTCTCAGGAGGCAGGTGGGAGAGTTACAGGAGGAGGTGTCTCGGCTTAGGAGTATCCACACCCTGGAGAAGTTCCTCGACAGCATCCACGAGGAGACGTGCAAGATGGAGGGCACTATCCAGGTGCCAGAGACTACTGCCACAACACTGGAGCTGGATGGGGAGCCTGTGGCAGTGGGAGGACACTGGCAGCTGGTTACCTCTGGCAGCAGACAGTGCTCCACCCTGCTCACAACACACCCTCTGTTGTGGTGAAGAATTGTTATGCGGTGCTAGAGACGTTGAAGGAGGTGAAAGAGGAGAGGCCATGCACCCCCGAGGCTGGGAGGATCACAGCCACCACAGCTAGGAGGAAACGTAGAGTTGTGGTGGTTGAGGACTCACTTCTGAGGGGAACGGAGGCACCCATCTGTCACCCTGAAAAGGTCTCTCAAGAGGTATGCTGCCTGGCAGGTGCCCGCATCCACGACATTATGGAGGGACTGTCAAGAATCATCTGCCCCTCTGACTACTACCCCATGCTTCTCATCCTTGCGGGAACCAATGATACTGTGAGAAGTGATCCTCAGCAGATCAAAGGTGACTTCAGGGCTCTGGGAGCATGGACGAAGGAGTTTGGAGCACAGGTCGTGTTCTCCTCGATTCTTCCCGTCAGGGGTAGGGGCTTGAGCTGAGACAGATACATCCTGGAGATGAACGCCTGGCTGCGAAGATGGTGTCGTCAGGAGGGCTTTGGCTTCCTTGACCATGGGTTGCTGTTTCAGGAAGAAGGACTGCTAGGCAGAGATGGACTCCATCTTTCGAGGAAGGGGAAGAGCATATTCAGACATCGACTGGCTGACCTAGTGAGGAGGGCTTTAAACTAGGTCTGACGGGAGAAGGAGAACAAAGCCCACAGGTAAGTGACAATGTGGGAGACCAGGGGGAAGGGATGGAACTTGGGGGGTGCTGGGGCTGTAACTCCAGGGATGGAAGAGAGGGTAGTTGGACCATGCAGGGGGAATCAATCATCTTAGGTGCTCTAATGAAGCCCTAATACCTGAGGCAAGTAGGGGAGGTCAACACCAAGAGAAAATGCAGGGAGGTAGATACAATAGAATTGAAAATCAAAATGGGAAAGTAGGGCAATGGGCCTGGTATCTTAGGTGCCTATACACGAATGCGAGGAGCCTGGGAAACAAGCAGGAGGAATTGGTAGTACTGGCGCAGACAAAGAACTATGATATCATAGGAATAACGGAGATGTGGTGGGATAGTTTGCATGACTGGAGCTCTGCAATAGATGGGTATAAACAGTTCAGGAAGGACAGGCAGGGAAGGAGAGGGGGAGGAGTAGCACTTTATGTAAAAGAGCTCTATGACTGCTCAGAGCTTCATTATGAAAGTGGAAACAAGCCAGTTGAAAGTCTGTGGGTTAAGTTTAGAGGGGAGAGCAACAAGGGGGATGTTGTGGTGCATGTCTGCTATAGACCTCCAGACCAGAAGGAGGAGGTGGATGAGACATTCTATGGACAACTCACAGAAGTTTCCAGATCACAGGCCCTGGTTCTCATGGGGGACTTCAATTACCCTGACATCTGCTGGGAGGCCAATACAGCAGTGTATGGGCAATCCAGGAAGTTTTTGGAAAGTGTTGAGGACAACTTCCTGGTACAAATGCTGGAGGAACCAACTAGGGGCCTTGCACCTCTCGACCTGCTGCTCACAAATAGAGAAGAATTGATCAGGGAAGTAGAAGTGAATGGCAACCAGGGAAGCAGTGACCATGAGATGATTGAGTTCAAGATGCTGATTAAAGGAAAGAAGGAAAGAAGCAAAACGCAGACCCTGGACTTCAGAAAAGCAGATTTTGTCTCCCTTAGGGAACTGATGGGCAGGATCCCTTGGGAGGCTGATCTGAAGGGGAAATGTGTCCAAGAGAGTTGGCTGCATTCTAAAGAAACCCTGCTAAGGGCACAGAAAGATACCATTCCGATAAAGAGAAAGCACAGCAAATGTGAAAGGCGTCCAGAGTGGCTTAACAGAGAGCTCTGCACTGAGCTGAAGCATAAAAAGGAAGCTTACAGGAAGTGGAAGCTAGGACAGATGACTAAGGAGGCATATAAAGACATTGCTCGGGACTGGAGGGATAAAATCAGAAAGGCCAAAGGACAAATGGAGTTGTGGCTAGCAAGGGATGTGAAGGATAACAGGAAGGGGTTTTACAAGTATATCAATAACAAGAAGAGGATCAGGGATGGTGTAGGTCCCTTACTGAATGGGGCAGGTATCCTCGTGACAGAGGATGAGGAAAAAGCCGAAGTGCTCAATGCTTTTTTTACTTCAGTTTTCACAGGCAGGGTCAGCTCCCAGCCCACTACACTAGGTACGGTAGACTGGGGAGAAGAAGAGAGGCCCTTGGTGATGGAAGGTCAGGTTAGGGACTACTTAAAGAAGCTAGATGGGCACAAGTCCATGGGGCCGGATAAACTGCATCCGAGGGTGCTGAGGGAGCTGGCTGATGAGATAGCAGTACCGTTGGCCATTATCTTTGAAAACTCATGGCGAATAGGGGAGGTGCCAGAGGACTGAAAAAAAGCAAATATAGTGCCGATCTTCAAGAAAGGGAAAAAGGAGGATCCAGGGAAATACAGACCTGTCAGCCTCACCTCAATCCCTGGAAAAATCATGGAGCAGCTTCTCAAAGAATCCATCCTGAAACACTTGGAGGAAAATAGAGTGATCAGGAACAGTCAGCATGGATTCACCAAGGGTAAATCATGCCTGACCAACCTCATCACCTTCTATGATGAGATGACTGGATTTGTGGATGCGGGAAGAGCTGTTGACTTTAGCAAGGCTTTTGATACAGTTTCCCACAGCATTCTCATTGGCAAATTAAGGAAGTATGGGCTGGATGCATGGACTGTAAGGTGGATAGAAAACTGGCTAGATCGACAGTTTCAGTGTGTAGGAATCAATGGCTTCATGTCAAGTTGGCAACCACTAACGAATGGTATGCCCCAGGGGTCTGTCCTGGGGCCAGTTCTGTTCAACATCTTCATTAATGATCTGGATGATGGGATAGATTGCACACTTAGTAAGATTGCGGATGATACCAAACTGGGGGGAATGGTAGACACCCTGGAGGGCAGGGACAGGATTCAGGGAGACCTAGACAAATTGGAGCAGTGGGCCAATAGAAATCTCATGAGGTTCAACAAGGACAAGTGCAAAATCCTGCACTTGGGTCGAAAAAACCCCATGTACTGCTACAGGCTGGGGAGTGATCAGCTAAATAGCAGCACTGGAGAAAAGGACCTGGGAGTCATGGTGGATGGGAAGCTGGATATGAGTCAGCAGTGTGCTCTTGCTGCCATAAAGGCCAATGGCATACTGGGCTGCATCAGAAGAAGTGTTGCCAGCAGATCTAGGGATGTGATCATTCCCTTCTATTCTGCACTGGTGAGGCCACATCTGGAATAAAGTGTCCAGTTTTGGGCTCCCCACTACAAAAAGGACATGGACAAATTAGAGAGAGTCCAGAGGAGGGCAACAAAAATGATCAAAGGGCTGGAGCACAAGCCCTATGAAAAGCAACTGAAGGAACTTGGCTTATTTAGCCTGCAGAAGAGAAGACTGAGGGGGGATTTGATAGCAGCCTTCAACTACCTGAAGGGATGCTCCAAGGAGGATGGAGCTTGACTGTTCTCAGTAGTAACAGAGGACAGAATGAGGAACAATGGTTTCAAGTTACAGCTAGGGAGGTCCAGACTGGATATTAGGAAAATCTTTCTTACTAGGCAAGTGGTGAAGCATTGGAATAAGCTACCTAGGGAGGTGGTGGAATCTCCATCTTTGGAGGTGTTCAAGGCCCAGCTGGACAAAACCCTGGCTGGGATAATGTAGTGGGAGTGGTCCTGCTTTTTTGGCAGGGGGTTGGACTAGATGACCTCATGGGGTCCCTTCCAACCCTATGGTTCTATGATTCTATGAAACCAACCACGAAAAGCTCCAACAGCACTGCAATGATTTGCAACTTTGTTATCAGTCGGTGATAATAAGGACATCAGTGCAATCAAACTATATGATGAGCTATGTGCCTTTAAAGCTCTGTTAAAGTACAAATTAAACCAAGTCCATAATCCTTATGCAACTCTCAAATTTATTCAATCAAATAACCTCTCTCATTTCCAAATTTGAGCATTGCCGTAAGAATATTGCTGACAATTCCTGTCAGCGTGGCAAGTGGCGAGCAATCATTTTCATGATAAAAATAGTAAAAAATTACTTGCGATCAAGGATTTCTCAAGAAAGGCTTGTAAGCCTTGCCATGGTTGCTACTAAGAGCAATATATGTGCCCAGTTAGACATCAAGGAATTAATTGCAAATTTTGTAAACATGAAAGCACGAAAAGTACTATTGTAACCTTTTGTAAAACCTTTCCTTTTTAATTAAATAACTAAAAAACTGATTTTTTGATGTTCATATAATAAGTATTTACTTCTCAGTACTTATTTTTATTTCAAATAAATATGCATTCACCCCTTCATTGCAATTTTCTGATTGTAATGACAAACTGATTAATACTAATGAGGGAGGAGGGCGCCAATTTATAGATTGCAGGGGGGGCGCCAGAAACCCTAGCACTGGCCCTGGGAGACAGACCTCTCCTCATCTACAGACAACCCCCGAACTTTAAACAGATACTCATCAGCAACTACAGACCTAACAACAGAAACATTAAACCAGGCACACATCCCTGCAACAAACCACGCTGCCAACTCTGTCCACATATCTGCACAAAAGACACCATCATAGGACCAATCAAGCCAGCTACTCCCTCAAAGGGTCCAATGACCTTCTCTTCCACTAATGTGATTCATTCTACCATGTGGTAGAAATGCCCCCACGCCTTATACATTAGACAAACAGGACAGACCCTACGCAGAAGGCTTAATGCTCATAAAACTGATAGAAATCATCACACACACACACACACACAGTTGCTGAGCACTTCCATCTTCCTAATCACTCGATTGATGACTTGTTAATGATGGTTGTCAAGCAAATCAATGGGACATCAAGACTTCAAAGAGAAACAGCCTAAATTGAATTAATATGCAAATTAAATTATATGAAAGCAGGGCTGAATCATGGTTATGGATTCTTTTCACATTATAACAGGTAATTTGATTTCACCCTCCCTCTGTACGCTGTTTCCTAAAGTTTGCATCCTTACAAATGCTGATTTACTGTTGCAGTATGACCTGATTCCATGTCTTATGCTCCCCTGCACTTAGTTTCATCCAGTTCTGTAAGTCCTCTGTCTTCAAAGCATCTCACAAAGTGGGATATTCTCCCACAAAAACTCGTGATAAATCTGTTAGTTTTTGGCTGTGTTCACACAGCACTCTTATTTCGAAACAACAGAGGTTGTTTCAAAATAAGAATTCTGCTGTTCACACAATGCACAGTTGTTTCGAAACAAGTTAAACCCCATTTGGGGTCGAAACAACCTTGTTTCGAAACCCTTGTTTTGAAACAATGCTTGTGAACATGTTGTTTCGGAACAAGGTGTTCCGAAACAACATTTCAAGGGCTGCCCCCTCAGCACCCTGGCCAGGGTGCTGAGGGGTGTCCCCTGGCCAGCCCTGCAGAGCAGGGCTGGAGGCACCGGCGGCGTTCAGTGCTGCCCAGCACCAAACCCTGCGGGTGCCTGCAAAGGGGGGCTGCAGGCACCGGCGGGGTGCGGCGCAGCCCAGCGCTGCTCCCCGCCAGCTTAAAGTCCCCGCCGCCCCCCCAAACCCCCCGCGACCCACCACGGCTCTGGGGAGCAGGGGGACTTAAACCGGCAGGGAGCGGCGCTGGGCAGCGCTGAACCCCACGGGTGCCTGCAGCTCCCTCTGGAGGCGAAATAGCATGTTCACACTGTGAACATGCTATTTTGTTTCCCGCCTTTTCCCTTATTTTGAAATAACTTTTTGTTAATTCAGACTAAGTTATTTCAAAATAAGGCATTATTTCGATACAAGTTTGTTTCGACACAACTTGTATCGAAATAATCCCTCTGTGTGAACACAGCCTTTAAGTGCCACAAGACTCCTTGCTTTTTCTGCTTTACTAGATTAACTTGGCTGCCCCTTTGGAAATTAACATCTAGATGGACTTTTGATGTACCAGTGTAAACTGTCTGTTGATGGTCCTAATGCAGCTAATTGCCTGTGGTGCCCAGGAGGTGAAGGTTTTACTTCAAAGGACAATATACATGACTATTCTCTACTTAAGTACCTGAAAGCTGTCATCAAAGCCAGCACGAAGAAATGACCTGTGAATGCCCACCTTGCTACAACTATAAAAGGGAGTAAGGAACATAATCCCTTTATTTCACATCTGTCCAAGCTTCTCAGGGAAAGTTTGGGCCACAGGATTGAGATCCCAGCTAGGACCGCCCTGGAAACTGCCCTGCTAATTCTCATGGGGAGACTTAGAACAAACTCTACACTTGGTTATGTTTGACAATTGTGGAAAGATTGTTTTGAATGATGTTTCCAACTTTCTTCACCAATATTTCATCTCACTTGCCCTGCAAGTTTTCTAAATTCCTAGCACTAATATTCATTTTGTTATAATGGAGCTCTTTAAATGTGTTTGTTGATCAGTCAGATATTATTCACCAAATACCTTTTCTTATAGTATTTCAGCAAGCATTCACTGACTAATCTCTTCACCCTGATTCTGAATGACAGTGAATGTAAATATGATAGCTACTCTGTGTGCTGCTGTAACCTGCAAGGGTGGTCTAGGATTCATTCACTTGCACCACTGCAGTGCCTAACAGAGATAAACCCCTGGAGAAACCAGCTGGAGAGCCAGGATTCAGTTCTAAAAGGACTCACAGCAAAGATTGCCCATAGCTCCCATCCTACAACACAATACTACTTAGGATAAACAGAACAATAAACTTTATTAACTTAACAAACCTAAGAAGCCAAAATGAATTTAAAGAGAACAGTTAAGAAACCCAAGAGTCCCAAAGTTCAGGTGGAGTCACCATCAACTGAATTGCAGTCTCTGTTCAACTCCTTGAGACGAGTGGAAAGAAAGACGCAATCCTCTTCTTCGCCGGCTTCTGGAATCTTCACACAAATTCCACGCAGTTCTTTCTTTCTCCTGTGCAACCAGCACCACGCAGTCCATTTACTGGCCACCCAGCTCTCAATCTCACAAGAGAAAACTGCCCTGCAAAATAGCCCACAGCAGGGGGAAAACATCTTGCAGTCCACCCTTGGCTCAGCTTCTCTTACTCAGTCACTGAGCATGTAACCTCTGCAGCTCTCTCTAGTTGCTTCTTTCTAGGCAGCTCCTCTCACGCATCTGATGCAAACAACAACAGAAAACCTTGTGGCACATGCTCAATATGCTACCACACCCTATTACCAGAAAGTTCCGGTTTCTGAGTGGCTAGATCTGCCCAGCAACGTAGCCCAGCCTGAAGAGGTCTCAAAGAGATAACCTGGTTTTAGGCATAGGGGTTACACTGGTATACAGGGTAATTTCCTAAAAAATATCTTGTTACTCCCTGGATTAATAATAACCCACCTTGAATCTCCAGCACTCAATTGCTGAAGACACAGTCCTGCGTCCCTGCCCACACGCAGGTCTTTGCCCTTCATTGACTAGATTATTGATTTACCTGCCAAGAAGCTGATAAGGGCCCTAGCAATAAAGGGAAAGAGGGCCCTATGCTGGTAAATTTCACCTGCATTTCTTTCTCCTTGCCTGTAGCTTGAACAGGGCTGCCTGAGTTGCAAGCACAGAGGGGGCAGTCCAGTGCACATAGACACACCCTGCCATTTAGCTTCGCACCCGTAGACACATGTTGGGAGAAGTCACTCTGGGAATATACTTGGATAAAGAAAGTTAACTAATGTGTGTCTGACTTGTAGCAATTACCTTGATGGCCACCCCTCCCAGGCCATCACTAAAGTATAGAGAATGTGTGAAGAGAACAGATGGCCCCTTCACCTTAACTAGATGGCCCCTTTGAACTTAACTGGATGGCCGTTACCACCCTGAGTGCCTATTGTTTTTGCAGGGCTTGGTGTAGGTGAGATCTGCCTAACTGTAAGGTCCTGCAGGGTATGACTCACACCACCATTGTTTTCTGAATTCCCTGTAATCAGGGAAAGGCGGGAAACACAGCTTAAAAACTGAGGTTTTGGGGTGCTCAGGCAGGACGGTTTTCAACATCTCGCCTAGCCTGATCACCCAGACGCCAACCTCCTCCACTCACGAGTTTCCCCCAGAGCGTATCCACAAGTTACCCCTACAAGTACAACTGCTGGCCAATTACGAGTCTCTTTCTCCCGCCTGTAATGCTGCTGCCACTGCTGCTAATAGGAGTGGTAAGAGTCTGCCCTGCAACCTTTCTTTAAAGAATAAAGTTATTCTGTTTCTTTGCTGCTGCTTTGAAACTGTTCTCCCCAGCTTTACAGGCTTGTGTGTGTGTCTTTCTGTTTATTTGCTGCTCCAGTTTGTGCTAGGAGCTCCCGTGTCTGTAAGATTGCCTGCCGCTACTTTGTTTCACTCAGTGTCTCTCTTTTCCATCCAGGTTGTTCGAATTTGTTTTAAAGGTGTCATTGTGTTGCAACATTGTATAAGTTTAATTTGTAGCCTTAGTAGTATTAAGTTAGGCGATAAGATTGTTTCCTTTAGTTTGTAGCCCTTAGAATTGTTTTGTTAAGTTGCTTTTGCCCTCCCCTCTGTAACTTCCCCAACTTGAATAAACTTTTTCTTCTTAAACTTTACTTGTCCTCTCTTTATTTCTCAACCCCCCCCCCGTGTGCCCCAAGTTCACCGCTGCACCCAGTTCCCTTTCCCGCAGTCCCTCCTTCCCCTGCAACCCCCTTTTCGCCACTTCTCTGCTTCTCCTCCTTCCCCCCCGGCTCGCCGCTCCTCCATCTCACCCCTCCACTCTAGCCCCCTGAAACCTCTTCTTTCCCACCGCTTACCCGCCTCTCCGCCATTGCCTCCCTACCCCTTTCCTTTTGCCTCTCTGCCTGCAGCTGCCGGCACCCCGCGACTCCAGCTGGCTCCCGCCAGCCTCCCGTGCCCCTTCCCGTGACTCCAGCCCGCTGCCTCCATTTCCCCTCCAGCTTGCCCCTTCCCACGACTCCAGCCCGCTGCCTCCATTTCCCCCCAGCTCGCCCCTTCCATGCAGCACCTGCCCGCTGCCGCACACCCCTCCTTTCCCTCCTCGCCATTGCTGCTGGCTTCTCTGCAGCTTGCCCACTGCCGCCGGTTCCCGCACAGCTCCCGCCGCGTCCCATGCCCCCCCCTGCACCTCCCGCCGCTTCTGCAGCCCCTTTCTTGCCCTGGGATTCCCCCCACTGCCCGCGCCCCTCGTTGTGGTTGCTCACCGCTGCCGCTGGCTTCCCGCTCCCGTGGTGCACCCCCCCTGCTTTTTTTTCTTTTTGCCGCTGCATCCCATGGCGCCTGCCCCTTTTCTTTCTTTTTTTCTTTTCTCTCTCCTTTCCCTCTGCCGTCGCCCTGCCCTAACCTCCATGTGTGGCCCAACCCCTCCTGTACCTCCGTCTCCCTACCCTAATTCCCGCGTGTGTTTCTGTCCCACTGTTCCTACCCCCCCCACTCGCTTTCCCTCTCCCCAAAGCCCCTCACCACCACTACTGTCAACTCCCCACTTCCCCGTTGCCCCGAACCCCCACGTGTGTCCCAGCCCCCCTTGTGCCTCTGTCCCCCTACCCCAACCCCCACGTGCCTCCCCATCCCGCTGTCCCTAACCCTCTCCCACTTGCCTTTCTTCTTCACATCCTTGTTTCCCCACTACTCTCTTTCTCTGTTGCTGCTGCCTGTCAAGTTTGTGCTACACCGCCCCCCCCCATAGGGTACTAGAGCACCTTTTAGGTTATAGTGAGTAGGGTTATAGTTGTAAGTTAAGTTAATTGAAGATTCCCATTGTTCCCCAACCTATCCCACTACACAAAGTTTAGCACCCCCACAACACTTCACAAAAAAACCCACTGTGACAAGCACCAGGTATACACCCCGCCACTCACCCCACTCCCATACCTGTTTTAATAAAGTTTACCCCAAATCTACCCCATACCCCATGGGTGCAGTGATTGCCCCCCAAGGTCCTCAAATTTCTGAACCTGCTGGCAGGGTCAATGTGCTGATCAACATTTCATCAACCCAGTTGTTCAGAACTGGACCTCATTGTCACATCCCGTTAATGCACACTATCGCATGGAAAGTCATTACAAATGAGCATCTCAAGCTTTCAGCATAAATATCTGAACATTTCTACTGAATATAAACATCATCTCAGAGGCCTCTGTTTTCATCTTTTTTTTCCTGTTGGGGTCAGGTGAAACAAAAAGGTAGCCTAAATCTTCTTGCTGATAAAACAAAATGGCCCAAAGGTAGCTTTGCCCATGTTTGCTTTCCACAGAGACACTAGATCAGTGGTTCCCAGCCTGAGGTCCGGGGACCCCTGGGAGTCCACAGGGGGTCCACGGAGTCTTTCCCCACCATGAGGCCGTGGCAGCTCTCCAGGAGGGGCAAGGGCAGGGGGCCATAGCCACCATGGTTCAGCTCCCCAGCAGTGTGGGCCATGGTGGCAGTGGTGCTGCTCACCAGCTGTCCCAGCAGCACTGCCAGAGCGGCACAGGCCAGATTACATTATCAGCTGGAGGGGGAGGGGGACAAAGATTTTTTTTTTGTTAAAAAGGGGTCCCCAGCCTGAAAAAGATTGGTAACCACTGCACTAGATAGAAGATATCTTTATTGGCAGCATATTTATGCTAGCTAAGGGAAACTTTATATGGCTATGTCTGCTATCACCAAAGAAACATAAGCAAGGAGCCCTGTGGCACTTAAAGACTAGCAAATTTATTTATAAATCCATAACATTTAATTAATTAATTTATAGGCTTTAAGTGCCACAGAACTCTTTGCTTATTTTGCTGAACTAGACTAACACAGCTACCCCTTTGAAACTTCACATCATAGTGCCTCACACATGTAGATTAATCATCCCCAGCAGAGAGGTACAGCTTTGTCCCTCTTGTAAATGCAACTTCCTTGTCATTAGTGAGGTTGAAATCATGCTGAAATCAAATCATAGGACTGGAAGGGACCTCGTGAGATCATCAAGTCCAACCCCCTGGGAATTGAACCCAGGACCTTCTGCATGTTAAGCAGGTTGGAAACTGAGATCTTCAAGGACCCTACTTCTTGGACTAAAAAGGCCAGAGGATAATGACACTGACTTCCTTGGTAAAGTGCTTTGCGATCTACTAATTATAAGAGCTAGATAATAGCTATGTATAAGTATGTCACCACTTGCCCGATATATTAACACACACACACACACAGTTTCAAAGGGGCAGCTGTGTTAGTCTAGTAAAGCAAAAAAAGCAAGGAGTCTTGTGGCACTTAAAGACTAATAGATTTATACAGAGAGAGAACATAGTGATTAATATGGGTTGGCTATCTCACAGTACAGTTCAAATGGAGACAAGATTTTGTAGTTTTCACCAGAGGTGATGCTGGGGTGGGGAGAGACCCGGGGCACGGGCCCAGGCCCCACCCCCAGCCAGAAGGCCCCACCCCCTGGCCAGGGATAGGGCCGGGGGGGGGGCCGCGCCACCGCGGGCAGCTAGGCCGCAGTGCAGCACGGCCAGAAGTGGCCACTGGAGATTGGGCTCGCACCCGCACCCGTGGCTGGCCGATCCCCGGCGGGGGACGGGGCTGCCACGGGCGTCCAGTTGGGCCCTGGATCCCCAGCTGGAGACCGGGGGCTTGGCCTCCAGCAGCAGCTTCTGGCCCAGCCCTGCTGTGGCCTAGACACCCGTGGTGGCATGGCCTCCCCCTGGCCCTATCTCTGGTCAGGGGCGGGGCCTGCCAGGTGGCCAGCCGGGCCTCGGATCCCTGGCCAGGGACGAGGCCACCGCAGCCGCAGCCGGCCGGGGATTGGGCCCCAGATCCCCAGCCCGATTGGGCCGAAGATCCGGGGCACTGGCGTTGGGACCTGGGGCACATGCCCAGGCGTGCCCAACACCAGCAATGCCCCTGGTTTTCACCACACTGTAACAAGGTGAAATGAAATCTGCTGTCTGTTTGTGACCTTGCCTTGCTGTATCATAGGGTGAGTTACAGAGTGTTGTGGGATTTGACAGCTCTCTACCTCTATCAAGGTAGGGGTGGGGGTTTTCAGGCTTTTCTTTGGACTGTGAAGACATGGCCTGAGTTTTCCCATCAGTAGCTGCAGAAGTCATCATCAAACCATCCAGCCAATCATTCCCAGCCTCTGACAAACAGCCATCCCGGACTCCCAGCTGTGAGCACAGTTGACTTCATTGATAGGGGGTGGGTCAGATCCACTCTGATGTAAAAGGGCATCACAGCAGCAAAAGGACAAGGTCTCTGCCAGCCAAAAGGGCAGCCCAGAGTGAGACATTGGCCTTGTTGTGTTAAAATTGTTCACTTGGAGCATCCCCTCCCCAGCTCTCAGGGCATCCTGCAAGCAGCAGGGAGAGCAGAGGATTCCCATCCCAGACTGGGAGCCATATTCCAACACCATCTCTAATTATCACACCATGTATTTAGTGCAGGGTCGAGAGATCAGGTCATCCCATCTCCTGCACTAAGAGCTCCTGAGACTTTGGAAGGCAAGCCTGGAATCTCATACAGCCACTCAGAGCCACTATTCCCAACTAACTCCATGTGTGGACAAGCTGCAGGAGATGGTCCCTGCCCTGAAGAGGTCACATGGAATAGAGAAGGCCCATGAAGGAAAGATTGTTCTCTAGGACAATTTTTTATTTTCCTCCCATTCTGTAAATTCCCCCATCTTCAAAGCATCTGACAAAGTGGGATTTTCTCCCACGAAAGCTTACCCAAAAAATAAATTTGTTAGTCTTTAAGTGCCACGGGACTCCTGGCTTCTTTTGCTGGACTAGACTAACACGGCTGCCCCCTTTGGAACTTCTCTAGGACACTGGTTTTCAAACCATGGGTCAGGAACCAGAACTGGGTCATAGACCCTCAGGTACTGACCACAGACCCCCTGCTGTTGCCACCACAAAGACTGGACTGCGTTGCTGAAAGATGTAATTGTTGGGTCACGGGGATAAATGATTTTTTTCAACTAGGTCCCAAGAAAAAAAGCTTGAAAACCACTCATCTAAGGCAGTGGTCATCAAAGTTGGGATTGTGACCCAGTACCGTGTTGCAGACCCACAGGTACTGGGTCGAGGCCCCAGGGCTGTAGGGGAGAGGGGGAGGGAGGCAACTGCCTCTCCCTCCTCTGCTTGCTGCTGCAGGTCTCTGGAGAGCCTGGAGGAGGGAGAGATTTAACATACATTACTATCAGCCTTCAGTGGAGAGCATTAAGACAACAGTCTTTGGGATTAACAAAGCTGTGCTAATGGTTGTTCAAGCTATCTCTATGCCTCCTTCTCTCTGACTCACTGTCAGCCTTTGGGCTTCTCTCATCCATATGAAAAGGACCAGGGTCACTGGCAAGCAACCTTTGAGTTTTTTTGTCAACAGACCCAATGAAGAAAAGAAAAAAACTTTGAACACCCCCTTATTCCACCATTTCTGGGAGCTTTGGGGGGTGGTGCAGTTATTTTTGCAAATTAGGACTTGCCTCTTTTTTCAGTGGGCTGAGCATTCCTTTGTTTGCAACAAAAGCTATAACTTGTAGATTTTAATAAAAACTCTTTCCAGAGATTTTTTGACTGATAATTAAAAAGAGAAGAGAAAAGCAAACTGTTTTAGCAGGAGCTTGTGTTAGAAAGTATGGTATTTTTTCTACAGTTAGAAAGCCTAAATAACAAGTCAACTGAAACACAATATTGTGGACAATTGTGTGTTCATGGAAACTCATGCAGACTCAGGGAGCAGATGAAGAGCACAAGTGAAAGTGGAACCCAGAGGGGCTGCTTCAGTTCCTGGGATTGAGCAGTGGAGAAGGGAGCAGGACCTGGAGGGACTTGGACAGGCTGAGCAGCAGACAGGATCTTCCAGGACCTTTCTTTCCAGCCTGGCACTGGCTCTCTCTTCTTTCCCCTGTCTCAGCACTTCCATCTCATTTTGCCACCTAGTCACCTCTCACTCCAGGCTACTACATGCAATTTTAGAGACTTGACATACTTCTCTTTGAGACAGGAGTATGCAATGTGGAATCAACCTCTGCATGTTCCATGTCAGTGATCTCAAATGAGATGTGTGGACTTGGGGCATGCAATAGAAGCCTCAAGAGAAAGGATGAAAGCCATGGTCACTTCAATTTTCTGGCAGCCACTGCTTTTTTCCAATGGAGGGTTGCCACGTGGCAGAGGGGTCTGGAGGAAAGAAGTTTGACAACCACTGCTCTAAGGAGCCTGGTGTGTGCCTGTAGTTATCACTCAGGCCTCATGGTGGCGCATATGTTGCATGAAAGAGACCCACAGACTGTGGAGAGGTGTCTGTCACTCACTGCCCCAGGTTTTTGCTGTTCCACCTGTGATGTTTTATGCAAACTACTTAAGGAGATGAATTAACCTCCAACAGACAAGGGGCAGCTGTCACTGACCTGACTGGGAGTTTTTAAAAACTCTGAGCTTGGTTGGGGTCATTGGGGGCTGGTCTGTTGGCATCGATGAGCACTGTGGTCCCTTCTGGGCTCAGCCTCTGTGAAAGGGCAGGGAGGTACAAACAACAAGGTGACTGAGAGGCCATGGCATGGGCCATGTGGGGAGTGGTAAGTGGGAGAGGACAGGTAGGGTTAGATGCCAGAAGGTGTGGAGGCAGAGGTGAGGTCAGGTGGCCTGGGGATGTCTGAATGTGGGTATGGTGGTGAGAGGTGCTGGCTGGGAGGGGACCTGGGGGCTCTCTTGCAGAACTGGCTGTGGTGTTTTTGTTGGGGGGACAGAGGCCAGGGATCTGTCTTGTGTCTTTGTCAAGAAGAACTGCTCCCTCACCCCAGCTCAGCTCTGGGCACAAGAGATGCTGATGGACCCACTGGCAAACTGACAGTACTGCCACAAATGTAAGTGACAAATAAGAACAAAGAAACAGGTCTCCCTTGATTTTGCCGTCTGTCAGTTGCATTCCCCTTTAATCTTAGCACTGGTCCCTTGCTTCCCCAGTGCAGCGTTGTTTCTGCAGTCAATGACAGCTCTTCCTCAGAAATGGCTATGATTTCAGACCTAGCTGCAGGCCATCTACTGGCTGGTCTTCCCCAAAATCAATCCCTGAGTCATAAGGCCAAAAACACCCGGTGTTGGGTAGTTCTGACAAATAACACACAGCTCCCCCAGCCCCAGGGCTCATCCACACTACAGCTTTAGCCCATGGGTGCACCTGCACCATATGCTTCCCTCTAATTCCTTCCTGTCCAGTCACAAGGTACCCTCAGCAGCATGTTACTCGTTGCAGAGGTCCAGGCAGCTAACACAAGTCACATCAGCATCTTGAAGAGCTCGTTCAGGAGAGTCCCAGGTGGCAGGGGTGTGCTGCAACATCCAATGCACCCTTGTCTCCCCCCTGCCCCCAGCCATCCCCACATTCTCACGCTTCCTGCCAGCTGATCTGTCTTTGCCCAGCCTTACCAGCCTCTGGGAGACAAAACCTCAGGAGCCAGAGGGAACCAGGAATCCTGACTTCAGATGCCTGGTGCTGGTGACACTGCAAGTGATTTGTGGGTGCATCCAATTTTGGGCACCCCAGGGAACTGATTTGCAAAGGGCAGAGGACTGGGTACTCACCAAAAACCAAGCCCCTTTAAAGTGTCTTAGGCTGGGACATCCAGTCACTAGTCATGCTGGAAAATCTGGGACTGTAACAACAAAAAAAGCAGTGAAGATCCTGCTATGCTGATGGAGTGAAGGACAAACAGAAGCTGGGGGGAGGAAGAGTAACGATACAGATGTGAGGAATGCCAAGGCAGCCAAGCCTGAGACTCAAACTCAGCAGCGCAGAGAGCGACCTGTAACCAGTGTGGAAGGAAGCCCATCTCTCTGCTCTGTGTTTGTACAGCACCTAGCACTGTGGGTCTAGGACTTGGCTCCAAAGCATTATCACAGTGCTGAGAATAAATCACAATGACAGCGACAGCTGAACCTTTCCTGAAGTCAAAACTTCCCCTGCAAAGGAGCGTGCCAGCCAGTTTCCTCAGTGACTCAGCTGACCTGAGCCCAGCTGGAGCAGGTGAAGTGACTCTCCTAAGAAATAAACGCAGTCAACCGCCTGCCCCGAAACTGGAAGCATACCATGGCAACACAGCAGCCCCTGTCTGCTTCCCCTCTAGTAACAGCCAATGCTTTCCTATGGGGAATTGCCAACAGAAAACTCACTCAGGGTTAGTTCTGTTGGTGACCCAGGTCCCATTTGACTGTTTTGTCTCCATACATCATCTCTTGAAGGGAAAGCACAATGCAGACTATTTTTTGTTCTGGATTTGTACAGCACTGAGCACCACGGCCCCTGGTCTACGACTCAGGCTTCCCAACCCTACGGAATAGAAATACAACATTACAGGCTAGGAATGGACTTTTCTGAACAAAGACACAGTGCTTATATGCTGAAGCTTTCATTCAGCCACAAGGATTCTTGTAATTAGTATCAATATATAACTATTTAGAATAAGTACAAGTGAGGGTACAGCCTCAAGCAGGCCACTGCACTCCCTGCCTCAGTTCCCCTCCAGGCTCCTGGAAACATTCCACTCATGCCCAGACATTTTTAAAACAATATTTCCCTCCTCTTGGCATTTCTTCAGTCCCAAAGAAGACCCCTTTTCCCCAGTGCCACAATTTCTGAGTGGTGGAGCAGCAGCTAATGTTACATCACATCCACTGCTGATTCACTCACTCTGTGCAGCTCCAGCGCTGGCTTTCAGGGTATGGATCCAGCACTATCCAGCTGGGTTCATTTCAGTAAAATCCCTTCCACCAATCTGTGTCTCAGTTTCCCTTCCTTCTGTTGGTTTATTTCGACCATGATCTGTTTGGGGCAGGGATGGTTTCTTAATGTACAGCACCTAGCAGGATGGAGCACCATTCTCAGCTGAGGCCTCTGCAATGTTGTAATAGTTAATTAGGACAGTGAGCTTTAGGGAAATTCATCACTGAAGGTTTTCATTGAATGAATAAGAGAATGGCATATACAACACATGCAGCCCACTATTGGGATTGTGCACCTAGATTATTAAAGTTGGTTCATTTTAAACAGCCCCCACAAAGCACAGAAAGGCCCAGCATTGTTCCTATCCATCCCTACAGGCCTCCAAGCCCAGTGCTGCTTTCCTGAGATTTCAGGATAGAGGGGCCTTCTCATTGCGCTGTTCTGCCAGTGATTCTGCCCCAGAGCCGGGTGTCAGAAGGAGGTATGCTGAACGTAAGGAAGCACGTAGATCCAGCACGTGCTCTTGGAGAGGTTCTGCAGCTGGGTGGAAGATGTGTGTTGTAATCCCGAGTTTGGACGCTGGGTCTTCATCAACTCTCCACTCACTCAGGCCTCTTTCCACAAGGTTTCTCTCAGCCTCTTCCTGCTTCCCAGTCCCAGGTTCTGGTTTCTTCCAGGACTGGCCTCGAGGTGGAGATGTTCTCATAGTGCCTGCCATGGGAGCCGGTGAGGGAAAGGGGTCTGAGTTACAAGGCATAATCGTTGGCCCCTGTCTCCACAACATTATCAACAGAGTGAAGGGGGATAGCTCCCCGGCTCCTGCCCAGACATTTGCAGGCAGCGAGCCACAGTGGTGTGACCCAAGGGATGGCCAGTGCTCTGGAGAGACTACAGCTTCCTTTGGAACCCACAGGACAGGTCTCAGAAAGTGAAAGCTCCCTTCAGCATCCTGTTTTGGGGCTGGGGGAAGTGGATTGTCCCGGTATGACTGTCCAGCTAGCAGGGCTCCTGGCCTCCCGGCACAGTGAACCACTTTGCTTCCACTTAGCATCTCTTGTGGTGGCTGGAGGTTTGGAAAGAGGAAAGAGAAAGCAAGCATTAGGTAGGAAATGATTAAGGAGACAAGAACAACCAAGACCAGAAGGCGAGCACAGGTTGAGTGGGGAGAGAGAAATGCAACCTTTGCATCCATGCTTGCAGAATCCAAGATCAGCAGGTGCTGTGCTTCACTGGGCACCAGCAGAGAATGGGCTGCCTCCTTGATTCTGATCTACACCTTCACCTGGCAGTCCTGAGATTTAGAACTGGTGTCATTCCCCTGTAGTCATTAGACTAGTAGGGTGAGAGGGGATGCAGCGCTCTCTCCTGTCCTTGCTAAGGACACTGACAGGCCCCTCATCAGATCCACAAACCAGAACAGGCCTCAGTTCTGCATGCACGGAGCATGTGGCTAAAGAGCAGACCGCGGGACCCTTTACAGCATGGAGCAGGAGATCTGCGAGAAGGACCTGGACTGTGAATACAGCAATGCCAGCACTAAACCTTAGACCTGCTCAGCTCCTACAGCTGGCAGCGTGCCATCACTGTGAAATCAGATGCTGACCAGCTGGTGACAGTCTCTCTCAGTTAGCAGCAAAGTGCTAAAGCTGCCGGTTCTCTTCACATGCAGAGTTCACACCTTGGAGAAAGAGGCACACTGTTGGTTTACACCTGATTCAGAGTGGTTTAGCTTCCCCCTCTAATTGAGGCCTCTGCTTACCCTAAGGTGGGGATCTTAAACTCAAATCACCACGACGGCCGCATGAGGACTGGTATGTTAGCCTGACAGCCGCACCACTGAAACCTTTCCATACAACAATATTGCAAATAACAGTAGTGTTGTTGTGGGCCACAGGAAATAGCTTTAGGGACTGCATGTTTGAGACCCCTGCCCTAAGGGCTTATCTACAAGCCAGTTAGGTGGGCAGGAAGCTAGGGTGTGAATTTACAGTGTGGCAGCTTTCTGCAGTGTCATTGGCCATGCCCACAAGCCCCAATGACAGCTGCACTCAGGAAGGATACGGTGCTGTGATCTCCCAAAGGGGCTTGCTGGGGCAGAGTTCAGTACAATAAGGGCAGATTTAGCTTGGTGCTGTATTTCCTTCCTTTGGTTTCAAAGGCTTTAATTTCTTGCACCTTAACTCTCTGTCTTTCCTTGATTGCACCACCTGTGTCTCCTGCAGCCATCCATCACCCTGTGGTAATGAATCCTTCAGGGAATCAGTGGACAATTAGTATTTTTGATTCCCTGGCTTTTTGTACTCAAGTTCTTTCTTCCAGATCACAAGGCTGGAATCTCACACACAGCTGGCTTTGCCCACTGTTTATTTGTAACTTCCATCCTCTCCTTTGCTGGTTACACAGATCCCTGACAGAGAGAGCCTCTGGCTCCAACCCCCAGAATATATATGGGGTTTTTTATTGACATAGAACAAGGCTCTGCAGACCTGGGCTCTCAGATTTGCCATTGCAGGGTCTTTTTTCCCCCTCTTTTTTTGCATGTAGACATGCCCCAAGTGAGGCCAAGAACTTCAGATTCCAAAAGGGGCTGGGTTTTTATCTAAGTACCATGAATATACAGAGCAATTATCATGAATTCTGGAAAGGATTGGAGACCTCTGAATTCAGAGTTTAAACCAATCTCTGACTCACGGGGTATGTCTACACAGCACTTTTATTTCAAAATAACACTGGTTATTTTGAAATAAAAGATATTTGGTCCACATGATGTTTTCTTATTTTGAAAGGACAGATCCCGTCCTTTCAAAATAAGAACTGCTGTTTCGAAACAGGTTAAACCCCGATTGTTTCAAAATGGTTGTTATTTTGAAATGGTTATTTCGAAATAAGGCCATTTGGACATGTTGTTTTGAAACAACAACATTGTTTCAAAACAACATGTCCAAACAGCTTTATTTTGAAATAACCATTTTGAAATAACAGCCGTTTCAATAGCAGGCTTTCCCTTAATTCGAATTAACATTTTGTTAATTCGAATTAACTTATTTCTAAATAAGAACTTTATTTCAAAATAAGTCATTTTGAAATCCTTATTTCAAAATAACAATGTGTGTGTAGACTTAGCCACGGCATCTAGGAAGTGATGTGAGGGTGCAGACAGATTACCCCACCTCAGTGACGGTAGCTTTCTCACACAATACTCCGAACTAGCTGGTGCTGGCCATGGGCTACTCGACTATACTTATCTGAGTCTGAGCTGCCTGGGCAAGTCCTATGTTCTCCCAGCTGGTGTAGTGAGAGCATTGGTTGGTCCTAAACTTTCCTGATTGTTTTGGACAGCCCTTCCCCTGCTTGCGATGCCCTCTCAGAGGCAGACACATCCTTCCCAAATCTGGGGTCTGTTAGCCTCCTGGGTTTGTTGGGTTTTTGCTTTGGGTCCATATTCTTCTGCTGTGAGATAAAAAGGAAAGAATGAACAGCCCAGAGGCAGATCTGCCCCATGAAGAGCAGGAACAGCTGCACATGGCAGAAGGCACGTGAGTACTGCAATGAAAGCACGTGGTGATCCAGCCGTGGAACGAACTTCTGGAAGAGAACTGGGACAACTAGAGTCCTGGTGTCTTTATCAAAGGCCACAGAAACCTTTCTCCTGGAAAAAGCCACCATAGGAGAATTCTGTTGTCAACCCTGGTGCTGGGGCTAGCAGCCATCCCACCGCCACACAGATTAAAATCAGCTGGTGTCTGTAACAAAAGGATGAGCTGGGTTCCGATGCAACAGGGCTGATCAAGCATGAGCCTAGAAACACTGAGCATAGAAGCCACAGTGCCCTAGAGAAGGCTTAATGCACCGTACAGAAATACCCTGAGAAGCCTGGGGTGGACACAGTGTACAAGGAGCCCCAAAAAAGCTCGTGGCCCTAGGATGCAAGACAGGGCTGGGTTTGAAGATGGGCAGCATGTGAAACATGGGCCGGAGGTAAATAGTGGGTGTGGGAAGCTTCCCCAGGTCTCTGCCTACAGTGTGCCACCAAAATATGATGGGTCACATCTCTCCTGAACAGCCCCTGTTGCACAGAGAGCACCCAGGTGGCTGGCCTGGAACAGTGGCTGTGGGGCACAATGCTGGCCCCACTGCTGCATACACGACAAACACCCTGGCATAGGGGCCAGCATACAGGCCTTCCACCCCTGCCAGCCAGGGCTGGAGCTGAGCAAAGCCACCCCAGCCTCAGCCCCATGGCAGCTGAGCTGGGGCATGCTTGGCCAGGGGGAGTTGTTCACTCAGGGACTAAGAGGCGATAATATACAACCCCATGTAGTCAGTCCCCCCTCCCTACCCTGGGACCTGGGGGGACCCTCCATCTTGGGGGAGAGCGAGCTGGGTGAGGAGGGGTGGTACAACAGGGTCTGAGAGGATCACAGGAGTAGGCTGGGGGAGAATGAGCGGTGTTTTAGGGACCAAAGAGGCAGCAGGGGTGAGATGGGATCAGCAAGGAGCTTGAGTGGGCAGTTAGGGGGCAGCGTGGGAGGCTGGGGAGGGAGAAGTGCATGGGTATTCAAGGGGTGGAAGGACTGCAGGTTAGGGGGCTGAGCCAGGTGGTGCCTGAAAGGAGGCCGACTGGGCTAGGTGACTGAAGCAAGCAGGGAATGGAGAGCGCAGAAGACAAGAGGAGTGTGGGAGCCACCCAGAATAACATGCAGGGACTGATACTTCCCCACCCTCCACCACAGGGCCATGTGTCCCACAGTTCAGCCACTCTTCTGCCCCAACAGCCATTAACACCGAGGCAGGAGGCTCATAGGTGGGGTGAAATGAGCTGCTGGGTCTCAGCACAGCTAATACCAGTCCCAGTATGTGCCTCTTTCTCCAAGGAAGGGAGGGAATCCAGACACCGAGAGCCAGGGCCAGCCCTTTTCTCCCACGAAAGCTCATGCAAAAAAATAAATCTGTTAGTCTTAAAGTGCCACACAACTCCTTGTTGTTTTTTCAATGGGCAACCTCACCAGCCATGCTCAGAAGTGTCGGGGATTAGGCAGCTCCTGGCCTAGGCTGGGGATCCCTGAAAGTAACTTAGTCAGGGGTCTCAAACACGCAGCCTGCAGGCCGCATGTGGCCCCTAAAGCCATTTTCTGTGACCCACAATGACACTGTTAGTGATATTTGCAACATTAATGTATGAAAAGGTTTCAGTGGTGCGGCCGTTAGGCTAACATACTAGTCCTCATGCAGCCCTCATGGTGATTTGAGTTTAAGGCCCCTGCTCCAAGTGGTGCCAATAGTGCAGTGATGCCCCAAAGCCTCAGGGAGCTGGGACTGGATGTTCCCCTCCCTAGCTCTCATCTGGCCTCCCAAGCAGCTCCCTGCCTTCAATGTCCATAATGCTAAAAACTTGTATTTGTCACAGTCTTCCCATCCCTCTTAACCCTGCCAGCCTCTTGCCACACACAGGGTCTTGTGCCAGCCTCACCATCTGTCTGCCAAAACAACATGCTTGGATTTGTCTGCCTGCCCTCTGCTAAACAGAATCAGAAGTGCTCTCCCATGTGTCACATGCACTGTACTGCTACAAGCTAATGGAGATTCTTTCATAACCAAGTGGCACTGGCTACAGTTTTGGGAGAAGGAGAGTCTGAAATTTGTGCTCCCTATCACCACAGAGCTTCAAGTGGCCACACCCTGCAGCTATCTGCAAAGATTGACCCAACCAGGGGACCAGGAACTGGAATCTCTCCCTGTGAGCCCTGCAGGAGCCACGCAGCTCAGGAGAAGGAGCCAGGTTCTGCATTGACTCACTGATCCTATTAAGACTTATTAACTAAGCCCCACTTGCTTCCTCCACCCTGGCTCCCTGTCATGTCCTGCCCACCTTGCCTGCCCCCCCGGCTCCCCCGACTGCAGCTTTGCAGGCAAGCTGGTGTGGAGAACATGGCTGGTGTGTGCAGAATTGTGTTTGCTCGTTTGCTGAAACCACATGCAACCTCCTCTTGCACCTGTGAGCCCCAGCTGGAGGAACAGGAGCAAGGCAACCTCACCCATGCAGCACCAGGTGGGGAGTCCAAGTTGGGCCACCCCCAGGTCTCCATGACACACTTACCTCAAGGTGGGTGAGCTCTGCTGAGCTATTCTAGGCCAGCCGAGCCGGGGCCTGGACAGGCTGCCTGTGGTTTGTGGTACTTAGAGCTCAGTGGGTGCTCAGCCTTTTGCTTTGCTCATCACTGCTTAGCTGGAAGCTGCCCATGCACAGCTGGGTCAGGTGCAACCATCCCCCTCAACTTCCACTTCAGCCTTGCAGTGTCACGTGGTGCCCACTGGCCTCCACAGGGTTGCTCTGCTTGGCACCTGCAGGGAGACTTCACCAGCTGCTTACTGCACTGGTGGCAGCCATGACCCAGGAGTGCTGTGTGGATAAACACATGAAAGACCCTGGGTGGTCAGATGCAACAGGGTCACACAGGTGCCTTAGCTTGTCCTACCCATGCTAGGGGCTTTTATTCCTTCCTCAGGACAAACTTGAACCTGGCCTCCTAGGCATAACAAGCCAGAGCAGATCACTAGCTAGTTTAGGTGAGTGTCTGAGGAGACCCAGGAGCGTGGTGATTCAATACTCGGATCCAGATTTTCTGGGCCATGTGCGGATTTGGCTCTTAGTGAGGATCTGGTCACATGGGTATGTTAATGAGGGGCTAATCAACTGCTCCAGAGTCCGGCAGGTCAACAGGTCACTTCTTACTAAGGCTATAATCTGCTGCTGTGCTTAGAACTGTCTCATCACACACTGCCCACGGCCAGGCATCGTTACCCTGCCTATGAAGCATGACTGGGAATTCAGCATTAAGGCCGCTGAACACAGAGTGACTGTGGTTCTCTCTGGCCTCTGGCTTGTTTAACGTAGCCTAAATCCTGCTGCACATTTCAGCCATCACAGAACAGACTGTATAGTCTAGGACTCTCTGCCATCTGGCGTTGGCTGGAAAGGGCAATGGGCAGCAGAGCCAGTCATTGGGCATCGATTCTTTTTCCTAGATGAATTTACTTCCCCATATGGCCAAGAACAAACTCCCTCTAGGGACCAGTTCACACATAGCCTCAGTCACAGATCACCAATACACTGTGTCTAAGCCCTAGTCCAGTGGTTTCCAAGATTTTCTCTGCTGTGTCACACCTTGCTACCTTTAATTAATTTGAGGCACAGCACCATATAGTTTCCAAAGGAAAACTTTGGAGCCAATTAGCCAATCCAGAGCTCTTTGAGTAATTTTTCAAAAAATTTTGTGGCACACCTGCTCAGGCCTGATGTCACACCTGTGTGCCATGGCACACTGGTTGGGAAACACTGCCCTAGTCTACACTTGGAGGGCTTTTTGGTGGCAAATGCCTTGCGTATCAGCTGGGGACGTTCTAAGCCACTGAGATAGACTGCTGAAAGCCGACCACAAATGGCTTGCAGACAGCTTTCAGCTGTGTCTCTTAGGGGCAGGACTTCTGGCACTGACCTTCTGTAGTGCAGCAGTGAGTACATGCTCAGAATGGTGGGCTGACGGTGGCAATTTTGCCACTGTCAGGGAAGACGTACCCTAAGTCACGCAGCGAGGCAGGCAAGACAGCAGGGTCTAGCAGTTAGAGTGCCACTTTGATGCCTTTTCTCCTTGACTCCCTGGCTCAGTCTCCCACCATGTGGCATGAGGCTGGTCACATTCCCACTCTGTGGGGAAAAGGGACCCATGTAAGGTCACCAGCAATGGTGAATTAGAAGTACCCTTCTGGGCCAGATCCACAGAGAATTTATCTATTTCAACACCAACCTGCAGAGCTGGTATCCTCCTAAAAAAATCACCATCCACCTCCTATATGTCATTCTCTGGTGCCTATAACAGCTACCCTTGCACCTCATCATCCCTGGCCTGGCATCCCCACAGGCTGCAGTCCTGTAAATCCCCAGCTAAGCATCCAGCTGTAGCTCTCCCACTAAAGCAACACCATCCCCACCACCTGCCATACTCCTTGAATTCTCTAACCACACACCCAGCCCACTAATCCCTCCCCAAGGAAGGACACCCCCGTCCCACCCCAATAACACCCCCCCAGTTCCTGTTCTACAAGCAGCCCATCTGCCACTAAGTCCTCACTTCCTGGCCAAATACACAACCATCCCTGAGGGGGGTGAATGTCCTTGTTCAGAGAAGATGCTGCATCCTGCTCTGAATGTGAAGGGGAAGGTGGATCCACCCTGCCAGCTGGAAGGATCAGCCCCCAGACTTGCTGTCCCGCCCAGGCCAGGACCACAGCAGTTCTTCTTCTAAACACAGCAGTCAGAAATCACCAGTGATACTCCCTGAGCACCCCCAAAGGTGACAAGAGCAAAGGCACAAATAAAAATAAACATCCATTGGTCTAAGGCCAAGCCAACCCCCACTGCAGTAAATCCTAGCCCACTGCTAGTGCCTGCATGTGTCCAGCCTTGCAAGGTCATTGCAGCTGAGAGCCAGGCACAGCCAGCCCCAGCCCACTGACCGAGGATGCTGTCTGGCCCAGTTTTCAGGTAACTGCCCCTGTGTTCCCGCCTCCACAGTGCCTCACTTGAAGGCACCCACTACAAGGGCTCTGACTCCCAGAAGTGCCATGTCTGCTACCTCTTGATGGGGGGTATCAGGTCCGGATAGTAATCCAATCCCCAGAAAGCCCATCTGTAAAAACATGCCTCCATCCCCCATATGCTTGGTGTTTCTTCCAGGTCTATGGTCAGTTACTCGCAATTGCCAGTCATCAAACTGCCCGCTCTGGACAAGTATGTTTATTTGTAACATGAAAGCATTAAAGAGAAAGCAGATGAAAACAATGAAATAACCAAGACATATGCTCAAAAGCTTGCCAGAGGGTTGTACCCCCTGCCCCCTACTTCACCCTGGTAGGTTCAGTCCTTCAAAGCCACAGCTAGGTTTTCCCTTTGGTTACAAGTTCATCTGTCTTAGACCCAGAATCTGACCAGAGATCCGCCAGTTCAGCTTTCATGTCACAGGCTTTCAGCAGACGCAACGTCCCTTACAAAGGCTCTTTTTGTATAGCTGGAGTTGGGGAATTCATATTAACCTCTCCGCTGGAGTTTCCCAAGAAATCCACTTCACACTTCTTGTCCCAAAGGCCATATGTGTCTGGCACATTTTCATCAAGGTCTTCTGAACTCCAGGGTCTCACAGTTGTCCTCCCTCCCCTCTTCAGAGGTCACATGCTGTCCTGGTATGGGATAACACACAAATTTTCTCCTAAGGACACTGCAGGACAGTGCTATCTCTTCTGCACTCTTCTCATGGGACTCCTACTTTGAAACAGAGCAGACAGAAATACTCATGTTTTGACCAGTCACCATGGGAGTCTGGGTGGGTTTGGGGGGGGGGGGGGTGAGCATGTGTCTGTTGCCCAGGAATTTCAAACCACTTCAGATGAGATGTAAAAGCCCTTTCTTGGGGACACGGACACCTCATTAAAAGGAAGCACAGATGAAGAATGAGTTAGCAGGCAGAAAACTCGGGAGTTTTGGTTTCCAGTCTCCTCCTGCTCTAGCCATTAGCAAAAACTCCTCTCACCTGGAATACAATTCAAACATGCCTAGGTCCTAGTCCTACCCCCTGCAGAGCACATTCCCTCCCACAGGTTGGGCTAGGCCCCAGGAGTCCTGAGTCCCAGCCTGCTGCTCTGATGACAAGACACAGCTCTGGCTCATTAGTTCTCCCACTCAAGGCGTATCTCCTCCTGCTCCTATTGAAGGAAATGGTGGTGGTTGGGCACAAGCCCACCCGCTTCCAAAACCCCTCCTATGGGGCGGTGGCACCGGACTGTCTTTCAAATGGTTTCTTGGCCCAACTAATGAGATAACAGGGATGGGTGTGAGGTCACAGGTTTATAACAAGGGATTCGGAAGGGGACACCGAGCAGAGAACCTCGGACAGCGCCCACTACTCGGGGAAGCTGTTGAGGGAGCCAGCGGATGCCGCCCAGAGGAACTCTGCCCGGAGATGTGCACAAACAAGGGACCGGAAATAAGCCCCACGGTCGCAGGCCCCTCCTTCAGCCAACCTGCTCTCCCTGGTCCTGTAGATGGCCTGTTTATCATAGGCCAGGAGGAGGTTGGCAAGGAGGTCCCCCGACTGTGGGGCCATGGATAGGGAGTACATAAAGGAACAGGTGTGGGGAAAAGTGCAGCCAGAACTTCAATAAGAGGTTCTGGAGGAGCCAGAAAAGGGGCTGCAACCTGGCGCACTCTAGGTAGGTGTGTGCCAGGGTCTCCCTCATGCCACAAAAGGGGCAAGCCTCAGGGCGGGGGTGAACCACACCAAGTACACACTCGTGCTTACAGCTCCATGGAGGAGCCGCCAACTGATGTCCCTGGTGGTCTTTCTCCTGCTGAGGGGCAGATTTGAGGTTCTTTGAATGTGGCCTGTCTATTTGCATTTGCCCCTCAAGGGTTAGATTCCCAGCAATGCTGGACTTGACTCCAGATCAATGACTAACTCTGGTGAATGGCAATGAGGTAAAAGTTCCATGCCCACTTGACACGCAAACACTGCTGAGATGTTCCCAGGGTCTAATCATGATGGATGAATTTATAAGTGATTTATATGACAGGGAAGTAAAAAAGGGATGTTTAAAGGGACAATGTGACATACTCTGTTCTCACAATGTTCTCAGTTCAAGAGAGCCAGAGAATTCAGGGAAGCACCAACTTTCTGAGGTGTGCTACTTCCCTGAATCTACTGTGTCCCTGCCAAATGATCTAAAGGCTTGTTTACACAAGGGGAAGTTATTCCAGCTTAAGTGTAGGTCAGCGTGTATTTGCAGCTATTCCTGTATATCTCCCTGTATGGCTACAAGAGTGCCTCAGTCCTCATTAGCGTACAGTAATCCACTGATTCTCAACCTTTTGTGGCTCATGACACACTTGGCGGCATATTGGCTATGTCTATACTTGGGGGCTCTTTGAAGCTGACTTAGCAAGGTCAACTATTAAGTTGACATAAAGTCGACCTTGTTAAGTCGGCTTCTGGTTATGTCTACACGACAGATGGTGTAGATCAGGGGTCTCAAACTCAAATCACCATGCGGGCCACATGAGGACTAGTGAAGGGCCGCATGAAGACTAGTACATTAGCTCGAGGGCCGCACCACTAAAGCCTTTTCATACAACAATATTGCAAATATCAGTTAAAATAGCATCATTCTGGGCCGCAGGAAATAGCTTTAGGGGCCACATGCAGCCCACTGGCCAAGTGTTTAAGACCCCTGGTGTAGACATACCCTGTGCCCGGGCCCAGGCCCCATCCCTGACCCCACCCCAGACCCCAATCCAGCTCCTCATCCCAATCTGCCTCCTGCTGCTGCCAGCAAGCAGCTCAGAGCCCAGTCTGGCCCCAGCCACCACCAACAAGCAGCACAGAGCTGGATCAGCCCCAAGCTGCTTGCCACAAGCAGTGGAGGCTCAGAGCCCGATCCAGCCCTGAGCCACCTGCACAGGCATCAGGGGGCTTGGAGCCAGTTCCTGCTATTGTCAGCAAGCGGCACGGAGCCCAATCCAGCCCTAAACCCCTTGCCGCAGGTGGCAGGGGGCTTGGAGCTGACTCCTGCCACAAGCAGCAAGGGGCTGGGAGTCTAAATATGGCCAAGTTAAGTCGACCTAAGGCTCCAGTATAGACATACCCATTGCAAATCTACAGGACACACTAGCCCACTCCCTCCAGGCCAAATCCAACCATCTTCCCAGCTCTTCATGACACACTGACCACTGTGTGGTGACACAGTAGCTGAGACCCACTGGCTTAATCCACTAATTTCCAAAGCCCTCTTACAGTCTGGAACAGGAATGACCACATGGGAGACTATTCTGCAATAGCTATTCCAGTTAATTTCCCAAGGTAGAGAAATCTTAATTCCTACACTCAGGCCCTGGCAAAGTTCATGGACCTTAAAGTGGTTTTAACTACAAATTACATCCACTTTACGGGCTCTGTATGCAGCTTGGGTGGTGCAAAGGGGACTTGGTGCCAATGAGAATCAGACCTGACATGCTGGGAACTGGGTCATCCCCCAGTGAACTCTAGAGCTGGTAACTAAGGAACATATTTGTCTCCACAGAAAATAACAACTTGAAAACCTTCCACTGAAAAATGGCTGCTTTGATTTGGAAATGGCACCACACTTCCTCCTGGGAGTTGTAGTGTCCTTCTGCCACACTTATTTGCCTGTGTGAATCAGGCTCCCAAATTCAGCAATACCTCCCATGATGCACAACGGTCTCCCCACTTGCAGATTGGCAGTTGTGTATGTCCGACTGTCACAATGCAACTTGGGAAATGTGGTCTGGCAGGGGAGTCCATACAGAATGAGGGCATGAGGCAGCCAAACTATAAGCTCCAGGAGACCACATGGTAGCAGTTCCAATCAACATTTGTTCAGTTTTGGGCTGATATATTTCAGTTTTCAGATGCTGTTGGGTGTTCTTTAGTTTTCTTTTGTTTTGACAGAAAGTCCAAAATTTCCACAAAAATCTCCTTTCAGCCCCCCAAATTCATTTCTGTCAAAAAACAAACATAATGACAATTTTTCAGCCATCCCAATTTGTAGCATACCTTCCACCCACAGCCAGAAGCTCTCCAATGGTTCGGACAGAGACCAAATAGCCTTACATTTAGCTGAACTGCTCACAGGTCTGAGCCCAATTGTAGATGACACTACATCAGCCTGAGCCTGGCTGGGGGTGCCTTGGTAACCGTACAAACATTTCAACTCATCACCTGCCCACAGCCTTCCCACAGTGCACTGAGATGCCTTTCTAAGTCTCCCACAATGCACCACAAGGTAGGTACCCAGAGGCATTGCAGCTGGACCAGCACTAGTGGGGACACAAGGACAGGAGCCTGAGCATATTTACAGAACTGTTCATCCTGAACCCCATTCCAGTCAACTAGCTCCATTAGGACCAGTTCTGTTGTGCAGGATAGACACAGTCTGAGACCCACCCTAATCACAGCCCTCACCTGACTTAGGTGAGCCTCTCTGAGGAGTCAGCTTGGACCATTCGGACCTGATCATAGATGGTGACCAGTGGCCTCTCGCGTGGGCAGCCGGGGTCCTAAGAGAACAAGGAAAAAAACCTCGTTTGTCATTCTGTCTTTGTTGGTTAGTTAACAGAACTTGAAATAGCTCTTCATTCACTGAAGGCCCTTCGGACCTGTCCTTGTGTCCCTGGTTTGATAGCTGCATAGGTCATTGAGGAGGGAATTCCAGTGACAGTCACTTTGTTCCCTTCCCAGAAACACAGTAAAATCATTTTTGTCTTTGAGGAGCAATGATTCTGTGTTAAGAGGATGTGCCATGGGCAAAGGGAAATACCCTCAGTCAAACCGGACTAGATCCTTGCTCAGAGTTTGCTCAGTCCTCAATCAATCAAAATTCTACTGCACTCAATGGGAGATTTCTCTACATAGAAATTCCATGCAGAAATACCAGTTTTGCCCAACGCTAAAATTCAGCCACTTCTGGGGTGGGAAGTGGCAGTCGTTTAACAGCCAGACACCAAAACTGCTCAGTAGTTCAGGAGAGGAAGTAAAGAAGAAACCCCTCTCTCTGAAATTTCAGGATGAGTTTGGGAGGCAGCACA
This sequence comes from Podocnemis expansa, assembly GCA_007922195.1. NCBI lineage: Eukaryota > Metazoa > Chordata > Testudines > Podocnemididae > Podocnemis > Podocnemis expansa. Next base: position 1,087,003 of record ML682024.1, on the reverse strand, counting down.
GCATTACTCAAATGGAGCAGCATGGATTCAGTAAATACAATAACAGACAGGAAAGGCACAGACGCCCTTCCTAGTGCATCACCAGGGCACATTTACCAGACGCCGCTACGTCTGTAGGGAAAGAGCAGTTGGCAACTTGGAATCAGCTTCCTGACCAGTCATCCTCCAGCAAACAAGGCTGATTAATATCACGCAAGGTCCCAGTCTGCTAAATGCCATTTCCTGTGGTTACCAAGGTTCCAGCTAATTCAAAGCACAAATCACAAGCAAAGCAAACAGGCCAGAAGGCGGGTGTGCAGCTGCTCAGGGTCACAGAGTCTGATGTGCTGCTCATTACCCAAGGGGGTTGGCCGAGTCACCTCGCGATCAGCAAAACATATGCCATTGCATAGAGGTGGCCTTAGGCAATTGGGGGCCCTAGGCGAGGGCCTTTTATGGGGCCCCCAATGCTGCCCTCACCAGGGCCGTGGGTCCCCACTGCCACCCTAACTGCCCCTCCACATTCCCAACTCCCACGGGGGGGGGACCTCCCGGGCCAGGGGCTGCACTGCCTGTCTTCCTGGTGAGCCCCTCTGCACCAGCGGTGCAGCAGAGCTCTCCACCTACCCACAACTGGCCGCACCTCACCAGGGGGAGGGAGGAGAGCAGCCGGCACAGTGCTGCATCTTGCTGGGAGTGGGGCCCCTTTGAAGCAGCCTGCTCTGAAGAGTTCGGGGTCCTTCACCCTCAGCCAGCCCAGTTCAGCCCTGGGGTGGCTGTGGATGAAGTGGCCCTAACTCTTTGGAGCAGGCTGCAGCAGGGGGCCCCACTCCCAGCAAGCCACAGTGCTGTGCCGGCCACTCTCCTCCCTCCTACTGGGGAGGTGCGGCCGGCTGTGGGTAGGCGGGTAGCGCTGCTCTGCCACCACGGCAGAGATGCCAGCTGGGCAGGCAGGTGGCACAGCTGCTGGCCCTGGCAGTCCACGGTGCCCTGCTCCCCCATCACCCCGTGGTGCCAGCGCAAGGGTAAGTGAAGCAGGCGACTGCTATGGGGCCCCCTTAACTGCTCGGGGCCCTAGGCGACTGCCTGCTTTGCTTAACCCAAAAGCCACCTCTGCCATTGCACATGGTTGTCTGGGGCCAGTGTGATGTGAGTCCACAAGCTATTAGCTGAATAAATGGGGTTAAAACTGGCCCTGGCTTTGCTTTGCCCTAGAGTGTGCCAGGGCACTGAGGGCACAGAAGGCTGTGGGATGCTGCCGCCTAAGAGAACTCACCGGGTCATTACCCTCCGGTGGGCTCCTCTTCACAATCTGAGCATAGTGGGACTCTGAAAGACATTCTTCCTCTGGGATGGTGGGGATGGCAGCTTAGGAGAGAGAGCATGAGACAGATCATTATTCCACCTGAGAGGGTGTAGGGAACCCTGTCTGGTCTGGCACTGTGGGTGCCATGTCCCAAAAGTGTGACTGAGTGTGATAATCTCCACTGAGGGACAGATAATAATGATACCATTCTATGGGATGAGAAAACTGAGGCACAGAGGATGGCAGTGACTTAGTCAAGATCAGCCAGCTGGCCTGTAGTAGTCCTGAGAATCGAAGCTGGTTTCCTAAATCCCAGTCCAGTGAACTATCCAGTAGGCCACACTGCCTCCCAGATTCTCCTCTCCACCACACTGGTCTAAATCTTGAGCCAAGCCAACAACTCAGATGAATGGACCCTCCAAGGACAGCAGTGCGATGACTGCAGATTTGCCCCAGCATAGCTGAGATCAGAGTTTGCCTCTATGCATCCCCACTGGGGAGCCAGTCAGGCCTTGGGTGTGTGAGGCCCAGATTAGCTGTATTGGGGAGTTTCCCCTTCTGTGTAATGAAGAGAGCATTATTGACCTATCTCCTGGGGGCTACTGGGGCAATGTCTATAATGGATGGTGGTGTGGCAGCTGCCAAATTAGGGTTTGAACCTAGGACCTCCAGGGTTATTGCCAGAACTACTGCACATTCATAACAGCAGCTATACTGGGCAGCCCAACAGTTCATCTTTCCCCACCCATTCTCCTAGTGACCTGTCTCCAGCTAGGTGCTTTCAGAGAGAACAGACGGACTCAGAGCACTGCTGAGTGATCCCTCCCATGTTGTCCAGTCCCAGCTTCTGGCATTAGCCTGAGTTGACACACTCCATGCGTGCTATAACTCTGAAATGCAGCCACATCTCAGGTGGCATGTGACAGCCACACAGCAGAACAGAGTCTCTAGAAGCACAGAAAGGGCCTGGGCAGCTGGGTTCACCCTCTTGCCCAGGGGCAACAAGTATAAAATGCTCCAGTGGAATGTGGTTTGCTAAGTTTTATTAGTTTGTTAGTTTATTAGTAACTACCCTCCAACTGAAATGTTAACACAACACAAGCTGTTACCACCAGCTGTAACCCTAGAGTGTCCCACTGGCTGTGTACAACTCCTCTTTGCTGCGTCAGAAGCATTTGTGTGTCAAACCCCATCATGAATTGTCAAGCAGTTCTGAACCTAGGACTTGCACCTCCAAAGCACTATATTCTCCCAGTTGGGCTAAAGGAATTGCGTCAACAGCTGTTGCAGTAGAAGATTTCTCACAACCACATTAGAGAAAGATACAAGACACATTTTAAACGTATGTTACATTTGCCAGTTTGCACCATCAGTGTTTGCAGAAGAAAGATGTGACTTACCTGGCTTTTTCTTCTTCTTCCACAGCCAGATCCCAACAAATGCTGTCACTGATACGCTGACAAGCAGCCCAGTGGAAATGAGCCACTTCCAACTGTCTGTGTGGACTGATCAGAAAAACAGGACACATTGCCACACTCGAGGATGACAGGGACAACACAGATTCCCAGAACATAGCACCAGAGCTGGTCTGGCTGTGCATGGGAAGAAAGATTGATGGCCTTCTTTAGCAGTTCCTCCCACCTCCGTAGTCCCCTTTCCATTGACTCCAGAGTACTTTGTGCCTAGACTTCATGGCCAGGTGCTTTATAAATAACACAGTAAGGTCCTTGCCCGAAAGTACTAGCAATCTAAATACATGTTGGAGTCATAGGCTTTAAGGCCAGAAAGGAGCAATAGGATCATGTAATCTGACTTCCTGACGCTTGACCTAAGACTCAAGCTTCTTCGTATAGGTCTACAAGCAGTCTCGTGGGTGGACAGCCTGAGCAGCTGCCCAGGGCCCCGCAGGAGGGAGGACCTGCGTTGCCTCTGTGCCGCCTCTGTAGGGGTCAGAAACCCGGTGATCGGGCCAGTGAAGTCTGACGGAGGGTCCAGGGATCAAGCAGTGGCCTTGCTTGGCAGGGTGGGCTTGGGAGGCCAGCAGGGCCCCCAGCAAGGCGAGAGGGGACAGGGGTCAGTGGTGGTCGCAGCAGCCCCAGCAAGCGGGACCAGGGACCTGGTGGTGGCAGCCCCATTGAAGCCCAACAGCAGTGCTGCAGGGTCAGCAGGGGAGCTGGGAGGTCCCAGCGCAAAGGACTGGGAGGTTGATATGGGCCCCATCCTTGACTTTTACCCCAGGCCCCGGTATCCCTAAGACTGCCGCTGTGTACATCCACACTGCAGATAAACAGCTCCACAGCCCACCCTCCCCACAAGCCTGAGGCAGCTGGCCTGGCTCAGTCACAGGTTTCTAGCTGCAGTATAGAAGAGCCCTTAAATACTAGGGCAGCTGTGCCTTAGCAGAAGATTTCTGCCAGAGAGGATTGACTGCCTGCCTTTTTGTGACCTCTTCTGTTGGAGGAAGCAGGATTCATGTGCAGTCTTGAACCAAAAAATTTACACTTTAAAATGCCCAGACTCTACCTTGTTGCTTCCTCTTACAACAAGTAGCTGCCTGGCCAGGCCCCAAATTCTACATGTTCCTTCCAAAGGGCTAACAATTTACTAAGTAATAAAAAGCAATGTTGGGACTGGCTGTAAATCCCTCACCTTCACTTTGGCACGTGCTCTGCAGGTCAAAGGAGATGCTCTTCTGGCTGACAGGATTGCTGGCCGTGCAGGTGACTGTAGAGTCTGGGGCGCTGGGCTGTAGAAACAGGTTGAGGGTCTTGCCATCAGGGGCCAGATAGTGCCAATCCATATCACTCAGGTCTTGGGGTGGGTTCCTTCTCCTCCAGGAGAGGGTCACGTTTTTCTTGTCAGACACCTGACACTGCAGAGTTATGTTGCACCCCTCTGACATGCTGGAGAGGTAGAGGATCCTTATCTCAGGCTCTGGCACTGGCTCTGTGTTTAAATATCACAGAGGAAACCCTTATTATAAACCCTAGCAATGTCAGCAGGAAGGGAGCTCGAGGAGTCGTCTAGTCCAGCCCCCTACACCAAGAGAAGACCTAGTAAACCTAGACCAGCCCTGACCAAGGTTTGTCCAACCTGTTGTTAAAAATACCCTGTAATGGGGATTCCACAACCTCCCTCAGAAGTCTGTTCCAGAGCTATTGTCCCTTCAGAGCTGGAAAGTTTGTCCTAATATCTCACCTAAATTTTCTTGCTACAGCTTGAACCCAGTGCTACTTGTCCTACCTTATGAACATAAGAATGGCCAGAATGGGTCAGACCAATGGTCCATTTGGCCCAGTATCCTGTCTTTTGACAGTGCCCAATGCTAAAAGCTTCAAAGGGAATGAATAGAAAAGGCAATCACCAAGTGATCCATCCCATCAGCTATTCCCAGCCTCTGGCAAACAGCAATCCCTGCCAGTCTTAGCTAATAGTTATTTACGGACCTATCCTCCATGAACTTATCTAGTTCTGTTTGGAACTCAGTTATAATCTTGGCCTTGATGATATCCTCCGGCAAGAAGTTCCACAGGTTGACTGGGCACTGTGCGGAAAAAATACTTCCTTCTGTTGGTTTTAAACTGCTTCCTATTAATTTCATTTGGTGACCCCTAGTATGTGTATTATAAAGAGTGAACAACACTTCCTCATTTACTTTTTCCACATTTATCACAATTTTATAAACCTCTATCATAGCTCCCCTTAGTCATCTCTTTTCCAAGCTGAAAAGCCCCAATTTACTAATCTCTCCTAATAGGGAAGCTTTTCCATACTCTTAATCATTTTGGGGGGGGGGTGCCTTTTCCAATTCCAATATATTGTTTTTGAGATAGGGCACCCAGATCTGCACACAGTAATGGTCCTGCTGGCGTGTTAGCAGACAAGTCTAGAGCTCTGAGGGCACTGGGCATTTGGCTAAGACACAAGGGAGAGTGATTATGGCATAGCAAATTGGGGTCCAATTTGTAACCCAACTTTCCCCCAGTTACTCACTGATAGATAATTATAAGCACAGAATAAGCCCCAAGCTAGATGACAAATGAGTAAATGGACTTCTTTTCCACTTCTTGCTCCACTTTAAGAGTTATATTTTGTCTCCTTTCACAGATGGCAGGTGTTATCTAAATATTATAAACCATTATTTAAATGTGTGTCATGGAAACTGATAAGCTTATTTGCACTAGAAAAATATAGGAAAATTATGGAGGAGTTTAACAGGGAGGGACCACGACCAGATCTTTGACTCTGAACTCCTTTGAGTTTCAGGAACTGGAGACAATCAATATGAACCGCTGGATTCATCCTTGTCTCTCAGATTTTGGTTCTGGATTGAGTCCTACAGTGGAAAGGACCCTATTTCTCGATCCTGCTTCAGATGCAATCAAAATCCAATAGGAACAGCATTTCCCATGAGACTTTAGCTTTAGATGGCAGAAATCTGTCTGAACACATCTCACAAGATTTAATCGAGGCTGGGCTGAAACATGACGAGAAGAGCCCACCTGAACATCCCATCCTCGTGTGACCTTGAATTCATCGTGCTTTTGTGGTAGAGAGGAGCCGGGGCTGGAGCCAGGTTGTGAGTGGTATGAAGGGGCTGAAGGACAGACCCTGTTGTTCTCTTTTGACCCTATTTGGAAGGCATAAGTGGTGCATAGACCTCACACTGAGACAAATGTCACCTCATGCACAAAATCAGAGCTTCAGCTGTACCCTTCTGCCACTTTGTATTACTGGAAACCTACTTACATCTAAGACATTGATTGGTTGTCACTTACCATATACAGTGAGGAGAAAGGCCCGATCCTCCACCGTTGCTAGGACATTCTGAATCCGAGCCTCATAAACTCCGCTATCGTTCAGCTCCAAAGCCTGGATCCTCAGCAAGGTCTCGTTGAATATTTCTAGCCTTTGCTTAAATCTGTCGTTGGGATTGGGTCGCTCACATGTCTGCCCACTACATTGAGCCAGCAGAATCTTCATATCTGTCCCAGCACTAAAGCTCCAGTCAATTTTTTTCACCTTCATCCCAGAAGACTGCTCCACAGAAAGCAAGACCGATTGGCCCAGAATCCCATTCACCCAAAGGCGAGGAGTTTGTGCTTGACTAATTATGATGCCTAAGCAAATGCAAAAAACCCAAACAAACCAAAACCACTCAAATCCTCCATCAGAAAAGATAAGAATGTTATCATTATGGTGCTGAATATCAACAGATAAAATTGCCACTTTATTTATAACCCTCTGGCACCCAATGCAGGGCTCATAAGGCATCTGACATGTGGACACAAGAATGTAGGCGTTAACTGGGTTTTAGATCCCTTCAGATACGTATTATGGACAAGGTGCAGACAGTTTGCAGGTAGTGAGAACATTATATTTAACACCCACCCACATAATTTCGCTTTCACGTAACTTGGACTGTACCCATGTTTCTAAATTGTATTTGCTAAGCAGCAATATTTTATTCTCTGCAGCAGAACCTATATATCTCATACGCCAACACAGGGTTTTTTATGGCAGCCATCCCACAAATGGCGGGTAACCAATAAACTAGCCACGTTTTTCATTTGTCTTTTGTGGTGTCATTTGTGTCTACCTTATAATTTGATATCTAAGATAAGTCTGCTGGTATTAAACACACTTCACCTCACCCCAGAGTAAAAGGCCCTGGATGTGTTATTTTGCTACACATTTGTTTTTTTTGTGGTGTGTGGTTGTGACTCATTCATTTCTAAGGCGATACAGTATACAGCCTCTTGAGATGCAGAATGCAGGACCTAGAAGTGCTTTTCAGCATCTAGTCAATGTAGCTGGATTTGTTTTTCCATATGCAAAGAACCATCATTCACTTTCAGGCCCAAATGACACTGTGCTTTACACAGAGAGAGGATCCCTAGAAAAAACACAAGTAAAGTCTCCCTGGGAGAGAGCATTGGGTATTTCTCTCCTCTATAACAGGCTGCAGTGGCTCTGAGAACAAAATGGCTGCACTGTTGGCAGCCAGGAAGAGTCCTCAGAAATGTCAAAGTTCAGGAAGTAGAAAACAAAACGTGTCACAGTAACTGGATCATACCACATAATTAAATGCCCACCTTTTTAAGTATAGGGGTATAGTCTTATTCTAGGCTTTGCTCCACATCACTAGAACGTCTCTTATTCAGTCATTCATTTCTTCTCTGACACATCATGTGAAGAAAGTAGGGGTAGGGGAACTAACAGCAAAGAGAGGCAATGTGACATGGCCGTATTAACACAGTAAGTTGAGGACAGGGCTGAGAATAGAACTAAGAGCTTAATTTTCAGCCCATTGCTTTTCCAGTCTGTTTTCCACACTGGCTCCCTAATTGGCCCCTGCAATTCCAATTAGAAATAAGTGCTTTCTTCAGTGACATCCTGCTCTAAACAACTGTTGTGTTATAGTGTGCTGTAGTGCAGCCCCACTCTACCTCAGAAGTGGTTGCATTGCAGTGGTGGGCTATTCACTATATTTTTTTATATTTCAGGAGCATCTAGCAGCCTCAGTTGAGATCAGATCCTTATTGTGATTGGTACTGTACATAGTAAGAGACAGTCCTCGCCCCTAAAAATTTTCAGGAGAGCACTGTATGCATGGAGCACAGCTCTAATGAAAAAATCTAGTACTGTGCATCTTGACTCTAAACTAGAGCTTTTCCCACACATCTCTCCTTTCTTCCTGGACTGAATAACTTCTATCCATTGGCCCAAACTGTGCCATCCTTACACAGGCAAAGCTGCCATTAACTTGCCTCTTAATGGGGGTTTTCCCAGTTTAGGAACTGCAGGATTTGGCCTATATTGCATACAGAGGGTTGGGATGAAACAGGCTGCAAAGAAGTCAGGTACTAATGAAGTGTGATCTGAGACAGGGCTCTGTCTGTCATGTTGCACTTTGAGGGAGAAGTGACACATTCGATTGCGTATTAACAGGCAGATCAAGTGGCCACATCACTGAGTTTATTCTGCATTAATTCTTCCAGTGACCAAAATTACCAGCTGCTCATTTCCTGCGTTGCAGAGAGGTTACTGCACTCAAAGACATGTTCTCCCCCTTACTGGCCACAAGTAATTTCTTCTCAGCCTTAGCTCAGTCATTTGAATCTCTCTTTCTCCCCACTTGCAACAGGTCTTAATCTATGACCAATGCTGACTTGGTTTGCAAAGCACAAACTGAAATGGCTAGCTCCAGCCAAATACATGACCAAACAAACCACACACTGTATTGTAAATAGAAGTGCACCTGCTGCATGTGTTCACCTAAATGCACAGATCTACTGCTTGGGAGCGTGCAGACTGCTTGCCCTTCTCTGAAAGAGGCATTTAGTGGTCTGAAAAAACGCCAGGATGTGATTCTCATATAAGGCTTGTTTTCTCTGCAAAATGTCTATCTATATAGGCATAGATATAAATAAATAGATGTATTTTTAATTCATCTTGCAATATAGCTTGACTTTTAACTTCAGCCGGAGGCATACGTGTTCAAGCCCAGGCTACCGTCCAGCACTTTAACCCCAAGTAAAAGCAAACTGTCACATCTTCACTGCTTTTTTAACCAGCATTAGTTCAGTGGAGTTAAGCATGCACCTTATGTGCAGTGAAGACATACACTTACATGAAAGCAACTTTACAGTGCTCTAGAGATGGAACAGGCCTTCATGGGCGCAAATGTAACTTACACCAGTTGTAATGCCTCCTGACATGGCTGAAGCGGTGTAAACAGACTAGGGTATGTCTTACACCAGTATTCTCCCCAGGACTGTAAATTAGGGGGGTTGTAGTGGGGAGTTTGGGAGGTGTAGGGGGTGCTCACTAATTTTGCATAACACTATTACTAGCAGACGACTGAGGGGGTGTTAGGAAATTCAGGGAGGATACAGGGGATGTTAGGGAAATCCCTGGTCTACACTGAACATGTTGTCATTTCCTGCTCAGGTAGATAGATGGATCTCTGCTAGCTCTGACCAAGCTGCAACAGCCCAGGTAGATTTCTAGGATTTCAGAGAGGATCCTACCTGGCCACTCCCCTCGCCTGCCAACTGCAGCTGTGACTTCAGGGCTGCTTATAAAGCATCTGCTTGATCCTAGCTGCTGTAGGCCCTTTTACCACCCACCAGCAATTCTGTCACCAATGCAGGCATATCCTGAGGGACTGTCTACACAGCAAAAAAACTCCAGCAGCAGCAAATCTCAAAACCTGGAACAACTGACTGAGGCTGGTCCTGGAAAACTAAAAATAGCCATGTAAATGTTTGGGCTTTGATGGAGCTAGATGAGACCCTACCCTGGCTGGGTTTCACAGCTCAGGCTCCAGCCAAACCCAAACACCTATGCTGCTTTTTCAGCCATGGGGCTCCAGCCCCGCAAGCCTAACTCAAATTCTGAGACTCACTCCCACCGTCCTTTTTTGCTGTGTACCCTGAGTGTAAATGAGAACCAGGCTCCAGGGTCTTTAGAGTTTGAAGCATTAACAACACAGGACTCGACTCCTGAGCTGTGTAAATGGTGGTGTGGAGACGAGAGCCCTGTACTCGGCACATCTGTGCTCTATATATGCAGCGTCAATAGCTACCTTTGCTTTAGAAACAGGACCAGTCCAAGTTCCAAAGGGGCAGCCTTGTTAGTCTAGTTCAGCAAAAGAAGCAAGGCATCCTGTGGCACTTAAAGACTAACAAATTTATTTATCACATTAGCTTTCATGAGAGAAAACCCCACTTTTGTCAAATGCTTTGAAGAGGGGAACTTACAGAATGGGAGGAAAATAAATGCCGGGGAGTGTAAGACATGGGATCAGGTCACACTGTAACAGGACCAATCCAGAACCACTTACCCGCGCTCCTCACATTCTGCAGACATCCACAACCAAATTTCACAGTGGGGCTCCTTCGCCAGCACAGGATGGATCAGAACCAGATCAGAACCCTTTCCCACTGTTCCCAAAGCAAACACCCAGCACTTGGCTTGTATATAAATCTTATCCTTAACAAGTAGTAAATTAGTAGTGAGTTTCTAGGTAGTCATTACCTTCATTAAGCAAGAACAAATTTCTGCAAGTTGCTGGAGGGAGCACAAGTGCTGATCACCAACAGCTGTTAGCCAGAGATCTGAGCATCTGCATATTCCCTTCAGGCAGGATGGAATTTCATGGGTCCATCAATCAATTAGTTCATTTTTAGCCAGAATTACAGATGGGCCCAACCAGACCCCAGATCCACCAATGCCTGAACTCTGGAGCATTCAAATTCCAGATCCAGATATGTCTAACTGGGGCCACCAATATTCAAAGTGAGTGGCTGTCATTTAACAGTCTGCTCCAGCACGCTGATGATGGATAATCAATAATCTTTACATAATATTTTACACCCAGCTGGATGCCCCAGTGATGGGCAACATATTAAAAAAAAAGGAAGCAGCAGAGTCAAGCCTTGATCCTGATCCTACTGACAAACCTCCCTTGCCGTCATTACAGCGGTTCCCAATCTTTTGGGCTTGAGGGCCACAAATATAATTTTTACAACCTTGAAGGGCTACCATCCTCCACCAGCAGCCTCCCTCCCAACCCACTGCAGGCAGAAGGAAGGAGTTCAGCAAGGATAATCCCCTGTCCTCCTGGCTGCGGCAGTGAAACTGCACTCCACCTGGGTCTCTAGGCACGGACTCCATTCTGTGACTAAGGGAACAGAAGATCAGTGTTCCCGGCCTCTGGCTCCAGGAGAGACCCAGCGCAGAGATCCAGGCAGAACGCTTTTTCATGCTCTCTGCTACAGCCAAGGGGAGGGGAGCGTTGATCTTCCATCTGCTTGGCTGCGGCAAGGAGCCTGCACCGTCAACTCTGCCTGGGACAGGGGTCTGCAACCTGTGGCTCTTTGGCTGCCTCCTTGCGGCTCTGGGCTCCTGGCTCCAACCCCTCGCCACCCCCAACTCCTGCCTTTGGGGGACCCTGTGAGTGGACGACTCCTGGCTCTGGCCTCCACCCACACCAGTGGGGGACCCTGTAGGTGGCCCCTGCCAGGCTCCAGGCTCCCCACTGCTACCAGGTGACCCCCTGGAGGGCCAGCTCCTGGTTCTGAGCTCCTCTCCCTGCCAGGGGATCCTGCACGATGTGCTCCCTCCTTCTCCCTAACCAGGAGGTTTACACCCATTGTTGCTCTCAAAACACTTGGTTACTGAAGGAATTTTAAAATATGGCTCTTCTTATCTTTTGGGTTACCAACCCTTGGCCTGGGTACTTAGGCAGCAGCTCCCTTCTGCAGCCAGCGGGGATGGGAGATCTGAAACACCCCATGGGCCACAGGTGGGGAACCAGTGAGCTACCTACTGAGCTTTAAGTCTGCAGGGAGCAGGGCTACAGATGGAGGCCATGTCTATAAGAGGAATACTTCCTCAGTATGGGATACTGGCTCAGAGTGCCAGCAAACACACCCCCTGTAGACACAGCTTTAAGCAGCAAAACTGTGCTTACGTGGGTAGAGCTTATTCTATCACCCCTGAAAGAAACTAGCTGTGCTGGTAAAACTGTGTCTATACCAGGCACTTCTATGAGTCGAGGATCATCCCCACTCCTACTCCGACTGACAGAACTATGTCCACAGATGTCTGTAGCCTCGATACAGGGAGGGGCTTTATCTGCACTTGGGCTTTGCTCCAGCCTCAGTCTCCATGGCATAGACACAACAGCACAAAATGCTTCTTTCATTTGTAAAGTTTTAATCCTGCTTGGAGTTGGGGGTACCTGGCATTGGTATAAATGGTATAGAGAGCTTTACTCAGCTTATAGTAGGGGTTTTCACCTTTCCAGTCACCCCAGTGACCTGGCTGAATTCTAGGGCAGCCACATAGCTGGAATCGGGAAAATCAAATCCCCCAGTGAGAAGCAAGCCTTGCAGGTCTCCAGCAATCATTTCACCTGCTCTACACAGCTCCCTTATGCTGTTAACACATGCAATATTATAAGATGACTATTGAAATAACTAAGTAAATTAGACTGGCACAGGTCATAGACAAGGTAACAAATGCTAGATCTCAGCTAGGAGTCCAGCAAATGAAGTTCTATTTTTGTCTTTCTCCTTTCGTACTACAAAACGTCAGAAAAAAAACTAGCTTTTTTTTTTCCTTTCTAACTCTGTTATTGGTGTGTCCTAATTTAAGAGCCACTTGTCTACTTTGCCTCCTCTTTGGAAGAAAAATTCTACCTCAATCCCCAGAGCTAACTCACCCAGTTGAGACAGGTAGACAACTTGTGGGTTTCAGGAGTGGGCAATGATATTTGTACAATTTTCCACCATGTCTACTCTTGCTGTAAGTTCCCCTGTGGCTACTGTATTCATGGATGGGTGGATGGAAGAAAAGAAAGAGCCTATAATGGAAACTCCGTTGTAAATTTATCACCCATCACTCCATAGTGGAGAAGACCAGATAAGCTTCTCCGTATTAAGCTTTCTCTTCCTACATAGTGGGAAATCCTGTCCCGTTTAGCAACATGGAAAAGGCTAGATGGCCAGAACCTCTGATTAGACATTTGCCAAACTCAGGGAAAACATCCTTCATCAAATGAAGAAAATATTCTGTTAAAGGTTCTCTTTCTTTCTTGAACATTTCAGTTGCTAAATTATAAGAATTGAGAGTAACATTAATCCAAAAATATATTTAGAAAATGTGTCCATGTCATTTTAAAGTCAGATTTATTCTATCCACCCCAACAGTTTCACGCACATCTTTATGCTCTGAGGACTGGTTTAATTGTCTTACGAGCAGTATTAACACAAAATATGTCAAAATCTAGCTGTACTAATAATGTGAGAATTGCTTAGAAAATGTCAGTCTTTGTTGAAGTCTGTAACTTTGTAACTTCTAAATCCTTAAAACTTTTTTCTACAGTTTTTCCTAATTTCTTTCTTAAACTTATTTATTCCTTCACCTCCTCCCCACAACAGAGTCATTTTCCAGCATTCTACAGAACTTTTTTTTTTTAAGTGTAGCATAGGAGCAGAATAAAGACTGAATAAAAAACACTGCTAAGAAACTTCTGGTATATTTTTGGGTCTCTGCTAACTATGTTCGGTATTGCAAATCTCTCCAGGCTTATTGTCCATATATATGGGGTGTCCAAACCCATAAATACCAGAGCTGTTGAGCACATGAAATGAATAAGTGCATTCAATAAAGCCACATAGAAATCCAATGGACTACAGGTATGAAAATTCAGCACAGAGGAAAACCCTTTCATCCTCAAAACAATGAACATTGCAAAGAAATGCAGGCTTTCAGTTGCTTTTCTTTGACTATTGTGGGAAGATATTTTGGTTGGTAATATTCCAACTTTCTTCATCATTTTATCCCACTTGCCCTTCCTGTTTTCTAAATTCCTAGCACTAAAATTCATTTTGTCCTAACAGAGTTACAAACCACTGAGCACCTTAAATATGTTTATTGATTAGTCAGATTTTTTTTAGCAATAATTATTCTGAGACTATTCGGCAAGTGTTCACTGAGCAGTCACTTCCCTCCCACTGATTCTGAACAGCTGCATATATAGCTATGATACCTGCTATATGTGCAAGATCATAAATAATTTGCTAAAAATCAAGTTACTGGCTGGATTAATAATATGCTACCTTGAATCTCCAGTACTTTACTACAGGAGACACAGTCCAGCTTCCCTGTTCACATGCATTTCTTTCCCCTGCATTGGTAGGATTTAAGTCAGTGGTTATTCACTTACCTGCCATGAAGCTGATAATTGCCAGTAGCAATAAAGGTACAGAGGACCATCTGCTGGTAAATTTCACCTCCATTTCTTCCTCTTTGTTTGTAGCTTGAACAACGCAATCAAACTGCAAGTACAGAGGGGGCAGTCCACTGCACATAGACACACCCTGCCATTTAGCTTCTCGCCAGTAGACACATGTTATGGGTGGTCAGTCTGGGAATATGGTTGCATAAAGCAAATGGCTAACAAGTTGCTAACTAAGCTTGTAGATCAGAATTTCAACAACCCAGGAATTCAGAACTGGATCTCATCTTCATGTCCTGTAATTGCACCCTGTCTTGTGGAAAATTCTCACCAGTCTTATGCAGACCTGTCAGAAATGGATATCTCAAGCATTCACACCTGGACGTTTCCACTCAATATAAAAGTCAGCAGGATAGACTCTATTTTCACCTTTTCATTTCTGTTGGGGTCAAGTGAATCAAAAAGGCAGCCTGAATCTTCTCACTGATATAACAAAATAGCCTAAAGGTAGCTTTGCCTGTCCTTGCTTCCCACAGAGACATATTTATTGGCAATATATCTATGCTAGCTAACAGACATATATAGCAATGTCTCCTGTTATCACAGTACTAGAGTGCCTCCCACACATACAGTCATCATCCCCAGCAGACAGGTACAGCTGTGTCTCCCCTGTAGATTCAACTCCCTTGCCATTAGCAAGGTCTGAATCTGATATCTTAGAGGGCAGACCTCTATTTCCTTGAGCCAAAAAGGCCAGAGGATAATGATGTTCACCTTCTTAGTGCTTTTAGATCTACAGATGAAAAGGGTTAGGTAAGGATTATGTATATGTATGTTACTGCTGCCAAATACACACATACACCGCGACACAAACAGAACATGGTAATTAACATGGGTTAGCCATTTCACAGTACAAGTAAATCACTGGGCCACAGGATCCTCCTGCAGTCTAGCCTTGATGGCACTGAAATGGGGAAAGCACCCGCAAGTGATTCTTCCAGAACTTTTAAAATGTTTTATTTGACTTAAAGTGGAAAGAGGGGAAAGAGGTGAATCAAGGTGTTCAAGGAAGAAATTTGCAGCTCTCTTTCTCTCTCCCACACACACGCACTCACCCCGTTCACCGACCAATTAAATACACACAGGCTACAGGCAGTGGAAATTCAGAAAGTAAATGGCTTTGGCCAACTCTCAAATATTTCATTTTGGGAATGCTGCCACCCTGCCTGATAGGAGTTGTAGTTTGGATGCCTTAAATGTCCTTTGTAGTACAGAGGCCAGGCTCCTTGGTCAGACTACATATCCCTTCATGCACCATGATCTCCCCCTTTATCATGGGAGCCCTTGACCATGATGCTTTGTGGGGCATGGAGGCAGGCCAAGAAGGCCCCTTCCCTCCCTCCCTCACCATAGAGAATGGAGAGGTGAGGCAACTCAACTACAATTTCCATGAAGCTCCATGGTCCCACTTCCAAATCAAAATAATTATTTTCAGGCACGCTAGTTTTCTGTGACTAATCTATGTCTTGTGCACAAAACAGCCACTTTTCCTGCAAATAGCTGGTTTGTCAGTATCCAACTTTTCCAGCAAAAGCCTATTTGGTGGAAGAAGTGTTTGTCACTCTTAATTGGAACATTCCTGCCCTTTCCTGATTCTCGTACCACCAGCTGGATAATTGCATGAGGACTCCAAATGAAAGTAAACTGGCTCTTTATTAACATAACCATTTACAGGGGCTGCAGCCACAGCCCCAATTCCAGCCCCCTGCACACAGACTGACTTCTGCCAGAAGTCTCCCCCAAACTCTTCCCTCTTGCAATCATTGGTTTGTTCTCCACAGTCCATGCAGCTTGCTACATCTTTTCAAGTTTTCTTGTTGCTGTTGTGTCTTTTGGGCTAGCATTTGCTGACTTGTGGGGACCAGAGGTTACCAGTAAGCACATGGTCTGTACTGCCAACTCACTGTAGTCCACATGGCCTGTTGCCATCTGATGGTTGGCTCCCAACCTGCTCACCTGTGTGTAGTGGCTGCAGGTCCTCGGCTTCTTTGTAGTAGCAGCAGCCATGTCCTACCTGTCGTTCCTCTGAAGGACAGCAGCAGATGACCCCTTCAGGGAAAGTAGTCTTGACTGTGTGGCCCATCAGTCCCTGTGCTGGGCTACACTCTGTTCTGGGAGGTGAGCAGGGGAGAATAGGCCTGGCAGAGGCCCAGAAGAATCTGAGAGGCAGATGCTGAACCCAGCCAGGGAGCTGCATCTCTCAAAGATGGGGCAGGAAGGGTGAACCCTGCCAAAACACCCAAGGGGAGATATCTGGCCAGGGGCATGGACCACCAACACAGCAAGATGACTGCAGAAGACCTAGAGTGGCCAACTTTCTAACTGCTGAAAAGTGAACACCCCTGCTCCATCCCTTCTCTCAGGCCCCACCTCTTCCCTACACCTCCCACTACTCACTCCATCTTCCTCCCAAGACTCACCTGCCAGAGGCTAGTCCCTAGAGCAAGGGGGCAGGCTGGGAAAATCAGGTAAATGGGAGGATGAACAGGATCTCCCATCCTGGCAGGTGGCAATCTTAACCATAATTTGGAGTTGGGTTGGGGAGCCAGCCAGCTCTTTCCATCTGGTGTCAGCAGCTATGCAGAGTAGCAACTCCAGTGTCCAGCAGCAGCTACTGGTCTTTCCTCTCCCCCTCACATGGTGGAGACATGGCCAGGCCAGTTCCCTTCTCAGCTGGATTTCTCAGTCAAAAAATGCACACCTAGGGACTCTAAGAAGGACCCTGAAGAAAGTCCACCCAGTACTTCCAGGAGCAAGGAGTAGCCATGGATTGGTTGGGCCAGGCTAACATAGACAGGGCAGGCATGGCTAGAGGGGCCATTGGGGTTGGGATATAAAACCCCCAGAGGCTCTCCCCTACTAGACAAGGCTTGCGTGTAAGAAGGCAAGTCACAGAACACAGGAGGCATGTGATGGAGAGCACATCCCATCCCTCCTGGCATCAGCCCATTTGTGAACTGGGATGGTGTTAGGCTGCACTGGCTGTGACCCTCACTGTGCTATCTGGGCATTGCTGCTCCTTCCCTCCCCTCATCCTGTGGAAAAAGTCAGGGCTGAGCTTCCCCTGGTCTGTGCAGGCTGCACAAAGAGGAAAGAAGAAGAGGGAAGCAAGGAGAAACCAAGTTCTCTTTTCTCACAGCAGGAATCCTTGAACATCTTCCTTAGCACATCACAGTAAACCGCAGGGACAGGGAGCAGGCGTAGGAAGATATGCTCCCTGATCAGCCCTCAGCTCCAAACACCTTATTGCTTTATGGACAAGGGGTTGAAAGCAAACCCACTGCTATTCACTGCAGGGACAGGTGTTCACTGTTTGAGGAAAGCAGACCTTATAAGGGCTGCACCCTAATGAGATCCCACCAGACAGGTAACAGCCAGTTGCGCATTCCCACCAACATCTTCCAGTGAGGGGGGTGGAAGTAGAGGTAGGTTGGAAATTTGCATATCTCCTTATATTTGTATGAATATAGGCACAAATGATCAGATGCTTTATTGGACAGAATCATCTAAATGGGGACAGAAGCCAGGGCAAAAAGGAGACTTTGAAACACTTCAGCACAGGGAGGTGACTTCTCTACACGCACATCACTGCCAGGTTTCTCAGGAGATGCCCCTGCACCATTAAGACTTATGAGAATGCCTGGAGTCGCCAACTGAGAGAAGGAAGCCACAGGCCTCAGCTCTCCAGGAACAGTCAAGGCCCTGAAAAATTCCTGGTGTGAATGACAGGACAGACAGGAGAGAGGAAGCATTGCTACCCTACAAGCACAAGATACACACCATCTCCTCCACTGGAACTTTTCAGTGAGTGTATGGGAAGGTGGGGCTGGGACGCCCACATACTATTCTCACCCTGCTTCTCCTTCCCCTGCACGTCACTCACGTTTGCCTAGAAAGAGTAGCAGCCCTGAGCACAGCTGCCAAGCCAAATCTGGCAGCAAGTGAACTTTTACTTCCCCCCATCCCCTGAAAGATAGTTGAACTTTTTGTGCCAATGATATCCACTCTGAAGAGTATCACCAAAGTCAAAGGGAATTTTCCTGAAAGAAAGGAAGGACCATTTTTTGCTGGGTTTACAGGTCTTTTGATGGTTGTGTAGCAGCTATCAGAGATGGTTTCCATGGGCCAAGTTACTCGAAACAGGTGCCTAATCCCATCTGGCCTCTGATGCGACAACATAACCCTAGGCTCCTCGCAACAGAACACGTGGGAACAGCTATATCTAAATAACCCCTTCAACCCTGTGATTCACCCTTGACAAGGACTGTATGTCACATCTTCAGGCCAATAAGGGACACCGATCCTTCCCAGTAACTCCCTATTAGACTGTGTCATTCTCTTCTTTGGCCAAGCAGGGGGGAAAGGGGAACAGTAGGATCTCCTAGATCTCAGGTTACTGCTTCCTAGATGCCACCCTAGATGAAGTGGACAGATGCACTGTTGTAGGCACTGCAATAACTTACCTGCCCTCTAGAGTGGTAAGGGCTGGAACAGGACTCAAGACTCAGATTCCTGCCTGAGGCTGCTGCTCTTCTCTGCCCAGGCTTGTCAGCCTGTGCGTCAGGGCCCTCCCGATGGCCAGATGCTAACCACCCTTGCTCCCTTTCACAGGCACTTTGCTCCAACTAATCCTCACAATCCCAGCAGATGCAAGTGGCAGAATCTAGCCCTGACTCTTTAACCTAGTCAGTTTGTGCCTTATTAAATATCTCTGGTACCAAGTATCCCTCAACACCCAGTATCTTCCTCACAATGCCTTCCCCCCTCTTCCTCCCTGACCTTACCAGAATAGCCCTGAGAAAAACATGCCACAGGCTTGACAGTCTGTGCCGCCTTTTTACAGATACTCTGCTCCTCCACCCTGCAGTGCTGGATACACCAGCATATTTTACTTTTATTTCTCCTGCAGGATCCTACCCTGCTGAACCATACTGGTATCAGACTGCTGTTTACTCAGACAATTTTTGCCGGTCAGTGAACCCCCGTTGCCCTCAGTCAGCCAGCAGCCAACTGTGGTGGGAAAGGCAGTGGTTTTGTAATTCAAACACCCTTATATCTTCTTCTTCCCCTGACTAGAGACCACCCTCCCCCCGCCCCCCACAAGCTACAGCAGCATCTGCTCCTATTTTTACTTAGCAAAACTTCCCTTCCTCCAAGGACCGCAAAGAGAACAGGCCCCAGATCCAGAGTCTCAGTCGTTTTACATCAACTCTGCAGGGGCAGCATTATCAAACAAAACAGAGAAATAAATACAGACCACCCAATCCCACAGCCCCCGGTTCTGCAAGATCACACAGCTGGAAGGAAGCGTCCACCCAGGGGAAGTCCATTTTCCAACTCCAGTTTCTCAACAGTCATGCAGCTCATGGTCTGGATCTCAGAGGCAAGAGGTTTTCTTCTTGAGATGTGGCATTCTACACTGTGGCATGGTTCGTCTCCTCTCACTGCCCTCCGGCTCAGCAGTTGGCAACAGGGCATGACTTTTAGTTGGCCTACTAGGCCTCAGCATCTAGTTGGCCTACATCCTCTGACAGGCGGGCTGCGTCAAACTGCATTCTCCGCCCTTCACTCAGCATGCAGCCAAACAGACAATTGAACAGCCTTTTTCTTTCACAGGCATCAACGCTGCGTGGCATGTCTTGCTCCTCCCAGAGCGCTCTCCTCCGCCTTAATTCAGGGATCTTCTTCCCAAAACCATCCGAGGGCTTCACACACAAGGTTCCAACACAACAGGGGGTGGGACACTTCAGGAGGCTGGCTACAATGCTGGAGAAGGCATCTTCTTCCAGCCGGGTTCTTAGGTGGAACGGAGAACAATCAGCTAGAGTCTGACGGGGGGCACCCAGTGCACTTCAAAGCCCTTGTTAAGCTCTGATACTTCACCTTATCTGGTTCTTGTGGGAAAGAGAGAAAAGTCCTCAATGCCCAGCAAACAACCTCTCCCCACCACTTTTGTGACCAACAGCACCAGCATGAAATGACTGATCAGAAGGACCCAAAGTGGAAGGACCCTATGCTGATTACATGGGCCCTCGCCATATGTCCCTTTGAAACGCTCTGTCACAATAGGCCCTGTGTTGCCAGAAGTGCCCCCCCCACGCTTTTTTTTTGGTCTGTTCCTCTTCTTCCCCATGGGCAGGTTAGGGCGGGGGAGATGGGATGATTGGCCCAGGGGGACAGGAGGATCTGGTCTCTTTTTCCCCTCCGTGGAGGAAATACAACCCTTCTCTATGAAGTTGGTGAGACATCTAGGGAGGGTCAGCACCTCTGAAATCCAGGCTCCAGTCGCCAAGTTTTCCAGAGCACCCCACACTCAGCAAGTCCCACTGTCCTCAGGAAGGGGGGCTAGGAATCTCCTTTATTCTCAAGAAATGAGGAGAATTATCCCTTTCCTCAATGACAGCAACTGAGCACTGAGCTCCCTGGAAAATTATATATCTTCAGAATCCAGCACCTGCTGCAATCCAGGAGGGAAGCAGCTTTTGGAAATCTGGTGCAAGGGTTCGTTTGTTCAAAGTTGCAACTGTTGGACAAGAGGTGTGACTTTAAATGAATTTAGCTAAATGGGTGTAACTGCCTGTGTGGACGTTCTTTTTTTGATTTGAGCCTGGTTGGTAGAGAGTGAGTTTGTCAGTTCAGTTAACCAGTTGTGTTAAATTGAGAAAACAGATTTTAAATGAATTAAGAACGTCCACCCTGGGACTTGCATTGGTTTCTAAAGCAATTTAAATTACGCCACAGTGACTTTGGCTATAGACAAGGCGGACCCATTGATATGTGGACCTCTGGAGGTGTCAGGGTAACTAGTGACTAGACCACTGGTCTGGGACTCAGGGGACCAGGGACTCCTGGCTCTGCTGCCTAGCTCTGTGCCTCAGTTTTCCCCATCAATGAAATGGGGATAAAGATACTGCCCTCATTTGTAATGTGCATTGAAATCCATGGATGAAAAGCCCTTTGGAAGAGCTAAATCCCACACAATTATACCCATGCTACACAGCATCTCGCTCTCTGTATGTAGCAGCAGATTTGGAAGGAGCATCTCAATTTCTAGATATTTTATCTGAGTCCAGCCTATTCTTCAAACCTTTCGAAATCCTTCCATCCTCTGTGATCTTCCTTGTTCACTTTGCCTCATGGAGCATCCTTCTTTAAACACATACACAGAAAGCAGCATCTAGCTCACCTGGGGGCCTATGTGACCTCCTCAGATGTATTCTCGGGGGTCCTTTGGATCTGATCATAGATAGTGGTGATTAGAGGATCTTTCTGTGGGCTCCGCTCAGTATTATTTTCTAGGTGACGCAGGGCCTGAAACAAAAACAGACATGTCTGTGACTGGAACAACTTTACAAGCCATTTTTCTATTTGCTAACAGCTCTCTCCAAAAATCAGCTGGGAGTTAACCTACCAAAGCATTTGAGCTAGCAGTGCAATTCCGTTAATTGTTAGCAGTTGTAGGTTGTTATCCACTAGGCAGGGCAGAGTGGTACATGGCACACACTGCTGTTACACTCACAGCCGTGGACATGGATGAACCCCACTCCTTCAAACTGTGAACCCTGTACATGAAATGAGGATACTCTTATAGGAACATTGATTATATGAACTGTTTTGTCCTTATTCCTTGTAATGAAGTCTGTAACAACTCTGCCATGGGTCCTCAGCAGGGACCAACTCAGCACCTTTGGCTTCAAGAAGCACAAACCACATCCACTTGAGCTAAAGAAGCCACACCATTAACCAAGAGCATCATTAGCTTGTTATCCTCTCTGCATTGGAAATATGGCAGACTTCAGCTGCAAGTTTCACATTCGTATAACACAGTTTTGACAGGTGCATGCTGCCTCATGGCTACACTAGTGCATTCTGGGATCCTGAAGGCACCAATCCCATATACCTTATGCTTCTGCCAGCTGCAAAGATTGCTGGAAAAGTAGTTTCCACCCTCCATTGTTTAACAGGATGCATCTGAACCCTTGGGGTTCCCCATCAGTGTATAGACAAAGGGTGGGGGTGTTCTGGCACCTCTCCATCTTCTCCACATATGCCGTATGCAAACACAGACAGATGGCCTGCAGGCCTGCTCCCCTCCTTCAAACTAAACAATAAACAGTCAAGTGCAGAAAGTGGTGCAGGATGAATCACACACTGCCAGCTCCCAGATCTGTCTTCACCACAGAGTGCATCCGGGTTAGCATCACCTAGCTGGAAGAAACCACCCTGTAAAAGCCCTGCCCATGTTACTGATTCCCCACCAGTGTTGCCCTCCCTGTCTGCAAACCAAGCATGGTCCTTAGCACAGCCATGGGTCCAGCTGCTTAGATTCTTTCCTAGGGATTTGTGGGAGGACTTGTCCATCTGTCTGGGAATGTGAAGGGTTGTGGGAAGATGCTGGATGGCTAGGAGTGAGGCAGCCTGTGGTGACACTGTAAACAGGGCAGGCTACCAGCCTAAATAAAATCAGCTCCCTCCCTGGCTTTAACCCAACACTCCAAGAGCCAGCTAGTTCAGGTTTGAAAGCACCAGCAAGGATTGTGTGTAGACAGGAGTTTGGGGCAGCCTGAATAAGAGCCCAGGCCGACTCTGCAGGGAAGAGATGCCAGGCTACACTCAGTCAGATACCTCTCCCTCCTACACACAAGGGAGATCAACATCTCCAGAGGGCAAAGAAGAGACATACACATGGCAGAGAGCAACACCTTTCCACAAAGGACACATGCAAGCACCAGAAAGACCACCCCAGTCCTGAGAAAAAAGCAACACACAGAGAAGTTGTGGAGAGCTGAATGAGAGCTGCAGCCCCAAGAGAGATGCACAAACCAGATAAGAGAACAGTGTACAGCAGAAGGAGCCCTGCCCGCAGCATGCTCGAGATAAGTGATGCACACACTACACTTCTGCAGTGAAGAGAATATTCCCTGCCTTCCCCTCCCACTCACAGAGCATGACGCTCCCCAGGGGAGATATGCATATACACAAATCAAAGAGTGGCAGCACCCAAAGGACAGAAGAGTGACACAGCAAACAGAAAGGAGCACAAGTCCTGAGAGAGACAGCCCACCAGCCCTGCTACTCCCTTTACTCTTTGCACCAGGCAGCTCCTGGTTGACAGGAGTGGTCACATGACATCTGCTGAGAAAAACAGCAGCAGCTGGTGACGGTGCTGCCCTACCACCCTAAACTTCCTGCTCTGGTTTCCACCTGAAGATGCAATAAAGATGTTAAACAAAGGGGTCAGAGTACTTCACCTAGAGAGCCAGCAGTCCCCTGCACCAAGGGTGAGAAACCTAGAAGGCAGATCTTTTCCAACAGCTCTGCCCACTGCATCATTTATTGCTAACAAATCTTGGCAGTTGCCAGCTGGCTGCTAATAAAACAGTCCTGGCTGGCTTTCAGCTTCTACAGGGTGGGAGTGGGGCACAGGGGTGAAGGCTGAAGGTTAAAGTTAACCTCCAATCAGAGCGCTCACCTGGTCATTACCTTCTGGCGGGCTTCTCGAGATCTCCACATACTGGGCATCAGACGGACCTTCTTCCACTGGGCCCGTGGGGGTGGCAGCTGAGAAAAGGGTGAGAGGTTAAAGCAAGAGCCAGAAAAGCCAAGTTCCAAACAGCCCCAAGGTTCATGATTTTTGAAAAGCATATGTCACCTTTCCCATAAGTAGAGTCCTAAATTGTTGGCTGTTTAAATCTGTAGCACTTGGAGCCAACACTACAAAATCGAGGGCAGGGAATTCATGCGAGTCCTTCTCCGAAAAAGAGACGATCAGGCATGGTTTATGCTAAGATGCTGGATCTTGGGAACATTCAGATCATAAAGGAGTCTCCGGAAAAAGGGGTCAAGGCCTAGAATATGCCAGGCACTGGGCCTAATTTCCCTGGGGCCTGCTCACAGTAGTCAGTGGGTTTTGTAAAGCCCAAGCTTCTGGAGTCATGTGATTATGGGAGCGTCTCTGTGCTCACTACAAAAAAAAAGGGGGCAGCTTTTAGCCCTTTTCACAGACAAGAGTTCAGATGACAGCCCTGCACAGAACTATTACTTCATTCTACTTCCTCCTGCTATTTTGGCAGGAGGTCCTGCGGGACCCCGCTCCCACTGCAGAGCTCTAGTTTAGATGTCCTGGTACAAACAGTGTGTTGGGAAGGCCTCTCCCCTTACCCGCATCAGCCGACTTCTCATTGTTTATCCGCCAGCACCAGATAGCAGTCCCAAGGCTTAGCACCAAGAGGAAGAAAGTCAGCACAATGTACCCTGGCTTCGAGAAGGATGTGCCTCCATCTGTAATTGCAAAGGCTGGAGGTTAAAGGCCCCCCAGCAGGGCTGTGGGGAAGGAAAAGCCAGGGCCTAGTTCCCCTAGTCCTCAGGCTGTAGCTGAAAGACACTGCTCCCAGGGCCTGATTTAAACACGAAC
This sequence comes from Podocnemis expansa, assembly GCA_007922195.1. Classification (NCBI taxonomy): domain Eukaryota; kingdom Metazoa; phylum Chordata; order Testudines; family Podocnemididae; genus Podocnemis; species Podocnemis expansa. The sequence continues at coordinate 1,062,493 of ML682024.1, read as the reverse complement.
TTCCAGTGGCTGTGGGGAGAAGGGGAGTTCAGATTCTGTGCCCAACAATGCCATGTGGTCCCAGTAATGGGGTGTTATCTGATAACACTGGCTCCTGTCTAATGAGCCACGGGATCTAGCCCCACACAGTGATAACTAAGCTGGACATAGAGCAATGACCCACTTTATACCCAACTTTCCATGCAGTTCCTTTCTAGGCTGTGTAGTGAATGGGTCACCAGTTCTCAGCAGGGGTCTGCATGTGGCACTTTGGCTGGCCCTTTGCGGCTCTGGTCCTCCCCTCCCTCCACAAGTGGGACCCTGTGGGCAGCTTGCACCAGGCTCCAGGCTCCCCACCACCACTGGGAGGTCTCTGAGGGGGTCCCACTCCTGGTTCCAGGCTTCCCTCTCCTCCAGCCAAGGGATCCTGCAGCAGGCGCTCTGGCCCAGGTCCTCACTCCTTCCCCAGGAGGCTACACCCACTGTAGTTCTCAAAACACTTGGTTATTGAAGGAATTTTTTAAAATGGCTCTTCTTATCATTTGGGCTGCTGTCCCCTGTTTTACGGCAACTCCTCAAGCATCCCATCTCTTCTTTGGCAGCTATCACCAGAGCATCTGGGCAGTGCTCATGAATGTAGCATCATGACACCACAATGAGGTAGAACGGACAGGGAAACTGAGGCACAGAGGGGCTTGGGGGAGCGGCTGGACCAAGGCCACCTAGCAGGTTACTGACCAAGCTGGTAATAAAACTGAGGTCTCTCAGTCCCCAAGTCAGTGATCTAACCAGCAGACGGCACTCTCCCTGAAACCAAGGGCCAGGCACTGCCATCAACATGGGGACAGGACACAAATCCCTCACCTCCACTTTCGCAGATGCTTCGCAGGTCCAAGGAGACAGCCTTCTGATCGACAGGGTTGCTGACCATGCAAGCGTAGGTGGCATTCAAGGAGCTGGGCTGTACGAACAGTTGAAGTGTCCTGCCATCAGGGGAGAGCTGGTGCCGACCCAAATCCAGCTCTTGGCCCAGGTTCCCTCTCCTCCAGGAGATGGTCACATTTTCCTTCCTTGAGGCCTGGCACTGCAGCGTAACATTGCACCCCTCCAGTGTGCTGGCAAGGAGCTGACTCCGGATCTGGGGCGGTGGCACCAGTTCTGTGACCCAAAAAAGCAATACTCAGAGAAATCAGAGAGGCTCTGGTGACCCTTACAGCTGATCCCCAGGGCTCAGGAAAGCAGTGTTCTTACATGTAATTCACTCCGACCCCAGGCTAGGTTGGAAAGTCCAGAAGGGAAGCATGTGACCGAGTGTGTCTCAAATGAGGCAGAAATTCCTCTGAAAGTAGGAGTTAGAAGTGACTCAATGGCAAGGTACAGGAGAGGGGTGATCTTAGGGCTGATCTACAGCAGAAGGTTGGCTTGACTTAGTTACACTGCTCAGGGTGCTAAACTTTTCACCCCCCCAAGAGATGTAATTAACCCAACCTAAGGCCTGGAACATACAGTTCTGGACTGATGGAAACATTCATCTGTTGACCGAGCTGCTGGCTGCCTCTAGAAGGGACTGATTGGGCGACAGAGATGGAACGAGCCCTCCTGTCGCCACAATAGGCGTCTAAACCAGGGGCCGGCAACCCCCTGCACATGTGCCGATGGTGGCACAAGAGCCCATTTGGAGCACAGGTGGCACCCTCTGCAATGCCACAGAAATTGTGGCTCCTGCCACTGAAAGCCACTCTGGACAGCTTCTTTCAGGGGCAGCTGGGGCACATAGGGTCCCCACCATGCCCATGTTCCAGGCATGGTGTGGAAAGAAGATGTCTGGAACGGCGTCTCTCCATGCTGTGCAGCCACCAAGGAGACACTCTGGGTAGCTTCTTTCCTCAGCATGCCTGGGGAACCCCAAAGAGGAGCTGCTCCAGGCAACTTCTTTCCCTGGGGACCCCTGTCCCCAGGCATGCTGCCAAGAGGAGCCACTGCAGGCTGCTTCTTTCCACAACTGGCTCCTTTCAGCGGCATGCCAGGGAAGTGCCTTCCTCCCTGCTCCCCAACCTCCAGTCACGGCTGCCACCAAATTTGCAGGCAGCTGCCACTTTTATTGCTGCGGAGGGAGCCACTGGCACAGGCTGATAGTCGAGGAGGAGGGGCCGGCACAGGGGTTGGCAAAGGTTGCTGACCCCTTGTCTAAACCACAGAGTTGTGGCTACGCCACTGTAGTGTCCCTTGTAGGTGTAGCCTTCACCTCACACCAGAATTTGAATACAAGGTGAGGTCTGGTTCGGCCTGCTGTCCAAATTGGAGAAACTGGGCTTGAGTTCTCTTTTGTGTGTCCACCCTTTCAGTTAATCACCCAATCCAAAGCCCCAACTGAATCAAAGACACAATCTCCCATGGAACTGCTTTGTACTGCCTCATAGTTCTTCCATGGTTGTCCACCTGCAGTACCTGGCAGCCCCAGGCATAAACTAGCCTTCCATGGTGCTAGACCTTGCACAGACATAGAACAAAAGAAAAATCCCACCCCAGTAAGCCTGCCATCTTATCCCTCTGTTTGTCTCATCCACAAGGCCTGACCCCCAAAATGGCTATTTTGCTAGCAACTCCAAAAGAGGTGGGAGCAGGAGCCAAGCGCCCTGCGTTTTGCAGCACGCCCAGAAAACTGTTCCACCCCACTCCCTTAACCAGCCAAGGTGGGGGAAGTAAGTTTGAGAGCCTTCCTGTATGATTTCCCTTCTCTTTTTTAAGTCATGGGAGCTGCAGCACCTCCACTGACCTTTCTGAAGCAGATGGCGTTGTATAAATAAGCAGCAATCCCTTGTGTCCCCAGAAAACAGTGTGATACAGCAGCTCCACTGGCCAGGCAGGTTGGATTATATTGTAACAAACAAGACTGTATTGTTCCCGGAGCTAGATAAACCGTTCCACTCCTGTTCACCTGGGGAAAGGGCCAGGTGATGAGAGGTGTCTGGCTGCTCAGTCTAACCAACACCCATGGTGCTGTTTAACATCTCATGCAAATAAAGACAGATGCATGAGAAAAGTTTGCCTGAAACATTACGTAAGCTAAACCTGTTTTCTCCAAACAGCTAACTCCCCAGCATGCACACACAATAAACTGCAGCTGAATTTCACTGCAGGACTCTGTGTTACCAGCTCTCACCATTAACAGATCGGGACTGAAGCCCCCTCCACTCCCTCAAATCAAGAGAGATGATTTTTAAGTCAGTTTTTTATAAGCCAAACCATACATTTTTTTGCCTTCTGGGGTCACTCACGTCACCATTTCTAGCTTTTCTTTGCAACTAGGAAAATGAGAATTTTTTTTTAAAGGGAAGCTCAGATTTTCATGCAGTCTCTTGATTCCAGCTGCTGGGCTTTATGAGCCATGCCAGTTAGGGCAAAAGGTGCAGTAACATTGTGAGAGTTGGTAGCACTTTCCTGTGCTCAACTTTGTGTGGGTAAGTCATTGGAGGAGGGGCTTAAAGTGGTGGGTGTGGCTGAAGTTCTGACCATGTGTATCCTGGGTAAAATTCAGGAGTATGTAGGGGGCTAGTGCTAGGGCTATGTCATCCTTAAAACCTTTATTGAAGACTAACATGGCACAGAAACCATACGCCAATCCCTCTGTACAGGGGAGAATTTCACCTCAAATGTACAAAATCATTTGGCAGTGTGGCCTAATGGATCAAGCCCTGGACTCAAAAGACTCAGGAACTATTCCTCGCTCTGCCCCAACCTGCCAGGTGACCTCAAGCAGGTCATGTCCCTGCCTGGTGCCTCAGTTTCCTCATCTGTAAAATGGGGGTATGATCCTGCCTTCTATGGTGAATTGTTTTGAGACGCACAAATGAAAAGAGCAAAGGATTATTGTTAATATCAGAGCTTCAGCCCCCCTATGCTGCTAGAAACCCCATTAAATACTGATTGATTGTCACCTACCATAGACTGTGAGGAGAAAGGCCCGATCCTCTACAATTGCTGGATGCAATTTAATCCGAGCTTCATAAACTCCAGTATCCTCCAGCTTCAACCCCTGGATCTTCAGCGAGGTCTCATTGTACATTTCTAGCCTCTGCTTAAATCTGTCACCTGGATCGGGTCGCTCAAATTTCCGCCCATTGAACTCAGCCACCTGAATCTTCAAAGCTCTCCCCCCAGGACTAAAGCTCCATTCGATTTGTTTCACCTTTTTCCCAGGGGATGGATCCACAGAAAGCAAGACCGATCCTCCCACAATCCCATTCACCTGGAGGCGAGGAGTTGGCGCTTGGGCAAACAGGATATCTAGGAAAGAGAATAAGGCACAAGTGTTACAGCTCTCTAGCCTGTAACAAGATCAACAGAAAAGCACCAGAAAGGAGGCAAATTGAAATATGATGTTTCAGTTTGTTAATTTCCTTTCCATCCTGTGTCTCTTTGAACAATAAATCCCCCTCAGTGCTCTCGGTAGAGCATCAGGTTACGTCTACCCTACATCAGGTTACATCTACCCAAGGGGCGAGGGGGGATGATCTCAGCACAGATGTACCTACTGTCATTCTAATCTAGGTAGCTCGAATACAAGAGCAACGACATGGCCCGAGTACTCAGTGCTCTGGGCAGGCCTGCACAACTCCTGCCACTGCAACTTCCCTGCTACTGCTATGTGAGCTCGCTAGTTAAAGCTAGGTCAGGTATGCCTACACATGCCGCAGTCACGATCCCAGCCCTGGGAGCAGTGAAGACACAGGCTGAGAAGAGAAATGCCCCCTGGGCAGATGGCTAGCTTAAGGTATTATGCACTATTTGAATATTCAATATAGTGTTTCAGTGGGAGCTCAGTGGTACTTAATTCCTCTCCGGTGGCCCTTTGTACAGGGTATATTAACCTTCATGACTTTAACCTGAGCCCACAAACCCTTCCTCAGGTGAACACTTTCATAGGCCTAGATCCACAGAGACACGAAGGCACCTGGCTACCCTTCAGAAGATAATGGAAGTTAGAATACCGTCGATGTCCTCAACCATAGATCTTAGTGAGCTCCTTGGAGCAGGGACCATCTCCGTTCTGTGTCTGTACAGCACCTAGCACAGCAGGATCATGGGCTAGCAGTGGTGCACTCAGAGGCTACCACAGAGCAAATAGAGAATGACTGAAGAATCCACATGTGGAAAAGTTGGTCAGTGCAATGCATTTTGCCCCCAGACCCAGCCTCCTGTTAGCAGGAAGATTTTCCTATTCTTAAGGAAACCGGCAAAGATCCTTCAGCGTTCTGAGCTTAGCTTTTCCTCTTTAGCCCACATTTAGGAGGACAGCTTTGATCCCAAAGAATTGGAGGAGGAACCTCCTCAGAACAACATCCCCTGAGCTTTTGGGAAGGGATCCCCATGAACATGGCAGTCACGTCATTCTCCTCCTTTGCCATGGTGCCTGCAGAAAGATTGACAACAGTCAGGCAACTGGTGAGCTGAGAGAACCCAGCCCCAGAATGAGTTATGTCTAGGCTGCCACCAAATGTCTTTCAAATACTTTAAAAACACAAATTTCTGGTCTGGTTGCATGATCGTCTGCTAAATCTGAATGTGTGGGCACATCCTAGCCCCAGAATCACCTGGGGGGGAGGAGGAAAAATGACAGTTCTAGATTTTCGTTTCTATAACGACAAATGCCAGCTTCATTAAAAGCCACCTAAAGCTTGCTGAGAAATCTGATATTTCTTTGGGATTAGGCCCTGGGATCCACCAACCATCTGGTGCATTTGGAAAATGTGTGCTGTGCAGGGGAGTTATACCCTGGGGAAGAATATTGGGCCAGCTCAGAAGTCCTCACTCAAGCAAAGCCTTCTGGCGAGTCAGCTGGGGCAGACCTCCACATGCTGTAGATTAGCTTCATTTCATTGCACTGAATAGCCACTGCCCCCCACTCAACCCCCCCACAACTGTCAGTCAGCATTGCTCCACTGACAGCTATGGGAATAGTCTGGTTTACATCAGCTCAGGCTCAACCTGTTTAAACAATAAGTAGTACCTTTCACCCCTTAAGATCCCAAGTGGCTTTGGGAACTGAAACCCCAAAGCTGCATTCTAGCTCAGCTATGAGCTGGAGGCAGGAGGCACTGGGTGAGCTTCCCAGCCAGTACTCCACAGGAGGTCAGACTCAATGTGAGATTTGGCCGCCCTTCTGAGGCTTAAAAAATAAACCCCATGACCATTTACAGAATGAGATCATTTCACCCGCCACCAAAATGCAGCCACCTCGGGAGTGCAAACAAGGCAGCTGCTCAACACTGCACCAGTACCACGGATTCCCCTCCTTTGATTTTAAAAGCATGAAATCAGCCTGTCAGTTTACCAAGGCTATTCTCATCCAGCCCTGGATGGAAAGGAAGTTTCTGGAGACACCTGGCCTGTCTCCCCAGCCCAGAAAGCCTCCCCCAGACTCTGGGCTCTTCTTCATGGCACAGACAATCTACAGCAAACCAAGGTAAAACAGCACCATGTAAACCCAGCAACTCCCTGCCTCCAATTACGGAGCTTCCTTGCTGGGTCCATCTCCACCCTCCACCCTGCTTCTGGAGGCTCATCCCCAGATTTCACCCCCACAGGGCAGCAGCTTCAGTCAGCATTGTTCTACTGACTGCTATGGGAATAGTCTGGTCAGGGCCGGCGCTACGCAGTAAGCAGCCCCTGCATAACAGGGGGGCGCTGGCATTTTGAGGGGCATCAAAAGAAGACAGCATTGTGGTGCTCCCCTGATGACATCACTCATCTGCACCGGCGTTGCTCTGCTGCAGGGGTTGCCACGATCCCTAGCGCCAGCCCTGAGTCTGGTTTACATCAACTTAGGCTTTGGCCCTGTTTACATAACAGGTAGCATCTTTCACCCCTTAGGATCCCAAAGGGGTTTGAGAACTGGAACCCCAGCGCTGCATTCTAGCCCAGCTATGCAGATTCTCTCCCCACCTCAGCTCCTTTAGACGAGTAAGGTGCCCAACTCTTGCTGACATCACAGATGTCTAAACACCTTTTACAACATGGGCCTTAGTGCCTATGTGCCTCAGTTTCCCCATCTTTAAAATGGGACAGTACAAATGCTCTGCTTCACAGGGGTGTGGTGAGGACAAATCCATTAAAGATCTTGGGGTGCACAGATAGGATAGTGATGGGGGCCAGGAAAGTACCCAAAATAGATAGCTTAACCCTGGTGTCCTGATCCAATTGGCTATGGCCCTGTTTCACTCTGTTAAATAGTTTCCATGCCCCATCCAGAAGTGGACAAGATGATCTCTGTTCATGACATGCAGGTCTTTGGGATGAAAGGTGTTACATTATTGAATTTAAACCTAGTCACACAAGCTGTGATTTCCCTTCTCTCATCACCAGCTTGAAGGAAGAAGAAACAGATGTGCCCGTGTATTAAAGAAGATTAAATACCGACATCAAAGAGTTTACTTTTTATAAACCTCTCTGCAGCCCACATTACAAGCTGCCTCTTTGCACTGCTTTGTACACATCTCAGCATAAGAACTGTTAGAGTCAGTGGGGCTTTTGTTATGCTCATCCTATTTGTCTGAGACTTTCTTTGATTTTCAGGTCTCTCTTCTATGCCTTAAAACTCTTTCAAATTTCACTCTGTTCAGGATTTCTTGTGATTTAGCTCCCACTGCATTTTGCCCATCTCAGGCTGACAGGTTTAACATGTGTACAGAGAGGAAGCATCTGGTGGTTTGCGTGCTAACCTATAATGCAGGAGACCAGCATTCAGTTCCTTGCTTTGTGACTGTTAACACATAAATTGTCAACATCATGTGTGAAAAGTCACAAAGTCAGTCAACTTACATCAGAGTCTACTGGCATTAAATAAATAATGTCTCTGCCCCCATTGTGTGATCCCTGCTCATGATTTACAGCAACTGGGAAAATTGAAATGGATGCAAATTTTAAAAGTCAATATTGTCCATTGAAAACAGAAAACAAAATTAAAAAAAAAAACTTGACTTCTGCCAAGCCTTGTTACAAAAGGATCCCCCTCAATTTTGTGCAGAGGTAGGTGGACTCCAAGCACACACTACCGGAGCAACTCAACGCACCTCTTATGTACCTATCCGCCTCCTTCCCCTGAAAACTTACGTGCTAAGTAAATTTAGCCACCTGCAGAGTTCAAGTTAGGCAGCAGCTCAGTGGAAGTTTTGTGGATCGCTTTGGTGCCTAAATCCTTTCATGGATCTAGGCCTGTGTCCCAATCTGTACAGTGGGTATAATAGTTCTGCCCTGGTTTGAAAGGGTGCTGTGAGCATACACACTTTAAAGACTGTGAGGTGGGTGGCAGGGGCTAGTCTTTGGACAGATGGTGACAGGAATGTCTACGATTTTAGACACAGTCAGAAACAAAGGGATTGCTACGGGGTGTAACTGGAATACACAGAATGACACATAGCAGGCTGGACTCTGCTTTCAGTTACACTGAGGTAAATCCAGATTTTAGCCCACGAAAGAACAACGCTGCTCCTACTGCTGGCACAAATGTGCTGATTGCACCAGGTGTCCTTGGGTCTGACAAGTTGGCTTTCCAGTGATTCAGAATCTGGATACACTGTGAATATAATTGGTTTATTTATACACATGCACCAGTCCTTGGACAGAGGTGGTCAAACAGTATGCTGGGCAATCCCTTCTCCTAGGAATTTCAGGCCAGCACCTGTGTCTGGACAGGGAACTCAGCTGCCAGAATTGACTCCAACCAGAGTCCCTGGCAGAGAGCAAGATCTGTTGCTGCTCTCTTGCCTCAGAGCGTAACATAACCAAAACTAACACCACCAAGCAGCATGTCTTCCAGGAGCGTCGCTGACCCGGGCAAGGACCCAGCGCACTGGCCCAGGCCCCGCCCCCTGACCTCAGGCCATGCCCCTGGCTGGGGACAGGGCCAGGAGCCACAGCCACGGCCAAAGAAGGGGCCAGAAGTGGCCGCTACCACCACGGGCAGCCAGGCCCTGGATCTCTGGCCGGATCCAGCCGGAGACTGAGAGAGGCAGGGGCCCCACAGGACCCAGGGAACTGGCGCCGGGATTCAGGGCATGGGGCCTATGTGCCAGGCGCCAGCGACGCCCCTGATGTCTTCCCAAGACTGAACATTTGCTCACATACTCAGAAAAAGAGTTGAATGACTACATGCCACAGTGACACCTAGAGACATCAGCTATTTGATTACGGCTAATTCCATATTCTAATTGTGCCTAGTGGCGCAACAAAAATCAAGGCCACCTTGTGCTGGGTGCCCTGACATGCTAACAATCTAAATGGACAAGACAAAAACAGGGCAATGGAAAGAACATACAAGCCAAATGACCAGAGATGCGCCACAAGTATCACTTTAGTTCCATGATTTGGTGGTTCTGGGGAGAGTTAGGTTGTTTTCTTTGGGGTTTTTACAAATATTTTTGGGTGGATTGGAATTGATTTTACATTTTGTACTGTACCCATTAAATATACAGTAGTGAAGGGTGGGTGGAGAGGAAGCGAAGAAGGGATGAGCTACCAGAAAGAATGAAGGAAGGGAAAAGAGATCACTAAGGGTCACAGGGAATGTGAGTCCACCTAAGGGAGTTGAACCATGATTCAGGAAAGCAGCTAAGCACCTGATAAAGGATCAGATTTTTTCAGTAATTCAGGACGCAATGTTCAAGCACCCAGCACCTACAACAGGGGCCTGACTGTCCAGAGGGCACAGTACCTAATGGGTTTTCACCATATCTGAAAACCTAGCCTCACTGGTGGGTGCTGAGCTCTTTTGAAAATCTTCGTCTCCCCGTAAAACCAAGTTCCTCTGAAATCAGAGGCACAGCTCCTGCTGACCTCATTTCCCTGAACAACTGGAAGCACACAAAGAGTTGGCTTTGGCTATGGGCTGTTTGGCAGGAACCCCAGGAAGGCAGACATCGCCCAAACAAATCAAGTTGATTTGCCTTCTTGACATTTCCAAACTCCTGGGGGAGTTCCACAAGTTGAAAGCACTAACAGTGCAGCTAACAGTTTTGGGCTCCCCACTATAAAAAGGACAGGGACATGCTAGAGAGAGTGCAGCAGAGGGCAACCAAAATGATAAAAGGGCTGGAGCACAAGCCCTGTGAGGAAAGACTGAAAGCATTAGGCTTAGTTAGTCTGCAGAAGAGAAGACTGAGGGGGGATTTGATAGCAACCTTCAACTACTTGAAGGGATGCTCTAAGGAAGATGGAGCTCGACTGTTCTCGGTAATAACAGAGGACAGAACGAGGAGCAATGGTCTCAAGCTGCGGTTAGGGAGGTTGAGGCTGGATATTAGAAAAAACTTTTTTACTAGGAGAGTGGTGAAGCCTTGGAATGAGCTGCCGAGGGAGGTGGTGAAATCTCCATCTTTGGAGGTGTTTAAGGCCCGGCTGGACAAAACCATGACTGGGATGGTTTAGTGGGAGTGGTCCTGCCTCTGGCAGGGGGTTGGACTAGATGACCTATAAGGTCCCTTCCAACCCTAGGATTCTATGATTCTATACCTGGTCACATCAGCTACCTCTGCAGCCCCAGGTGTGTCTTTTGACATTTCCACAGCAAACAAAAATAACATGAAATAAACACTGGGGCATAACTGGGGCCCAACCAATCATGTTCACCAAATACGCATGAGGCCTGGCTACATACATGCTACTGCTCTGGCTGGCTTCCAAAGCTCAGAGCACAGTTAGCACCATTATAAGGCTTGCAAACTGTTTAAAAGGATGCTACATTATTCCTGGCTACTGCAGCCCTCATTACCATAGCACCCGAGTGCCTCAAATCTTCCATTTATTTATTCTCACAACTCTCTGTGAGGTTGGGAAGGGGTGGTTCACCTGTTTTACAAAAGGTGAAACTGAGACACTGAGTGACAGTGTCACACAAGAAATTGGTGGCAGAGCAGGGATTTGGCTCTTCAGTGTCCAACACAATTTGACTGATTAAAATCAGGTGAATTCCTCTGGCTTGTGTTATGCAAGCAGTCAGTCTAGATGATCAAATGCACCACTCTGGCTTTAAAATATATGAATCAAAGTTTCAGAATAGCTTGCTAACCACTGGGCTGTCCTTCCTCATTTCTGGAATTCTTCATTTTAATTAATGTTTCCCACTGTATTTAATTTTAGGGCTGTTCATCACAGTCTCTGCAAAATCTAACACTGCTTGTGGCAGCAAATAGCACAGACATGTCAGTAATTTGTCATTGTGTCCTCCCAAATTCTTTCCCTTGTCCTCATGTTTACAGACCACTTTACCAGGTACGAGCAAATCAATTGGTGTCCAACACTGTATCACTTTGATAGAATCAAATCATTTCCTGAGATTGTCAGTGTGGCTTTATCTTGTTTACCCAGAAGTTGTGTGGAATGCCTGCTTGTGAGGGAATAGTGGATTACAACAGAAACGTCTAAGTTTAGGAGAAGAGCATAAATGCTATGGTGCCACAGGAAACTCTAAGATTGACAGATCAGAGGGAAGGCTAGAAAAATAGCTGGGAAAGACCACTGAGTAATGATGAAACATAGAGGGATGTAGCATGCACTGAAAAATTTTAATTAATTTAAACCAAGTGACCGTTGGGCATTATGTATATGGATCAGTCCAATTAAGGCCTAATGAAATTAAAGCACATAGAAACAGGGACATGTAGCTGTTAAGAGATTTATTTTTTGTTATTGTTGTTCTTGTGGTGCATAGTTACACTAGACCTATATCCCACACAATTGTGCAGAGGAGAACAGAGAGAGCAATTGAGAAGTGTTAAAGCACCAGAAATGTCCTTTCATTATAATAGTTCCGTGTTTTATTTAATACCTTCCTCATCTGCACAGCCAATTCATGAAGCTTGGGCTTGCAACAAGCATCCTTTTATTTTAAAATTATTTAGCGACATTACGTTTTGCAGCATATTCTGTAAAATCTGTTAGTTTTAGGAATGAGATGTCCCTGCTATTAATAGTCTCTGCTATTAAATGATTTCTCTAGGAAGTGGGGCTTTGGTGAGAATTATTAGATTTGTGGATTAGCAAAGTGAGAATTAACAAGGTTCTTCTATCTCGTTTTACGTAACAGTCCAAGCTCTCCGCTGGCAAGAAATGGCAAAGCTGCACTGTGTTCAGTGGGTCTACCCCAGTTTACACCAGCTGGGCATCTGACCCATAATGTTCATGAGCTGTTGACAAAAATCAGAAGCTAAATCTCCAGAGAATAGAGTCCTTTCTTCAGACACCTGAAAATCAACAAGCTAAGGAAGAAATCACGATGGTCAACATCATTTATTTTTTTGGTGATGCAGTTATAAATTCTTTAAAACAATAAAACACAAACACACACAATCAACTGGATTAGATAACACATATCTAGCAATGAACCTGCACTGGGTTAAAGGAAATTGATCTGGAGAACAGTTACACCACTATTAACATATCTTTGATATTCCACTTGCATTAATTTAGCATTCAATACCTCTCCAGTCTAAACAAACTGCAGGAAATGCATTTAAAACAATTTTCCATAGGGAAAGACATACCAGCTGAGCTCTTTCTCCCTTCAGTCTCCTGCTCCTTCTATAACATTCTTGTATCATAATATTCCTTTGTCTCCCTGCGAGACTCCGCCTTGTGTGACTACAATTTAAACCAGTTCTGGTTCACCTACCTGCTGAGAGGCTGATCAGTGCCACTAGCAATAAAGGGAGAGAGGGCTTTATGCTCGTCAATTTCACCTCCATTTCTTCCCTGTTCTGGGTGCATCTCTGAGCAGATCCTGGTGAAGGCAGATGCTGGGAGATGGGAGGAGCAAAACTGCATCATGGCACAGTCTCTGTATGTGGATTGTGCATCCGGGGGCTTGGTGCTCTTATTAACTGATTATGCATTAGTATTTGATAGAGTATGCAGGGTACTCATCATGCATATGAAAAAAATAGAATGGTTTCCCTGACGGCACCAGACCAGTAACAGAACCAGCAGCACTCAGCTATCAGCAAGCACTGCCTAGCTCAATGTCCTGGCTCATTAAGGAATCCAACATCAGAACAATTAAGTCACCACTTCCCCACACTAAGCCCCCCTGAGCTAGGGGCATTGCTGCTAAATCCTGTGCAGCGGACAGGGCAGTGTCTCCTAATCTAAGGGCTGGCCCCTGCACCCTGTAAACCAGCCCTAAGGGGGATTCCAGGGGGCAACAAGAAGAACGAAGGAATCAAGAGCCTGATCTTGGATGGTGCTGAAAACCTTCAGCTCCCATTGACATCAATAGGAGTTGATGGCTCTGAGGCCCAGACCCTGAAAGGCATCTAGCTGCCTACTTCCCGTGGGAGTTGGGCAGCTAACTGTCATGGGAGGATCTGGGCCTCAGTGCTTGGAGAAAGGGCTCAGAAGCCTGAAGGATCAGGCCTTATGATCCTGGGATGACTGAAGACAAAAGGCTGTATGTCCCGTGCTTTTTTCAGAGTCCATTCATTTACCCAGAGCAATGGGAGCTCACCGCCATTCTGAGCTGGTGGAGGTTTACATCTATTTTGCACAGGTGTAAAGAAGGGCTTAAGACACGGGATGACAGAATTAGGTCCCCAGAGGAGGCACAGGGTTAGCCCTGCAACTGCTAAGCCTGAGGGGAGTTGAACAGCTTGTTAGAGTCTCTCATCAAACGTGACTGTGATTAAATCAATTCCATTTGAACCCTGAGCTCCATCCTTTCCCTGGGGACTGAATAAACCTTCTAGGCAGCGGAAGGAGAGCCCAGCGTGCCACTGTGAAGAGAAGTACATGCAAGAGAAGGGGAGCATTCCCCACAGGGGACCCAGTTAGGCCCATCAACTTCTACATACCTGACTTGCTGCTCCAAGGCACCGAATGCAGACATCCAAAATGCCAGTGAGGGAGGCAGCTGGATGGCCATGATCTGGGGATGCCTGTTAATGAAATTATCATCAGTGACAGCAACGACCACCCACAAGAAAAGATCTTGACCTACAGAAAAGTGAAGTTGGGCCCATGGAAATCCTCTCTCCTCCACCTGACAGACTCAAAAGCCAAGGGCGTTTTGATCAGTCCCTCCAATGGAAGCCATCTGGGTGGGTTTGCCAAGGGACTGGAATCTGCGCTGGCTTATTTGACACCCAGGGAAGTTAGAGGAGGGTCTTTTGCTGAGAGCTGGTGCCCGGGAGCCAAAGGGAGGCTTGCCATTGAGCTCCATGGCAGCTGGAGAGCTCCCTGGGCCTGGCAACTGATTCCACCAGTTTTCAGCACCCCCTTGGGAGAGCCAAGCTGCCATCTGTGAGAGCCAGGTGTCAGCTTCTCCCCTTGATCTCAGTGCAGCCACTGAAGATCCAGCCCAATGTCCTGCTCAAGCTATGGCTAGCATGAAGTTTGAGACGCCTGTGCTGGACTGGCACAGAAGCACTTGATTCCCCACTGCGTTGTCCTTGGGGAAGAAGCCAGTTCTGCAACTCGTACAGTTATTATAGACTTATTCCAAAAGTGCAGGGAGGCCAGATTCTGCCTGTAGATATACAGTCCAGCCAGCATCCCTGTGCAGGCCAGGCCAGGACTCAGTGGGGCCATGTTAGGCAGTGCTCTCTGTGCTTTGGCAAGCCAGAGGGAATCACTGGGTCTTTGTCCAGCAGCCTGCCTAGTAATAATCTATTTTCTATTCATTGCAAGCTAGCCCTGTATCTTCTCCACCTGTAGGGTGAAAATCCCACTCACTTTTAGGAAGGTTAAAAATTTATACCTGAAGAGACCATTGGGCCCAAACTCTCCTGCTCAGACTAAGTCTCATATCCAGCTTTCACCAAAGAGGACATTTGCTGCTGAAACAATGGAGGGAGATAAGAGACAGGAGCACAGAAATCTCCTGTTCTGACCAGTTAATAATAAATCAGGCCTTCACTTGTAGAAAACTTTGAGGTCACTGGCTGAAAAAGAGGGAAGTGTTGCTAACAAGGCAATAGTATTTTTAATTAAAAAAGAAACAACTCAAGGTAAAAGGACAAAAGAAAAGCTTTGAAACAGTAGGTTGTTTTTCGGAAGGACAAAGGTGTGCGTGTGGGGATAACGTCAGCTGTTTCCTGTTATGCAGTCAGTCGAGTGTTCTAGAAATGCAAGGAAAATGATTCATCTGTTCCCAAAAGACTAATTAAGTCATTTTCCAGCTGCAGCACCTTTCATCTGAGGATCTCAAAGCACCTTACAAATCCTAAGGTGAAATTTATCCAGGAACAGAGGACTGGACCAAAGTCTAGGTCCCACATCAGTAGTGGGGACTGGACAATATTCACAGCATGTAATTCCAGACAATTGCATGAGGCTGCTGGCGAATCACTGTGAACCTCAAGCAAATGTACAGAAAGTCTGTTTCATTCATGGACAGTTCCTGGATCAGGCACTTGAGGATCAAACTGTGCATATTTTGCCTGCCCTCCTTCCTTTGAGCAAATGAAAGATGCTGATGTGAAGCAGCCAGCCAGTGGGTGGAAACCATTTTCTTCTAACATAGCTGAGGAAGCTAGACATAAAAGGGCTGACTGATGTGCTCTAAATTTCTCAGGAAGGCTGTGTATCATGTTAGAGGGAAGTGAAACCAATCATTGAAGGGCTGGCATCCTTCTGGCAGCTGATTCAGGTCCAAGTCTCTTTGGGTTCACTGGATTGGCATGCACGGCGTATTTGGATCAAACGGCCCATCCTGGCCTGTTTCATAGGTGTAGGGCAGACGGAAGACTTTGTGATGGTATAACAGTAGTGGGCAATGGAGGCCCCCTCCCCTAAACACATTTCCATTTTGCTAGACTATGTAGTAAACAAGTAGTTATCTAGGTGTTAGATTATAGGATAAAGGTGGTGGGAATCAACACCCCAGCAGTCTACGTGACCAGGAGAGGGCTTAATCACCCCTCTCAGTAAGTAATGGGCTATAACAATAGCTTGTTTCCCTGACTTCAGTTGACTTCTCGGTAGGACCTTGAAGGGTGCCTCGGAGGACATCACTCCCCTGCTGAAGCCCGAGGTCATGAAGTGAGGTCCCCGACTGCTGATTGGGTTGTAAGCAATGTTCCCTGTAAGCTGCGCTGGCGCGCTGCAGCACAGCCCACCACAGCCACCAGCTCAGAGAAGGCTGCCGGCAGCGCACGGCTGGCAGCCAGAGTCCCTCCATAGAGTTCCTCTGCGGCTGGGAGTTTTCAAAACTCCTGCCCAGAGAAGCTGTAACGGAGCATGCCCAGAAAATCTGAGCATGCTCCGTAGTGCTTCTCTGGTCCAGGAGTTATGGCTGGGCCGTCCGGCTCCAGTCCAGCCCCAAGGTAAGTTTGGGGGGGGCTGGGGGGGCACCAGGAGTGGGGGGGGCAAGTGGGAGCAGGGGGCGTGCTGCCAGGAGTGGGAAGGGGGTGATGCCGGGAGTGGGGGGCTAGCAGGAGCAGGGGGGCGAGTGGGAGCGGGGGGGATGATGCTGGGAGCAGTGGGCTAGCAGGAGCGGGGGGGTGATGTCCGGAGCGGGGGGCGAGCGGGAGCTGGGGGGGATGCACAGTGGGCCCTATGGGGGGGGGGAGCGCAGGGAGCAACAGGAGTTGCTCAGCTGCCCTCTCCCCTTAGAGGGAACATTGGTTGTAAGCCTGTCTATATTGCTTTATGTTTAACTCTGGGTATATCATTTTTATCTGGATATTTAATTAAGTAATCTGTTAGTTAATAAAACATTTTATTTCCTACTATGTGCATCTCAGTGGTTGTTGCTACTGGAATCTCGGACCTGAAACCCACTTGGTAGTGGGGAACAATAGGGCTTCAATTCCATGTCACTCCAGTCACCCCCAACACCCACTGCCACAGCGATGCCTGAAAGAAATTAGCTAGGGGGAGGGCAGCTGGAGTAATTGAGAGTGATACAACATTATGAAACAAACATGGCACCAAAAAGCTCAGCTTCAATCGCCATATAACGGTGGGTTCCTTACCAGTAACCGTCCTTTTCCTTCAAGCGCTGCTCACATCATTCAGTTACAGGTGTCTACATGACACAGCGCACAGTAGCTTGGAAAGTCTTTAGCGTTAGCCTGTAGGTCAGGACACTCGGCCAACGCCCCCTCCACACTGCGACCGTGGCTATATAGGTGACTGTGACTCTGACCCTCCCAGTTCCTTTTTCCGCCATCAGTGTTGGTTCAGATCAGCATTATCTTGTGAAACACAAGGGACTGTCTTTTTGTGTGAAATTCGAAATGCCAGGTTTCAAGCCATGCTTAGGATGCTGCAAGGCCTTCCCGATGGATGACCCGCACAAGAAATGCCTTGCTTGTTTGGGTGAGTCCCACCTTACAGCAGACTGCCCCATTTGCCGATCCTTCAAGCAGAGGACCCTGCTGGAAAGGGAGGTCACCTCCACCTAATTTCGGGGACCAGAGTCGCTGCACTTGAAAGCAGCCAAGCCACCAGCGCGCCGCAGGCTCCTCAATTGGCCCGGGCTCAAGATCCCTGCCAATCTCTGGTACCGGGCTCAAAATCTCAGCCTTCTACGGTACCTCCTCGGCACCAACCTTGCCAGTCTCCTGGTAGCCTGCCAGCCGCCCCAAGTAGGGCTCCGTCTCAGGCACTGGCTCGCCAAAGGTATTTAAACCTGGCTTCGGTGCAGAATAAGAAGAAATGGGCCACAGCAGCACCGCCTCCCTCGGCACCGCTGGATATGGCACCGTTCACAAGTCAAGCACTGCTCACAAGTCTGGCACCGCTGGACCCGACACAGTCGCCAATAATGCCGCTTCCGGTGCCACCACTTCCGGTACCGTCGGATTTGGCACCGACAACACCTGCACCAGTATTGGTACCGTCGCGGGCCTCTTCACCCCTCTCCGACCCGGCACCATCAAACCCAGCACTGGGCCCAAGTTCTACGGCTCCGCCTCATTGCTCCTCCAAGGAACTCTCGGTATTGGACTGCCAGCTCTCAGGGGGTAGGTCATCCAGATTGTCCTTGGAAGACCCCTTTCTTCCCCCCCAGGAGGTGCGCCTAAGAAAGCAGGCTCAGAAAAGTTCAGTGTCACTGGGCTCAAGGGGAAGACACCCATCAGGGGAGGCACCTGCTCCCCTCATGACGCCTATGTCACCATCGAGGTCACCAACAAATGGACCCTCAACTGGCTGAACACGACAGCAGACAATACCTCTTTCCGCTACACCTGATTGCCAGCACCGGAGTCTTCAGATTTCCCCGACAACGAGCCAGACCCTGAGTCTACCCAACGAAGCAGATCAAGGGCTCCATCATCTTCATTGCCCAATGAGCACCTAATCGACATGTCTGCCAACCGCGAGGGGGATCCCTGCATCAAGCAGGACCTTCTCCGCTGCATGGCGGTGAACCTGAAGCTCAAGCTAGGGGTGATCCAAGGGGAAGATGATTTTCTCTTCGACGCATGCCGTAGAGCCCCACCGGCTAAGGTCACAATCCCCTTGCACGCTGAGGTTCCGCATCATCCAGGAACATTGGCAAACGCCTTCCTCGATCCCGCCAGTGTCCAAAGTACCGGATAAGAAATATTCTGTCTCCCCGGAAGGATTCCCCTTCCTGTTTCATCACCCAGCCCCAGGATCCCCAGTGGTCGATGCAGTTAACCAAAGGGAGAGACAATATCAACCTAGCAACACACCCAAGAACAGAGAGGTGAGGAGGCTTGACTTGTTGGGCAGGAAAGTTTACTCCTCTGCTGCCCTCCAGCTGTGCATCTCAAATCATTCAGCCTTGATGACATGCTACATCTTCAACCTGTGGGAAGCCCTACAAAATCTCAGCTCAGCCATCTCCGAGGATCACCTGAGAGACTTTGAGGCAATGCTGGATGAAGGAGAGAGAGCGTCCAGGGATGTGCTCGCAACAACTTGGGGTGCAGTGGACACAGCAGCACGTATAATGGCATTGGCAGTGGTGATGCGCCGTTTGGCCTGGCCCCAGAACTCTGATCTCTCCAAGCAGGTGCAACAGATTATCCAGGACCTTCTCTTCAAGGGTCCCGACTTCTTTGCACCTTCCACAGACGCGAAGCTGCATGGTATGAAGGACTCGAGGGCTACACTGAGGTCCCTTGGGATCTACACCCCTCAACCAGTTAGGCGCTCCTTCAGGTCGCACCAGCTACAACAGCAGTTACAGCAACTGAAACATCAGCTGCAGCTGCAGACCCAGTTCCTGAGATCACTCGTTTCCCCAACACCACCTCAGGGACCTGGACAAGGATAAAGGCCGAGCAGGTAAAGGGGGTAAGCTGGACGCCTCCCAGTCGGGATGGCACGGACAGGGGTTGGACCATTTGTCGGGCAGCAAACAGCATTTTTGACGGTCCCCCCGAGGGCAGCGCCCCACAACCCCTGTTATTCTCCCACCGCCTCCACCACTTCGCTCCACGATGGACCCAGGTCACATCAGACCAGTGGGTCCTCAACACAGTGGCCAGAGGATACCACATCCAGCTCCTCTCAACCCCCCGGGACAAAAAACCGCCCCTCCCATAATCCCAGAGAACCCCGATCTGCTAGGCAAGCTCGAGGCCGAATGCCAGAAGTTACTCTCCCTTGGAGCCATCAAAAAGGTTCCCAAGAGAAAACGCGGCAAAGGGTTCTATTCCCAGTACTTCCTGGTCCCCAAACCCAATGGGAACCTATGGCCCATTCTAGATCACAGAGCTCTCAACAAAAACATAAATAAAATAAAATTCCGCATGATCTCCCTACCGCAGATCATCCCCTCCCTGTCCCCAGGAATGTGGTTTGCAGCCCTCGACCTAAACGATGCTTACTTCCACATAGCCATTTGACCCCACCACAGGCGGTTCCTCAGGTTTGTAGTGGCACAACACCATTATCAGTTCACTGCCCTCCCCTTCGGGTTATCGCTAGCCCCCAGGGTGTTCACAAAGTGTGTCGCACCAGTTGCAGCATTCCTACGCAGAAGGGTGTAAGAATCTATCCCTACCTAGACAACTGGCTCATAGTGGGCAAGTCAAGTCGACAAGTACAAGACCATATCGACGTGGTAATGAACCTGTGCAAGTTCCTGGGCTTCCGCATAAACATGCAGAAGTCCAAGCTTTGCCCCACTCAGGACATAGAGTTCATCGGGGCACGCTTAAACGCCCAGCAAGGCACTGCATCCTTGCCCCTGTCAAGATTTCGATCCATCTGCACCATCATCACGGAGCTCCAGGCGTCCAGGCTGACCACAGCGCACAGATGCATGCAGCTCCTGGGGCACATGTCAGCGGCCACATCGGGCATCCGAACAGCTCACCTGCGGATGCGACCATTCCAGCTCTGGTTCACCACAAGCTTCTGACCAGAAAGGGACCGCCTAGACAAGGCAGTCTTGGTACCCCAGTATGCCCTGGAGTCCCTCCAAATATGGAGGGACCCCAACTTCATGATGGAGAGAATTCCATTCAGGGAGTCCAAGCCCTCAGTGACCCTGATAACGGACACCTCCAACTCAGGATGGGGTGCCCACCTGCCTCTCCACGCAAGGTGTCTGGAACCCCAAGGACAACCTCCTTCACATAAATGTGAAGGAGCTCAGGGCCATCAGACTGGCCTACATGACCTTCCTAGACCAGATCCAGGGCAGGGTGGTTCAAATCCTCTCAGACAACACAAAAGCCGTGTTCTACACGAACCATCAAGGGGGAGTCCGCTCCTCGGCATTATGCAAGGAAGCGACCGAGCTTTGGCAACTGGTGATAGATCATCACTTCACACCAACTGCTGCCCATCTTCCCAGGGGTGGACAACGGCATAGTGGATTCACTCAGCAGAAAGCCACTGGTGAATCACAAGTGGTCCCTCCATAATGAGGTCTTCTCCCTGCAGACAACCAGATGGGGAACCCCTCAGATCAACCTTTGCCACAGCGCAGAAACACAAATGCCCTCGGTTCTGCTCCCTCCGAGGTCGGGAGAAAGGTTCTCTCAGCGATGCCTTTCTCCTCAACTGGTCAGGACCCCTAAAAGTACACCTTCCCGCCAATTCCCTTGATTCACCAGGTGCTCCTAAAGGCCCTCACGGATGAGGCACTCATCATCCTGATAGCCCCAGACTGGCCCAGGCAACACTGGTTCCCTCTCCTTCAAGACATGTCAGTGAGGACCCCACTCCGCCTCCCTGGGTGTAGCGGACCTCCTGACACAGGACTCGGGAAGCCTTCAGCACCCAAACCCAGGTCTCCTGCACCTGACAGCCTGGATGCTCTCTGGCTCAGCGAGCAAGAGAGATGCTGCTCGGATACAGTTAAAAAGGTCCTGGTTGGTAGCAGAAAACCACCCACCAGCTCCACCTACATGGCAAAATGGAGTCACTTCTCCACTTGGTGCCGTGATAAAGACATAGACGCTACCTCCGCACCAATTCAGACAACTTTAGACTACCTTCTTGACATAAGAGAAAAGGGCCTATCCCTGTCCTTATTGAAAGTGTATTTGGCAGCAATCTCGGCCTTTCACCATAGAGTAGATGGGGCTCCACTCTTTTCATACCCCATCTGCCATAGATTCCTGAAAGGAGTGGAAAAACTTTTTCCCCACATCCATAACCCTCCCCCGCAGTGGGACTTGAACGTTGTGCTATGGGCTCTGACAGAACCGCTGTACAAGCCCTTAGACTCAGCCACCCTGCTCGTACTGTCCTGGAAGGTGGCTTTCCTGGTAGCTGTTACCTCGGCCAGAAGGGTCTCAGAGCTACGAGCCCTATCCTTTGAACCCCCATATACGGTTTTCTTCCCAGACAAGGTGGTTCTGTGTCACCACCCCTCGTTCTTGCCCAAGGTTGCCACTCCCTTCCACATGAATCAAGAGATCTGCCTGCTGTTCTTCTATCCAGACCCTCAGGTGACAGAAAACCAGAGACGGTGGCACACCCTGGATGTGAGGAGAGCACTCCTAATCTATATTGAGCGCACATGATCTTTCCACAAGACCTCCCAGCTGTTCATGGCGGTCACAGAATGCATGAGAGGTTCTCCAGTATCCTCCCAATGCATCTCCAAATGCATTGTAAACTGCATCAACGACTGCTATGGAAGGTCAAACATGCCTCTCTCAGAGACTGTGAGACCCCACTCTACCAGAGCTCAGGCATCTTCCACGGCCTTCCTCACTAAGGTCCCGATCCAAGAGATCTGCAAGGCCACTATGTGGTCATCGACACATACCTTCACAATGCACTACGCTATTGCCCAACAGGTGAGAGAGGATGCCGCTGTGGGCAGAGCTGTACTCAATGTGGGTAGACTGTAACTCCTCCCACCATCCTTCGGTATGGCTAGCAGTCACCTGTAACTGAATGATGTGAGCAGCACTCAAAGGAGAATGGTTGGTTACTCACCAGTAACCGTCCTTCTTCGAGATGGGCTGCTCACATACATTCAGGTCCCTCCCACTGTCCCCACTAATGGAGTTGGCAAAGGTATATGGGACTGGTAGGGTCAGGGTCACGGTCACCTATATAGCCACGGTCACAGCATGGAGGGGGCGTTGCCCATGCGCCCTGACCTGACAGGCTAACGTTAAAGACTTTCCAATCTACTGTGCACTGCGGCACGTAGACAGCTGTAACTGAATATATGGGAGCAGCCCATCTCGAAGAAGGACAGTTACTGGTGAGTAACCAACCATTCTTCAAGATGGGCTGCTTGGATTCAGTCAGGAATAGGTGTCTCCGTGCCAGAGCACCAGATTGGTTGGAACTTTTTGCCCTAGTCTGTCAGAAGAGGGCAGGCAGCCGCTGCCCCACGTGCCACCCCTTGGCTATATATATGGCTGCCGCCCGACCCCTCCCCTGTTCCTTGGAGTCGCCAACTCCAGATGCGGGAACAGGGGGAGGGATCTGAACCCAAGCAGCCTATCTCAAAGAAGGACAGTTACTGGTAAGTAATCCACCGTTCTTCTTCAAGCGCTGCTCAGATACATTCAGGAATAGGTGATTGCTAGCCATGCTGATGGATGGTGGGTGGAGTTGGCTCTTTCTCCTTCAGCACAACATAATTTTGACATAGGTATTGTCCACCCCCAGGGTCCTGGAGAGGTCTAGGAGATTGACCCAAGGACCATCACTCAGCAAGGGTAAACAGAGATTGCCAGACCTAAACCAGAGGAGAATGTAGGCCCAGTTGCCCAAGCGCCTAGTGTGGCACCTACGCAGGAGAACTTGAGGTCACCTTACAGATAGAAAGGATACCAGTGTATCTTGGTTAAGGACGAGGATCACGATTCTAACCGCCCTGCCTAAAAGCATACTGGCAGAGCCAAGAGAAACCCAGATGATTAGTGTTCTGGCAGCAGCACATGATAATGTGCGTCCTACAAGGGAATTCAGGGGGCTGTAGGATCATTGGGCTGGTATTGGTGGATGCCGGCACCTCCAGGACCGGGGAAGAGAAGGTGAACTATGTTCCCCTCGGTCTGGCAGTATGAGACACTCGTGTGCTATGAGCACGATAGGTACGGGAATCTGAGACATTTGGCATCCTGTAGAGGGGTGGGCTATCAGCAGTTAGGGCGTAGCAGAGTTACCTTGTCCTAGACTGAAGGGAGTACTAGCAACTGGAGGCGGCAGCTGATGACCTCACAGAGCGCACTGCGAGTAGAGTACCTGGATCTCCACAGAGAAGGCAGTGCCTGGCCACTAAACGGCCCTATACAAGGCAGACCAGGAGAGGATTCCACATGAGCCTGATGGGTATAACCCAGGTCTACACGAGCCTACTGATGACACTGTGGCGCTCCCTGTTGAATAAGACTGCCAGTAATTGATAACCTTGTGCCGACACGAGGGAGTAGTAATATGGTTAATTCCCCTTGTCTTCCTCTTCTTCCCCCTCCCCCCTCCTTTTTTTTGGTGGCTGGTAATCAGCCAGAAAAGTACAGAAAGCGAGGAGCTGGTTGTTATAAAACGACACCCATGGGTTACTCATAAGAATGAGAAAACCAGGGATTGAGACCCGTGGCCTAGGAGACATTGGTTTACATGACCTCGTACTACCAGGACGGGACCAGCCAGTGTGGTCCGAACTTAACGAATGGTGATGTACTGATGCGTGCACCCAGGTAGGGGTGCCCCAAAGGGGAGGCCCTCTAGGGGGAACAATGACATACATGGGGAAGGAAAAGCACCTATCAAGGGAGCAGGGAAGGAATGCCACTTTGAGGGTGCACATCCCACCATCTCCTTGCAAGCCATCTGTTTATTGGAGACAACTGGCTCCTGAACTCCCTACTGGTGGTCAGTTGATGGGTGGTGTAATAGGAGATTTATCAGGTGGGAAAGGCCCTTAGTATTCAGTTGGGCCTGAGCGTAATACCAAAGCGCAGCTGTGATGGCTAGAAAGTCCTCAAGCGTGAGGAGTGGAAAGGAGTTGGACCCGCAAGGTGTACAAGCGGATGTCCTGGAGCTATGCTGGGACGAATCCGGCACTATGACCATGTGAAGAAACGATTATGAGAGGAACCTTCCTAGGTATTCCTCAAGGGATGATCAGTAGGATGAGGCTCCTACCCCAGTGGCAGGAATAGTCTTTGGCCATACCCGCTGAGCTCTGCTTGGAGCCTCCGCTAGACCTTGAACCCCTTGCCCTTAGGCTGAAGCTTCCTGGCTACTCGCTCCACTGTCCAAGCAGCAGGGAAGGAAGAGAAGCGAGTGTCCTCACCTCTAACTCGAGAGGTAAAGGGGGACACCAGACCAGTACATCAAGGGAAAAGGGAGGGGAGAGGGGCCTTTGGCCATTAGGGTGGTCCATCTTTGAGGAAGTAAGGCAGACGAAAGTGGGGTGGGAGTCTAGTTGGTGAAACCCCTCACTCAGTCATTTGTCAGCCTGCGATCCAGTTGGAGTAGCAAGTGTTGGGCTTTACCCCAGGTATAGAGACTGCGAATGAGCTGTCTAAGGCCAGCCCGGCCCTGGTCTGCAAGACCAGTACTTGACAGGCGAAAGCAATATGCCTAAGGCGTCAAGGAGGTTGTAATACCCTGGGTTAGAGACATATACCTTAAGATCTCGGTGAGGTCAATCAAATGCAGCTGTGTTAGGCCCAGCTAAGTGCGTTTGATAATCGTTGGTGAGGGCGGCAGAAGAAAGAAAGAGGAACAAAGATTAACAATGGCTATGCCATCCGTCCTATTGGAAGTAGGGCGGAGGGGCTTTCCCCTTGGGGAGGTATGCAGGAGCTGCACTTCCTGGTGTGGTAATGGTTGTGGTAAACAGCAACCCTCATCGTATTGAGGGCAGGATCAGCCGTATGGTATACTCTGATAATTGGATAGCGTACCATGAACCTCCAAGTGTCCCACAGGATGAGGAGTTGCCACCCAAGGGGCGTTGTGTGGGGGTGTGATAACGCAGTGGGAGTAAGCCCTTTATCTAGGGGATGTGCACAGAACCACAGGCCTCCATTGTGACCATCATGGTGCTCCAAGAAGGTTCAGGTAATGAGGGTCAAGCCCCTCTTGGAGGCGTAATAGGATCCACAACAAAAGCGTGGATAAGGGTAGAACCTTCGACCTGCTCAGAAAAAGGGAGAGGTTACTTAACCTCTGAGCTGTCCACTACAGTCGGGGTGGAAGGGCAGTTGCTCACAGGTTGCACTCGTGAGGAGGCAGCAAGGCAGGAGGCTGCTAACTGGCTAGCCATTGGGAAGCAGGGAAATGGGACAGCCACCCTTTGCAAGCGTCTCAATTTGCTGCGCTCCCTGGCAGGGTTTGGGTGATTGCCAGTGGGGTTGTATCATCGAAACCACTGGGTGGCCCAACGGAATCCATCCTGGGAAATGGATGGGAAGGGGCCTTGCCCAGAAAGGTCCCCCAGAAGGGGTTCAAACTGAAGTTGTGGTGGTGAGGCTTAAGTCCTCACCGGTAGCTGTTGAATGGGGGTGTGTGTGTCAGGTTGTCCTGGGCCATGTGGGACCGAAGGGTGTGGTAGGGGCCCCATCGGAAGGAGCCCAAGATACTCCAACCCCCCCCGGGGGTCACAGGCTATACCCAGGACGGTGGACATTTCTGGGGGAAAGAGGGAGTTGCCCCCGAAGGGGAGATCAAAGGCCACCTCCTGAGAGGCCAGAGGTACTCTGGCCTCCCGTAGCCAGGCTGCACAGTGCGGGGTTACCGCTGAGGCCATGGTGTGGGCTGCCGTAGCCACCACCTCCCATGCTGACAGAAGAAGGTCCTGGGAGACTATTTTACCTTCCTCCAAGAAGGCATCATACTTTTCCTTGGCCTCTGGTGGGAGTAGGTGTCTAAATCTGTTTAGTGTCTCCCACACATCTAACATGTACCTGCTGGTTAGGGCCTGGTTATTTGCGACCCACAACTGGAAGGCCGAGGAGGAGTATACCCTCCTACCTAGCAGTTCTAATTCGCTTGCATCCCTCAATGTTGGGAGGGGATCGCGGGCATTATGACTCAGCCCCAAGGCCGCTTCCACCACAGCATGAGGTGGGATTGGGTGGTGGGCGAGTGAGGGGAACTCTGACTCTGGGACCCTGTACTTGAGCCCCGCCGTATCTGAGATGGGGGAGATGGAACCTGGGTTTTGCCAGCGGGAGGGAGCCAAGTCCCACATGCTAGGATGAATGGGAACCGTGCCTGGCTCCGCCAAGGAAAACACTGGGCCGAATAACGTATAGGAGGGTGCCTTGGAGGATTGGATCTCCATCCCCATGTGGGCTGAGACACAGTGCTGGAGATCAAAATGTGCTGACAGATCACCTGTATAGGAAGACAGTAGTGGGTTTAGGACTCTCCCCAGTGCCGGGGGTGGTACCAGTGCGGTCGCAGGGGCCTCTTGCGGTGACCACTCATGAGGGCGATACCGGAAGGATGATGGTGCCAAGACCCGGCGCCGAGGCCACTTAGAGCCCTTTGAAGCCCCTTCCACCAGGCTGGAACAGGGGGAAGCATCTCGTGACCCCTGGGACGGTACTGGAGATGGCAGGGTGATATGTTGCCATGGGGATGGCTCCACAGTACTGGGGCTCAGGGGGGTAATGGGCTCCAGGGCTTTGGAGGCTTGGGCTGGAGGTGGGGAATGGGAGTGGTGCCACTTATGTTGAGCCCAGGCCCTCAACATGAAGGCTGGCTTGCCCCTTCTAACCAGTGCCTGGGAGGGAGATGTAGGCAGCAGGAGGAGCACCCTTGCAGCCTCCACTGCCTCCAGGGTCGTCAGGCTCAGCATCAAATCTGACTGGCCCCGGGGGGGGGGAAGCCCCGTGTCAAAGACGTTGGGCTATGTTGGTGCTGTGGTACTTGGTTTGAGCCCGACCGGTGCCAGGGAAAGCCCTGTGTCAAAGATTCAGGGCTAAGGTGGTGCTGTGGTACCAGGGTTGAGCATGACCAGTCCCAGGAAGAGCCCCGTGTTGGGGACACAGGGCTGTGTTGGCACCGTGGTACCAATGTCAGTACCGAGCTTGTCCTGTGGCCCCTGTCAGCATGGTGCCATGCGCATCCCAGTGCCGAACTGGCACGCAGTACGGCAGGAGGTCCCGAAGTCTCGGGAGAGGGCTGCCGAGCCTGCTCGGAGGCCAGGGCACGGTGCCTTTGCTCCCTGTCCTTGATTGTCCTCGGCTTGAAGGACAGACAGATGGAGCACGCCATGACCATGTGGCTCTTGCCCAGGCCCTGGAGGCACTTCTCATGGGGATCGTCCTGCGGGAAGGCCTTGCCGCATTCAGCACAAGGTTTGAACCCCAGCATGGTGGCCGACAGAGTAGTGCAATGTTCCAGCCTGGAGAGAGACACCATCTTCAGTGGACCTAAGTCCACAAATAGGTGCTCCCAGTCAGGCGAGAAGCTCATAAGGCTGCTTGCGAAGCGCAAGGAGCGGGCAGTTTCACCACTGACACGAAGGCAGAAGAAATGAAACTGGGGAGGGGGTCACGCGGCAGCCACATATATAGCCATGGGGTGGCATGGGGGGTGGTGGCCGCCTGCCCTCTTCTGAGAAGCTAGGGCAAAAAGTTCTGACCAATCCAGTGCTCTGGCACGGAGACACCTATTCCTGAATGTATCCGAGCAACGCTCGAAGAAGAACTACATACAACCCTAGACAGCAGGGCCTGAAGGGACCACTGTGGTTGTCTAATCTGATCTCTGGCAGCATGCAGGCCACAGCTTTCACTCACTGATTCCTGCACGGAGACCAAGAACTTGTGGCTGAACTAGTGTGTCTTTGGCAAAGGCAGCCAGGCTCAATGAAATGACTTCAAACACTGCACCACATTTCTAAGTAACTTGCTCCAAATTACCCTCTCCATGATGTTGAACTCCTGGGAACTGGCTGTGAAGTCTCAGGCCCGGATCCTTAAGGGTCTTTAGGCATCTGACTTCCATTGATTTCACTGGGAGTTAAGCACTGAAATAACTTTTCTGATCTGGGCCTCAAGTACCTCAAATGCTAAGGCTTTGCTGCCTGGGTCTGGATTGGAACCGGCAACTGAGCCACAAAGAGCTTCATAGCCCATTACCAAGACCCTCCAGCTCCTCCACCAGTTGCACTAGCTACCAGCAAGGCTCATGCAGAAGGTAGTTTGTCAGGCAGCACCTGAGCTCTGTGGCTGAAACCCCACCTGAAGAGACATTGATACCCTTGCGGCCAGGATTTCACCCACCATCTGTGCACAATGGAATAAAACAAAACAAAAACAAAATCCAGTGAGTTATGTGTGAATCCTCTTGGGCCCCTAAACAACAAAGAGGCAGGGAAGGAGAATGAATCAGTGCAAACTCTGCTGCCCTTGCCCTTCTCACACTGCTCCAGTCTTAGTAGTTTTACTTTTGCTGGCATCTCTAGGTTGAGGGGCCTCACTCGACATCTGCAACTGAGGGAGCAGATCTTGATCCCATCCAATTCCATGGGCACAGGAAACAGCCAAGGAGAACTGACAAACATATCCCACGCAAGCACTTTTCTATTCCATGGACTTAAAGCATGACAGGAATAAGATGTGGCTAATGAAATTCATCAGCAGCAGTGTCTGTCAAACCATGTAAAAGCCATTCATGAGCCAGTCTCTTCCATGGGTGGGCTGGAAGAAGGCATATGACTTCCTGTGTGACAGACACTAGGCATTGGGGCTTTCCTGGAGGTCAACAGAGACCACAAAGGACACATTGTATTGGAGACAACACTGTTCTGTGCAAGTTGACCTTCTGCATGTACAAAGAGTGGGGAATCATATGCTGTGATATAAAAGTGTTTCTACATGGGGAATCAACTGCAGAACTATGAACAGAAGTGATTTTATTCTGCTGTAAACAACTTCTTTAGTTACACAGAAACAGCTTAGTTCTTGTCAACTGTAATGGCCCTTTACGTGGCTCAGAAAAATGAAAGTGGCCTTAAAGTGAATGTAACTGTAACTTCCACCCCTTTTAAGTCCCTTTGGTGTGGCCAAAATGGTGCAATAAGCCCTCAGACACACATCTATGCTGCAGAGGCTGTGGTGCTGCAGCTTTGCCCCTGCAATGCTGTAGCATAGACAGTGGCATGGTCTGTTTCCAGGTGCTCACATAGGCTCAGATACATCAGTGATGGCTGGAGGTCACATAAGGACCCAAGTTGACAGAACATCAGCTGCTCCCTTCCACGGTCTGAATGTGGAGCCAGCCTTGCCTTCCCTGTACCATGCCTGGAACAGCTCCTCTCAGAAGGCACAGCCTTGTTCTCCCACTCTGCAGAGACCACTGCTGTGTTAGAAAAACGACCTTACAGTGATTATGCAAATCAGACCAAGTCAGCCAATCGGCAAGCAGAGCTTTGAATATTTATCACTAGATGCACAGGTCAGGAACTGTACAGATTGGCTGAGAGCATCCCAGCTCAGTATGATACTCTAGCACTGAAGTATTCTCAAATACTCCACTTCCCTGGCTTTTCCGTGGCAAACCATCTCCTTTAGATAAAGCTTGCTCTGACTATTCTACTATGAACAGAGCCATTCACTGGAGAAGTAAAAATAAAGTCTGGGAAGGAAACTACACATGGGGGTTTAATCCTGACCCCACTAAAGTCAAAACTCCTGTGACTGCACAGATTTCATCGAATAAGCCTGCTGGGAAGAGATGGGGTAGGGATGAAAACTGTCTAGCATGGACATATCTGTCTGCAGATATCATTGGCTCGAGAACACGGCCTCTATATGGGTTTAAGTGAAAAAGATTTAGAAGCAAGGGGAGGAACCGATGGCTGGAAAATGCACTGCCAAAGTAATGACAGTGTTTTAGAAATGTCATGACAGACAGCTGGGTGTGCGGGGGGATAGCTAGACAGTCAGCCAGCCAGCCACTCTCTGTGATCAACTCCACCCCAGCGCCCATTCAGCCCACACCTCCACACTCACACTTGGCCATACGTTACAGTTCTGCTCATGTGATTGCTCCGGGTATTTCATGAGAAAACAGTCTGGCCCAGACCAAGGTCAAAACCCATATCTCCCTGACAACAGCAGCATGCCTCTCATTGCCACAAGCTTCAACATTCAACCACTGGCCTGCAGGGTCAGATCAGCCTCAGACAGCTTGATTCCCAGGAACACCATGGCCCTCACATCTCTCCGGCAGCATGAAGGGGCCTTGAAGGAAGTTGGTTACAGTCACAACCACGTTGCAGCCATTTCAAGGGTCTTAGTTTCAAGGAGCTTTAGCACTGGTGACTGAAGCCCAGAATCCCTGCTTTGTTCAGAAATCTGCATGTGACAAGACCCTGCCTGTTCCTTGCGTGCAGGCTTCCTGGATCATTCTCATTCTCAATCTCTCTCACCACCACCATCACCCCCTCCCTGTTTTGCATCACATCACCTGCACTCTGCTGACTTTCCAGGTGACAATGGGGATGAGCTGGGTGGATCCCCTGATTTGACACCTCTCTGTAGCCGCACAGCAGAAGGCAAAGCCTCTCTCCATCACCCTCAAGGCTGACTCTGGAGATGAGGCCATTGCTAAGAGAACATGGTGACCCTGCCAGCAGGTTTGGAGATTTGAGGATCTTGGGGGGCAACCACTGCACCCGTGAGGTACGGGATAGCTTTGGGGTACACTTTATTAAAATGAGTATAGGGTAAGGTGAGCGGTGGTTGGTGTATGTTGTGCTGGTCACGGTGGTTTCTGTAAAGTGTTGGGGGGTACCTAACTTTGGGGAGTGGGGGCAGGTTGGGGGGTAATGGGAATCTTCAATTAACCTAACTGACAACTATAACCCTACTCACTATAACCGAAAAGGTGCTTTAATGTCCTATAGAAAAAAGGGGGTACAGCACAAAATTAGCATGTGGGCGTGTCAGAGAAAAGTGGAAGCAGGTGGGGGAGCAGGAGTTCAAAGGCTGGGGGACGCAAAGAAGGAGAGAGGTAAGTGTGTGTGGGGGGTCTAGGGACAGTGGGATGGGGATGCATGGGGGAGCTCGGGGCAGGGGGACAGGCAGGGGAGGACGCGCATGGGGGTGCGGACAACGGGGGAGCAGGAGTGCTAAGGCTGGGGGAGGCTCGGAGGAGAGGCAAGACAAGTGGAAGGGGCTCAGGGGCAATGAGATGGGGATGCACAGGGGGGCCTCAGGGCAACAGGGGAAGCAGGTGGAGATTGGATAGTTGCAGGGGAGACGGGGGTCGAGCAACGGGTCCGGGGTTTGAGGGAGACGCTGAGAAGGGGGGTTGAGTGGCGGTGAAGGGAGCGGTGGCAGAGGGAAGGGCTTAGGGGAGAGGGAAAACGAGTGGTGGGGGAGAGTGGGAATGGCGGGACAGAGACATGTGGGAGTTGGGGCAGGGAAACTGAGGCACACAAGGAGTTGGGATACACGTGGGTGTTCGGGGAAGCAAGAGGGGCTGAACAGAGGAGGGGGAGACAGAGAGGGAACGGGGGCGGGTAGGGTTAGTGAAAGCAAGCGGGGGAGCGGCGGGTCAGAGGGTCGAGAGGGAGGCAAGTGGCTGCAAAGAGAGAGGGGGTGCAGAAAGGGGGAAAAGGTAGGGAAAAACAGCCACGGGCAGGGGAGCTGGTAGCGGCGGCAGGTGACTGCAAAGGTGGGGGAGGGGGGTCAGCAGCAAACCGGCAGGCAGCGGGCTGGAACCGGGGAAGCTAGCAGGCAGCCGCAGCTTGTGGGAAGCCGGTGCCGCAGACAGCAGCGGAGGACCGGGAGGGCTGGCAGGTGGCCGCGGGAAGCAGCGGGGGACTGGCAGGAGCCGGGAGAACAGGGGTCAGGGCAGCCGCAGGCGGTGGCAGGGCACAGAGAACCGGCAGCAGCCGCGGGAGCATCTCGGGAGCCGGGAGCCACAGGGGCAGAGAGCCGCAAGGGTGGCGGGGCGGGGAGAACCGGCAGCGGCCGCAGAAGCGGCTCGGGAGCCGGGAGCTACAGGGCCGGGATGCAGGGAAGACCAGCTGGCGGCTGGGGCAGGAAGAGCGGCCGCGGGAGCGGTGAGGGAGCCGGGAGCAGCAGAGAAGGGGACCGGGACAGAAGGAAAGTTGAGGCACAGGGGGGATCCTGGAAATGAAGAGGGGACCAGTAAAGTTTAAATAGAAAAAGTTTATTTAAGTTGGGGAAGTTACAGAGGGGAGGACAGAAGCAACTTAACCAAACAATTCTAAAGGCTACAAACTAAAGGAAACAATTTTAACAGCTAACTTAAGACTTCTAAGGCTACCTATTAACCTAATACATTGTTGCAATTTACAAGGATACTTTTAAAACCAATTCAAACAACCCAAAAGGAAAAGAGATACACTGAGTGATACAAAGTAGCAACAGGCAATTACAGACACTGGCGCTCCTAACATACACACTGAAGTGGGAAATAAACAGAAACACACACACAAGCCTGTAAAGCTGGGGAAAGCAGTTATAAAGCAGCAGTAAAGAAACAGAATAACTTTACTCTTTAGAGAAAGGTTGCAGGGCAGACTGTTACCACTCCTATTAGCAGCAGCAGCAGCAGAAACTTTACAGGCAGGAGAAGGAGACTCGTAATCAGCCGGCAGTTGTACTTGTGAGGGTAACTTGTGGATATGCTCTGGGGTGAACTCGTGAGCAGAAGAGGTCCATCTGGGTGATCAGGCCAGGCAAGATGTTGAAAACCGTCCTGCCTGAGCACCCCAGAACCTCAGCTTTTAAAGACTGTTTCCCGCCTTTCCCTGATTACAGGGAATGTGGGGAACAATGGGGGTTATGAGTCATGCCCTGCAGGACCTTGCAGTTAGGCAGAGCCCACCTACACCAAGCCCTGCAAAACAATGGGCCCCCAGGGTGGTAACGGCAATCCAGTTAAGTTCAAGGGGGCCATCTAGTTAAGGTGAGGGGGCCATCTGTTCCCCTCACACATTCTATGTACTTTAGTGATGGCCCAGGAGGGGCAGCCATCAAGGTAACAGCTATGAGTCACAGACACATGGAAAGTAGAATCTGGATAATTTATTTGGCAGCACCTCGAGAGCCCCCCTGTGTCCTGGCAACAGAGCATCCCGTGGGGAGTTTGAGGAGTAGGGAGAGGTGAGGGGAGTAGAATGCAATGCCCAGTTAAGTTCCTCTGCTTTTGCTTCCTCCCAGTTCACCTAGATTTTCCTTTTGCTCAACCCCATCCAGGTGCTGTTGTCTCTCACGCTCTTCACATTCTTCACCCTGGCCTGGGCTTCTCACCCAGTCTCCATGCACCTGCAGATCCAGCTCTACCCCCAGCATCCCAAAAGGCCAACTGAGGCTGTCTGGGTCTACGCAGACACATGATCTCCGATCATCACATGCATTGAGCACACAGTCAGGGGAGGAGCCCTGATGTGTCGCCTGAAATAACCACCCACAAGACACAGACCGATCAGCACATGACATGAGAGGAAGAACAGCACTAAATTCATTGGTGGAAACTGAAAGGAGAAACATTCCTTTTACAGGGATCCTGTCTGTGTGACAGTGGCATAGAGAAGGGGAGGTGGGGTGCACAGCCCCAAGGCACATGCTGGGGGACTGAGGCTGCCCTGCCAAGGTTGCACCAGGCTGTGGGATTGAAGCAGGAGAGGCAGGTGACACAGAGTGTGCAGGTAGAAGCACAGCAGTGGAGTCACAGAAAGTCTCCCCAGCAGGAGGATACAAGAGGTGTGTCCTGTCCTCCCAGCAGTTATAGATCCTCCTCCCTACAGCAGCTTAGGAGAGTGCTGCTTGGTAGGAGTCAGTAGGGCCATAACTACTAGTCCAGTGCCCAGGGCAAGCAGCCCCAAAGGTGCCACCCTGGCCTGGGCCCTGATCTGCACCCACTCACCCAATGCTGAAAGACAGCAGGGAGCCGGATCTGGCCCCAGCCACCACTGGGACAGCAGGGAATCAGATTTGTTTGCAGCCGCTGCCAAGAGGTGGCAGCAAGCCCAAGGTGAAGCCAGAAGCCATGGCAGTGCCCGAAGTCCCCCTGCCAAAATTTAGAGGATGCAGGGGACTGATCTAGCCCCCTATGGTGGCTGGGGCAGTGGGGAACCGGATCCATTTCCAGCAGTGGTGAGTCCCAGGCAGAGCCAGAAGCCATAGCTTTCAGGGCCAAATTTTAGAGGGCACAGGGGGGTGAGCCCCACGCCGAGCCAGAAAAGGGAGCAGGGAACAGATCTGGCTCCTCCCAGTGGCTGGCGACAGATCTGGCTCTCCAGGGGCAGTGAGGAGCCAGACTTGTCCCCCACCACCACAGGGCTCTGTCCCAAGCCCTCTAAAATTCTGTGGCTGGGGCTTTGCATTGCTCGCCTCTGCCTAGTTACAGTCCTGGGAGTTGGGGACCCCTCCTGCCCTGTGTGGGGAGGAAGGTGTGAGGGCTGGGTGGGTGTGGGGGAGGAGAATGCAGGCTTGGGTCCCAGACACTGGAGACGTATGGTACGCCACTGCTGTGTAGCCCTCCCTCCCTCCATCCATTCACAGTATCTACCTAACCCTCTACTTCTCTCTCTCACACACACTAGTAGACTTTTGTATTTAAACTCTGGTATTCTGTAATCTCCTCCAGGTTTTTTAAAAGCCTCATCACCCTGCTCTGTAAGCCCTGAAACATGCAGGCCTTTGCAGCCTAGGTTAAATGCAGCCTTGTCTCCCATCATCTCCAAGCTGGCTGTGCCACCTAGCGGCACCATGGCAGAATGCTTTGCTCAGTGAGAAGTTGGTGGGATGTTTTTGCAGAACAGAACAGCTGGTCTCCAAGTTCCCTATTTTCAAGCATCTGATGAAGCAGGATTTTCTCCTACAAAAGCTCATCTGATAAATACACTTGTTAGTCTTTAAAGTGCCACCACTTGTTTGCTTTGCTGCCCTAGACTAAACATGGCTACCCTGCTGGAATGAGACCAGAAAGATTAACACTTTGCACCAGCACCTTGGAGCATCTACTCCACAGCTCTTGTTATCTTAGATGTGCCACTAAAGATTCGTATGACTACTACCCAAAAGCCAACAAATGCAGAATGCCTTTTCATCTGTTCTGGCCTGCTTTAGATTTCAGCCAGTGAATTCAATGCAATTAAAGCTTACCAAGATGGGCCAACCAAATTACCTGTATTCTAAAACAGATTCACTACAGCTTGTTAATTTTTCAAAATATACAGTATTTACAATAGCAAAATTCTTCCATTTTAGAAGCATCTTTTCCAATCTCCCATCCACCAGCACCATTGCTAAGGGGTAAGTATGTGGGGAACTAACTGGGACATTTAAACCTGCTAAGCTTTAGTTTTAATTGTAAGTGTAAGGTAGGCTTAGAAGCTATGCCTAACAGCATCAGGGAGATGGGGGGCAACTAATCTGTCTGTGTCCATTATTAGCATGAACACAAAGAGCACAATTAGCTATTAGCATACTAGGTGCAGGGCACAGTGGGTAATGGTATTTGGGGGTTAATCTGATCACAAATCTGTCAATATCTGTAATTCTACTGAAGGGAAATATGAAATACTGTGTTTGGTGATATGCTATTTTCTGCTTATTTCAAATCTGTTTGGGTTAGTTAAAGGGTAAAAGCTACCTTTAGTTAAAGAGATAACAGTAAGAGAGGCCACTGGCTATTTCAGCCTGGAAAAGTTTTAAGACAAAAGAGAAGGAGTTAGTAGGTCTGTTTCTGGAGTGATGCCTGAGGCAATTTGCCTAATCCATTTAGCCCCTTGGTCAAATGAGAGATCTGGCTGGACTTCTTTAAGGCTTCCTTTGTCATGTTAAAGAAAGTAGGTGCTTGCAGCTGCTTAAGGTTTAAGAGCTGGAATCACTCAGGAGAGAGGCAAACCCTCTTGCTCTCTCTGAGCTGGAGTCACTGAAGAGGAGCCAGTGGATGGTGAGAGTGACCAGTGGGCAGAGCTGGCAGATGGTGAGAGTGGCCAGCGGCAAGCTGGGAGGTGTGAGCAACCAGTGAGCAGAGCTGGTAAACAGCAGGAAGAGCCAAGGGACAGTGCTATTGGATGGAGTGAGTGATAGCAGTTGGCGCTGGCAGACAGCTGGTGTGAGAGACACTCCCTACGTACCCTACAGTTGGTTGGGAGCCTAGTTAGCACTGACTCCCCAGATCAGTGCCAGTTTTGCCACTAAATCTTGTATGTTCTGTTATGTGGTCTGGGTTGCTGAGAACTTTGCTTTGTACTGATTTCCTAGATCAGCGCTAATTTCTGTTATTTGGCCTTTTACACTCTGTTTTACTACTGTTAAAAGTTCTGTTTACTACAATCAGACTCGTGCTTGCGAGTGGGGAAGCCTTACCCCTTTGGGGTGCCCAGGGAACAGTGCAGGATTTCCCAGAAATCTGGGTGGGGGCT
This sequence comes from Podocnemis expansa, assembly GCA_007922195.1. Classification (NCBI taxonomy): domain Eukaryota; kingdom Metazoa; phylum Chordata; order Testudines; family Podocnemididae; genus Podocnemis; species Podocnemis expansa. Next base: position 1,025,745 of record ML682024.1, on the reverse strand, counting down.
CAAGCCAGTTGGTGGTGTTACATTATTGCGAAACCCCCAGGTATAGAACCCAGCTCTTGTTCTGCCAGCTTGTCCTGGCAGAAGGGTTACATAAGGATTTATTATACCACCTCACCCAGAGGAGGTAGGCTAGCAAGATATCTTAGCGCAATGGACACTGTAGCCTCCCCATGCCTCCTTGTGTTTGAGCTTTGTGTGTTTGTAACTTTCACAAATGATTTATGGCTGCTCCTATGTTGTAGCAAATGAGTCAAAAGAAACCAGTAAAAGAGGCAGCCACTAGTGTCCTTGTGCTGCTTTCAGCTACAATAACTGCTGAAATCACAACAATCTGCATCCAGCAGAGGACTTCAAAACTCTGTAAGTATATTAATTAACAACCTCCACATAATCCTGAGGGGTCACAGTGAAGGGAAAGAGTCACATTTTCCATGTAGGGATGTGACTTGCTTTACATCATGCAGCGAGTCAAGGCCAGAACTGCAAATGGAACCTAGGACTCCTGAGTCCCCATCCCTTACTCTAATCACTAGACGACAGCACTCCCTGCCTAGAGCTGGAAAGACAACCTGAGTTGCCGCTCCCAGTTCCCTGCTCTAGCCAACAGAGCACACTGAACCCAACGAAACCACAGCCAAACAAGAAGAGAGTTAACCTGGAAGCCTTCTGGGGCTAAAACAGAGACCCAACCAGGGAGGCAACTGGATACACTGTGGCCTTCCTCTTCATTGAGCAGTGGTCTCAGGGGTCATTCTTTAACCTAATAACCCTTTGCACAGCTCTGGTGCCTTTCACCCACAGCCCCAAAATGCTTTTACCAGCATTACTGAATTGACTGCAACCTCCCAGCCCCAAATACTTTGGCTGCTGTCCTATTCGTTTTATTAAACTAGCGAGTGAGCCTTTTAGACCCATTTTACTGATAGGAAAACTGATGAAGCAAGAAAGAGGAAGTGACTTGTCGAGGGCACACTGGGAGACATCAGCAGCAGTCCTCTGCATAAATGGTCCTAGCAACATTCTGCTTGCAAAGACACCAAGAGTGATGAGGAAGGGGAGACATTCAGAGCTAAGAGAACAAGACTTCTTTCCCCAGCCTGTTCCTTCCACTTCCTCTGATACCTGCAATGTGATTTTGCTCTGATTCAGTTCAGCTATTTTGAGGATTTCTATCCAATGTGCCACCACGACAGTGGCAGTGAGTGCCAGTAATACAGTCATAATAATTGCCTCTAAGCCATCGGGACCAAGAACTGCTCCTGTGATTGCAGGCAAGGACAGAGAGGGAAATGGGTATCTGTGATATCCTGGCTATAAGAGCAAAGACAAACCAGAGCAGGAATAAAAATTCTACACTATACACCTCTCTTTTTTTAGTAGAGCAAGGAGGTGCTATGAGGATTTGGTTTAGAAAATGCCTGGAGATATAGCTACTTAGCTGAATGTAAAAAATCACCTATCCAAAGCTCTGGGGACCTGGGCCTCAATTGGCATAAATCAACAAAGCTCTACTGACATCAGTGATGCACCACTGATTTACAGCCACTGACGATCTGGCCCAATCATGTGTCTTTGCCATCTGTTAAAAATACAGTCATGTGACTATATAAAACTACCAGCCCAGAGCCAAGTAATTAACCAGTTTAGTTCAATTGTAAACAGATTCTTATGCTGTGTCCACCACCTGTGATATTCGGGCACCTTCCAATAATATACTGTGCTGTGCCTGGGCTCTCTCACATGGGCTTCCTCCTCCACATATGACAGGTGCCAAGACAAATTCAAGCAATAAACCCTCATGTTGCAAACATCAGACCTGCTGTGCCTCCAGCTTCTTAAAGCCCGACAACCCTATTTTCAAAAGCGGCCACTGATTTCTGGAAGCCTCTGAGGTCAGGCATCTGGGACGTCAGCTAAAACAGTCTCAAGGCTGAGTTTTTTTCAGCACTGCTTAATGTTCAGTTCCAGCTAACTGAAAAACAAACAAGGAGTTTGTTATATGGCACATGGAGTCCCCTATTAATGGAATTCTGTAACTACAAGTAAAGCTATCATATCCCTTAAAAACAAAGTCTTGTGTCACTTTTAAAGACTATCAAATTTATTTATCACATGAACTTTCATGGAAGAAAATCCACTTTGTCAGATGTTTGAAAATAGAGAACGTACAGAATGGGAGGAAAATAAATGCATGAAAGTGTCTGACCATATCCTATGACTTGCATTTTCTTGCATTTATCTTCCTCCTATTCCATACGTTCTCTGTCTTCAAGCATCTGATGAAGTGGGATTTTCTCCCACAAAAGCTCAAGAAATTAATATCCTTGTTAGTTTTTGCAAGTGCCACAAGACTCCTTGTTTGTTTTGCTGAACTAGACTGACATGGCTACCTATCCCTTTGGAACTTATCACATCCAAGTAACCACAGGCAGGATGCGATCTGGAAACGTAGACAAAACTTGCAGTGTACCTGAGGGGCAAGTTTGGGCCAGGGTGGGAGGGGCCAGGTTTGGGCTAGCCCAGACTTGACAATCAGGTCTTGAGCCAGCTATTGAGATGTGCTGTATGTCGTCATAGCCCACCCCAGCAACACAAGTCAACATGGAAAATGCATCTAATCCCAGGACGCATCATTGCCCTGGGAACCATCAATGGGTGTTCTTGCCAGTCACTCAGCTCATGTTAAAATGTATCCATTATTACTGACAGGGTTCAAAGTTCACCAACATGTCCCTTCTTTCTTTGCGACTTCTCTCTAGTATGGGTTTAGTGTTTCTTCCCTCTGAGCCCCAACTCCCCATGCAGATTTCATTGGCTCACTCACTGCTCGCTCACACTCACCTGTAGAGGAGAGAAGCAGACACAAGACGACAAACAGGCTGAGCCAAGAGTGGCACAGTCCCCAGCCAGAGCCCACGGCAGTTCTTCAGGAGCAGTGGAACAATGAGGAACCTGACAGAGGAACAAGAGGTTTTGGAGGCTTTGTCGCTTGCTCGGAGGTGAGAAGGACCAAGGAAGGAAGTGAATTGGTGGCTGAATAACCCATCACATCAAATCAACAGTTCTTTCAGCAACAACCACTAGAATGGTTCCTGAGCTGGTCACTACAGGAACAAAATAGCTCCCTTTCTCTATGCATCCACCTGCATCTTCTCTCACAGACAACTTCAACTTCCCTTTTGTCTTCACCAACCAAGAGGCAGGTGGAGCAAAGGAGAGGATACTCCACAGCAGAAAACAGGGTCTTTGACATGGGCCCAACCAAGACCATGGAGCTGAACATGCAGGAAATCTGGGGCAGTTTGGAGCAACAAATGTCAGCTCTCTTTCACTTTTCTTCCTGACACCTGGGGCAAGGTTATGTTGCCCTGAGGTTAAACACAAACTGAATCTGGGCACTAAATTAACTGCAAGAAAATGTATTAAAGAAGAAAATGGTCCCCTGGGCTAAGAAACATCCACACAGACTAACAGATTTTAAGACTAGACGGATCATGAGACATTGAGCCTGGCCTGCTGTATAATATGAGCCAAAAAATGACCCCATTTATCCCTGTATTGAGCTCAACACCTAGGGCTGGACTTGGACTCATGCACACCTTGCAGTAAGGCCTCCAGTCTTGATCTAACAACCTCAGCGGTGGAGAATCCACCACTTCTCCTGGCAGTTTGTATCAACAGCTAATCACCCACATTGTCAAATATATGGGCCTTATTCTTACAGAAATAAGGAATGTGTCTAGCTTTAACTTCACGCCAGTTTTACAATGTCCAGCCAGATTCAGACAGACATCATCTTCCTTTCCAAATGCAAACAACTGGACATCATACCTAATGGACTGAAGGTAAAAAAAATCCTTTACAATCGACATATTACACAGACTACAGTGAAAGATTATGCCAGACACTCTCAGAGAAAGCAACTGATGAACATCCTGTATAGCAAACAGAAGAAAACTAATCATGAACTCTCAATATTGGATTCTCTTATACAAAACCAAACTACAACACATTCTTCTACATAGCTGGACTTCATTTAAAAAAAAAAAAAGCCCATCTACAACACACACTTTGCTTTCCTGCAGAAGAAAAAGGACACCAAACTGTCTTTACTATTATACACCACTAAACACAAGAGCGACATCTTCAACCCAACCAACAACATTGTTAATCTCTCTTGCCACACACTTACTCCAGCAGAGGAATCTGTGCTATCTAGCTGACTTTCCTTCTACCACACAACCCCCACACATAAGATAAAACTCTGCAGTGACCTAGGGGACTTCTTTCACCACCTAAGACTCAAAGAACATTTCCATAACACCACCAATCAACGCACTGTCCCACAGGTACCTTTCTCCCAACACTGCAAGAAGAAATACTCTTCATGGACTCCGCCAGAGGGTCAGAACAACAGACTAGATAGACTTCTACAATGATTGTTTCTGCCACCATGCAAAGACTGAAATCGTGGACAAACAACATCCCTTACATCATAACCTCAGCCATGCAGAACACAATACCATCCACAGTCTCAAAAACAACTCTGACATTGTTATTAAGGAGGCTGACAAAGGAGGTGCTGTTGTCATCATGAATAAATTGGATTATAATCAGGAGGCTTATAAACAACTCTCCAATACAACATTCTACAAATCACTTTCCTCTGACCCCACTGAGGAATACCAAAAGGAACTACACAACCTACTCAAAAAACTCCCCGAGGCAACTTAGGAAATAATAAAGACAGACACACCAGCAGAACCCTGACCAGGGATATTCTATCTACTACCAAAAATCCATAAAAAAAATAAAACCTCGAAAGCCCCATCATCTCAGACATTGGCAGTCTTACAGCAGGCTTTACTGGATATGTGGACTCCCTCCTCAGATCCCATGCTATCAACACTCCTAGCTATCTTGCAGATACTATGAACTTCCTGAGGCAAATCCAATCCATTGGTGAGCTTCCAGAAAACACCATCCTGGCCACAATGGACATAGAAGCTCTTGACACCAACATCCCACACAAAGATTACAAGCTATTGTAAGAACCATCCCAGATGATACCACAGCACACCTCAATGCTGAACTTCGTGACTTAGTGCTCATCCACAACCATTTCAGATCTGAGGATAATTTATACCTCCAAGTCAGTGGCACTGCTATGGGCACCTTCATGGCCCCACAATATGCCAGTATTTTTATGGGCAACTTAGAACAACGTTTCCTCAGGTTTCATCCCAATACACCTCTCCCTTACTTATGCTACACTGATGACATCTTTGTCATCTGGACCCATGGCAGGGATGCTCTTGAAGATTTCTACAGAGATTTCAACAATTTTCACTCCACAGTTAAACTCAGCCTGGAACATTCCACACAGGAGATCCATTTTCTCGACACTACGGTACAAATTAGGGATGGACACATCAACATCACCTTATACCAAAAACCTACTGATCAATATAGTTACCTACATCCCTCAAGTTTTCATCCAAAACACGCCACACAATCCATTGTCTACAGCCAGGCCCTAAGATGTAACTGCATTTGCTCTGATACCTCAGACAGAGACAAATATCTTCAGGATCTCTATCAAGCATTCTTAAAACTACAGTACTCACCTGTGGAAGTATGAAAACAGACTGACAGAGACAGATGGGTACCCCAAAGTCAACTACTGCAGGAGAGGCCCAAGAAAGAAAATAATAGAACGCCATTGGTCATCACATACAACCTGCAAGTCAGACCTCTACAACAGATCATTAAGGACCTACAGCCTATTCTAAAAGATGATCCCTCACCAATGTTCCCTCTAAGCTGCGCTGGCGCGCTGCAGCACAGCCCGCCGCAGCCGCCAGCACAGGGAAGGCTCCTGGCAGCGCATTGCCGGCAGCCAGAGGCCTCCATAGAGCTCCTCTGGGGCTGGGAGTTTTGAAAACTCCCGCCCAGAGAAGCTCTAATGGAGCATGCCCAGAAAATCTGGGCATGCTCCGTAGAGCTTCTCTGGCCCCAGGAGCTGTGGCTGGGCCATGCGGCTCCAGCCACAAGGTAAGTTTGTGGGGGCGGGGAGGCTGGTGGGGAGCCAGGAGTGGGTCGGGGGGGGCGGCCGGGAGTGGGCCCACGGGGGTGGGGGGGGGCGCCGGGGGCCGGGGGGGCGGCCGGGAGCCGGCCGCGGCGGGGCGGGAGCAGGCGCAGGCCCACGGGGGCGGGGTAGCGCAGCGAGCAACATGAGTTGCTCAGCTGCCACCATCTCTTACAGGGAACATTGTTCACTCTCTTGAGCTTTGGGAGGTAGACTTCTCCTCGCCTATAGACAGCCGCCCAACCTTAAAGAGATACTCACCAGCAGCTACAGACCTAACAACAGAAACATTAAAGCAGGCACATACCCCTGCAACAAAAAAAGACACCATCATAGGACCTAATCAAGCCAGCTACTCCATCAAGGGCTCATTCACCTGCTCATCCACTAATGTGATTTATGATATCATGTGCCAGAAATGCCCCCATACCTTATAAATTGGACAAACAGGACAATCTCTGTGCAAAAGAATAAATGGGCACAAAACTGACATCAGAAATCACAGCACTCAAAAACCAGCTGCTGAGCACTTCCATCTTTCTAATCACTCTGTGGATAACTTAACAACTGTGCTCAAGAAAGTCAACAGGATATCAAGACTTCAAAGAGAAACATCTAAATTAGAACTGATATGCAGATTTGATTGTGTGAAAGCAGAATTAAACCATGACTATGGCTTCTTTTCCCATTACAACAGGTGATTTGACTTCAACCTCTATGTGCTGTTTTCCAGTGTCTGAATCTCAACAACTGCTCTGATTTGCTGTTACAGTATGACCTGATCCCATGTCCCTTGTGCATATTTTCATCCCATTTTGTAAGCTCCCTTATCTTCAAAGCATCTGGCAAAGTGGGATTTTCTCCCACGAAAGCTCATATAATAAATGTGTTAATCTTTAAAAGCCACAAGACTCCTTGCTTCTTTCATCTGTTGGGTGAATCTCTTTGCAAGAGGAAATGAAAACTCTAAGAAACTGCATCTTTATTGTCCTCCACCAGAGGGAAGTGTGTCCCCAGGAACAGAGCTCTCATCTGTATGAAACAGCCCGGCTTCTTTCAACACAGTAACATATCAAAGTGACAATCCTGGCCATTCGTCACGCACAACTGACAGAAAATGAGTCTTTTTTAGAAGATTTACCACACTAGGTCAGGCAATTGTTGCATTGAATGGAGGCTGGAACCTTGCCTACAGTCTTAAATGATACCTTGAAAAGTTGCAAACAGTGCTTGGGGAGTGAAATTCATGAGGGTAGGAGGCCAAAACAAAGGTACATACATTAGTCAAGTCTTGCTTCTTGCACTGGCCCTGTCAGTGGGGAGGAATTCAACCCATAATGCACCAGGCTACTTGTGCAAAACTGGGTACAAAAATGTTTCTTCTTGATACCTCTAGTTCATGCCCTGAAGCATAACCACTCCCCCATTATCTGAGTTTGGTGACAAGGATTCCTGCTGTACCCAATCCACTGACTTCAGCCATTGCTGGGGGCAGTTCTAAGGGTTACTAAGAGCTCTCCCTAAAGTTGATGGGTGGAGAGACCAGCTTGTAGGACCAGATATGAAACCCAAGAGCTCCTGAGCTGCACTATCTACTGTTCCCTGAAAGTAGCACTGAGCTCATTTTAAAATGATGGATTTTAAACCTTGTATTGGACAAAAGGGCCAGTGGCTGGGAACTGCTCTCTCAGATCAGATCCATGCTCTACTGTGGGCCAGGAGCCCCAGACGGAGGTGCGTAAAACCCCACTGTAATTCACTACAAGTATTTATCTGGCCCTCACCCTAATGGACAGTTGCTCAATGTCCTTACAACATTGCATAATCTCCACTGTATCCTGAAAAATAAACAAACAAGGAGCCCTGTGGCATTTAAAGACTAACACATTTATTTAGTGTACTCAGGGGCAAAGAGAGGCTAAGTGATTTCCCAAGGTCACACAGGAAGTCTGGGGCACAGCAGGAAATTAAACCAGGTCTCCCATAGAACCAGGCTTGCAGCCTAACCAGACACTCCTTCCTCTGCAGCCAGCTAACAGAGGAAATATGACTTGCCTGAAGTCCCAAGACCAGGAAAAGAACCTAGCTCTCCTACATGGTAGTTGCATATCCTATCCACTAGGCCACACCACCTACTCATACAGCAGGGCTAGGTTCACAGTGCTTACACCCAGAACCTTCAGCATCTAACTAAAATACAGTAATCACTGACCCACAGAACAGGGATTCCTAGGGGTTGCAAGGGTATTGTGGAGGGGTTGCAAGTTGTCAGCAACTACACATGCTGGAAATGGTGGCTTGGTACAGGATGGGGGATCATCACCACCTGAAATATTTTCAAAGTGATCTCTGCAAAAAAAGTTTTTGAGAACCCCTGCCATAGAAGCAGCTGGAACTAGTCCACAATGGCAATTCCCTATGCTTTTACAAATTTTAAGATGCTTTAACAGTGCTCATCACAAGTGGGATTGCATTTTAATGGCCTGCACTCTGAGGACCTCTGCTAAGGGCCAGAGGAGCTTTGTAAATCAGATCATTAACATGCACACCCAGCCTGACCGGAACCATATTTCTCATGTGGACTGGATGGTGGGAGCAGAAAAGAATCAATACACACTGGAGTGGCACCATCCTCTGCTCATCCTCCCAGGTTTGCAGGGCGCTCCCTGTGCTTCTGCCAGATGATTTTACAGTTTCAGTGAGCTGAGGTGCATGAGGCCCTGTCTACTCTCCCTTAGACAGGACAACAACAAAGCTCATTATGGACAAGACAAGGGTGGTGGTGTTGGGTTGGGTAAAGGATCTTGAGGGGAGTCCAGGGCTTGGTTTCTGGTCCTCCTCTTCCCCACCTGTTGGTTCTCTATGTAAGGGCATCCTCTGGAACTCCCAAATTTACTCAGGGGGCATGGATTTTTTCTTTTGGCATCAAGAGACATATTAATGACAGTTCCCCTAGGCTCCAGGCTCCATCACGCTGGATCACTGGACAGCATTACATTTGGAGACCATGTGCAGAGCTATGGCAAGAGCAGAACACAACTGCTGGCCTGCTGGTTAGCACCCTGCATTAGGATAAAATAATCCTGGTTCTTCAACAACTGCTCTGGCTTCCTCTGCATCTCAGGGTGCTGATTTCAGCTGCAAGGCTTAATACACTGGGCCTGACATTCCTCCTTTCTGGCATCTCTACATCCAGTGACCCCCACTAATTCATTTAGAACTCTGCAGCCACTGTCATCTTGCTGAAGTCAATGAAACTACACCAACAAATAAAGGGATGGTTCAGCACTACTGGTTCCAGGGTTAGGGCCCTAATTGCTCTGGACCTCAGTTTCCCAACTGTCCAAATGGGAAGAATAACCCTCCTTCTCTGCATCACTGCTGTGAGGATATATCTTTCAGTGTTTGTCAGGCATTCAAATGCTACAAGTGCCTGGTGACCCCACTGGCTCAGATCCACTGGTGCTCTGTATCTTCTGTGGTTAGTAACACCACTGCAAAGCAGATGTAAAACCCATTCCTGATTTGGTACTTCTATAAGCACTTTTCACAGCTGTGAATGATTATGTAAGGTGCCCAGCAATGGAGAGGCAAGCCCTGATACACAGACTCCCAAATATCAGATGCTTCAGACTACACTTCCAGGTAATGCCACAACTTCCTGTGTTCCAGGGGATGAAAATGCTCCACATGGGGGCTTAATTCATTACCCTTTGTGAGGTCATTTGAGCTTCTCTAATAAAAGATGCTATAACATTAAAGTACAAACAGCTAAGAGCTGTTATTGTGCTTCATTCTAGTGAATAGAAAAAAAAAATTACCCACCCCCCGCAAGTGTTGTGAACTAGCTACTCCTACCAGCATGCAACAGGATCAGCTCACTGTAGGGAGATGACAGGAAGGGAATGTATGCAGGAGAGAAACATAGTGTTTTATAATTTAACACTAATGGACAGTGATCAAGATTCACTTTATAAAATATTCCCTTCTGCGGCTGGGCTGACAAAAACAGTACTTAGCACTTAAAAGCAGCATCTTCCAGGCGAGGGTCCCAGAGCACTTTACAAACCTTAATTAATCCTTTTTTCACCTGTCCACTTGCATCACCAGGGCAGAGAGAAAACAGACTAGACTGGATCATTAGGATGGGTGGACTTCAAAATGGCCTGTGCTATCGTCCAGTGATGGTTCTTCCCATGAAGGCAATGTCTTCTAGATTGCTTTACTGTATCACGCTTGATCTTGAGAGGTGCTGAGTGACTTCAGTTCCCAATGGGCACTCTGAAGGATCTGTTCCTGGCAGGCTCTCGGCACCTCAGGGGCAAGTTTTCCCAGGGTCTGCTAAAAAGCACCTGTAAAATTAGCAAGAACATGGGATGACATGCGCCAAACCCCCTATCTGTGCACATAAATGCAGATGAGTATGCAAACTGCACACCTGGGCTCATGAAATAAAATGCTCTGGGACTGGAGCCTACAGGGGTTTTAAAGTGAAGACCCAGGTGAATATGCTCAACTCGGGGAACCTCACAAGCCAGTACATAGTTGCAGCAAAGACCACACCAACTGTGCTCCCAGGCACTGGTGTAGAAGGAAATCAAGGGTGTAGCTATAGTACCATGTATGTGGCATGGCTAGTCTCTGCTTCCCAGAGCTAAAAGGGGCCATAGGAAGCAGAGCCTCACTAAAGCTACTCTAAATTACTCTGGAAGCTAATCGGACTCCTCCTTTGCCCTAAAACACGGCCAAGATTTACACCACTGGCAATTTTATCACAATATTCAAGCTTTCCTTAGAGCCCCTCCGGGTAGATGGAGCCTGTTAGCCTGGTAAGGCAGTCCATCTAGGAGAAGGAAAACTCTGATTCAAAACCTCCACTGCTTTGCGGTTATATCCAGTCTTGGAAAAGGTTTCAGGAGTAAACCTCGAGGAAAAATCCGAAGTTGGAGCCCCTAAGGCAGTTCGTCATTATTTAACCTCATTCTGGCAGCTCCTGTGATAGCGCTGGTGCCAAATTGTAGCGGCTTCGCTGCTCCTTTGGGTCCATCAGCGTCGTGGAGAGGGGGGACGTGCTATATGGGCAACAGCCTGCCCTCCATATTACACTGCCCAGGCTTGCATCCTACTCTGCACCTACAGCCTGTGGCGTTGGCACAACACGGGGAGTAACAGTTACCGGTTATAAGTCATCGCCCGATTGGCGTAGAGCATGACACCAGAGGTTGCTCCTGACGGTGGGAGGGATCTTCAGATGTCATTGGACAGCTACCGCCCGCCTTAAGCTGGGCAGCCCCCAGCCAGTAAGGTGCTGTCCCGCCATGGTCTGCTATCCCCATTGGGTGCATGGGGATTAGGAACAACAGACTGAAACCACTTCACCAGGCAACAAAAGAACACAACAAAAAAGATTAGTTTTAAAGCTGGGATGTTGGAACATCCGGACTATGATGACTGGCCTGTTTGAAAACATTCAGGACTTCAATGATTTCAGAAAAACAGCTGTTGTAAAAAAAACTGATGAACATCGCAACAGACAGGCGGGCACGTAGAGAGGAGCGCAACACATCCAATAGACCAGAGACCGCACATAGATGTGACTTTTGCAATAGAGACTACCATTCTCGTATTGGTCTTTTCAGTCATAAATGACGCTGTTCCAACCAAGCAGATGATTAGTACATCTAGGATGCATCCCTCATGGTCAGTTTTGACTGATGGAGGCCATAGACCTTAGAGCCCCAGCTCCAGGAATCACATGAGAATCTCCACTTTTACTTCACATTTTAAAATAAAGTTTCTACCCCAACAGTTACAAAGAAAGGTTTGAAAAGATGCCCTGACACCAACAGGAAAGTAACATCCCCCTCCTTTTATTGTGCTAAAAATTTCCCACTACTGAAGCCATACTCAGGATTTTGGTGGCCTTCCCCGAATTTTGATTTTTGAACACTTGGGGGTCAGAACAAATGCTGAATACCCTTAACTCTGCCCCCTGTCAGTGGCTTCATCTGCTGGAAACACTTCCATTGGATTGAGCCAACCCACTGCATCTTCCAGGGCAAAGCTGGTATTGCCCTACTTTGGGCCTCTTCAGTTGAGGCAGGGAGGGCCAGCAAGCCCCATTCTGGGCACAAGGGAAGAGGTGGGGGGCGCTCCATAACCCCATGTCGGGGGGGATGAGGCCCCCAGGAGTAGGGTTACCAGATGCGTGGTAAAAGGAGGACATGCCCTCTTTTACTGTCACATACTCTGTACAGCAAGCATTTAAAAAATAGATGATTTTGTCTGGAGTTTCTTAAAAGGGCTTAAAGTGTGCCAAACACCTTGGAACACTGGGAGACATGTTCCCACTGGGCCCCCTAAAAATAGCAGTGCACTCCAACGCGTTCCCCTAGGGCTGGAAGGGGGCTGCAGGTGCGAGTGAGCCTGGCCAATCCTCCCCTCCTTTCCTTGTGCTTGGGGAGGCCCTGCCCCTCCTGGGCCTGACAGCGCCATATTTGTAGCCTCCCAAGCCAAGGCAGCTGTGAACCCCTACAGGCTCCTTCCCTACCCCACCAGGAGGCCTAGGAAAGGGGTGGGTTGGGGACAGTTGGGCAGCTGGGGAAAGGGCACGAGGGCAGGAGGAAGATGGGGTCAGGATGGTGGTCTGGGAAGGTGTGGAGGCGCTGAAGTGAAAATGAGAGCTAGAGCATGGGGGGTTAGGAAGGCTTGGAGTGGGGACACATGGAAAGAGAGATCTGAGGGGGGCAATAGCCAGGGTGGGGGGGTGGCATTTGGGTGCCAATAGCTGGGGTGGGGGGCAGTAGCTGGGGTAGGGGAAGAAGGCCAGGACGTGTATGTGTCCCCCAATGCCCTCCTTTTGGTACTGCCCCCTCCTCCTTGCTCTGCTTTGCTCCCTGCTAGCCCTGCCCAGCAGGGAGAACGTGGGGAACCTGGGGGAGGGGCGCAAGCCCCAAGGCCTTGTCAGCGTCTGAGGCCCCATGGGAGGCGAGTCCGGAGCCTGAAGGGAGCGAAACTCCGAGGAGACCCAGGAGGGATGGAGCCGGAGAGACAATGGCCGAGAACAGCAGTAGGACCCGCCGCGCCCGCAGGCGCCAGAGGGTAACGGCCCGTCTGGACAGGCGCTCGCTATGGCCGCCTAAGAACGTGGCATTACCCACCGCGCCTGCAGAGAGACCCTCCCGCGCGGGTCTTCGCTCTCCTGGGCACCTACCGATGACGTAGAAGGCGGGGTTCCGGGAGGGGGCGGAGACGCAGGGAGGCCCCGCCCCGTCCTCCAGGACACGCCCCGCCCCTCGCAGGGTTGCTCTCCCGAGAACGCTGGGATGGAGCGTTCCAAATATCGCGGGATGTTAGGGGAAGGTCTCGCGGGATTGGTGTTGTGGGCGAGGGGTTGGCAGGCTATAGAGAAGCTGGGCTGGGGCTAGGCTGGGGTGGGGGTGGAGTGTGTGGGGTATGGGGGGCGGGGCTGTGCAGGCCTTTCACCCATTGGGAGATGGGGGCAGGGGTCCTTGTAGGGCAGGGGTTGTCGGGCTGGCCCCATGGGATGGGCGGCAGGGAATGGAGTCCAAGGAGGTTCCCCTCATGTGAGAAGCAGAACATGATTTTCCCAAGGGAGAGAGTAGGGATTCCTGAAGGATGTTCTTCCAAGGGTCTGACGAAATGGGATTTTCTCCCACGAAAGCTCATGCAATAAATATATCAGTTAGTCTTTAAGTGCCACAGGACTTCTTGCTTTTTTTGCCGAAAGATGTAGGGGCAAGAGTGGGAAGTTGGGTGGGATTTCCCTATGGGATGTTAGGGGGTGGACGCCCAGGGACATAGGATGGGCAGTGGGGTACCCATGAGTTGAGGAGGATGCAATTGATCAGGGCGTTTGGCAGGAGTGTCATTTGTATTGTGAATGATTATCCTGCCCCTTTTAGGAGGATGCCTCTTGGTTTAAAGAGCTGGCAGAATCGCTGCCTGTACCCAGCGGGTTTCTGATCACTGATGCATCTCTCACTCCACCTTTAATGCTGCTCAGTTTCTTGTTGCCCTGCAGCGTTCTCAGTGATAGTAGCAGCGGTGGAGAAAGATACTGGCTTGTCAGATCAGGCAGCTGATGGGCTCAGTGCAGCAGACCTCTTCTGTTCATCTCTGCACCTGGGCATCTCCCTTCTCCCCTGAAGCAGAGCCCACCCTGAGTTCTCAGCAGGGGGGCTATGAGACGCTCAGTCTTTGGGCTATCAAGGCTATCCTTGGCCTTCCCCCTTGCCTGGTGGGCCAGGATGCCCTTCAAGAAAATGGGGTGATAGATTGTGAGGTGCACTGATACTTCTGGAGACTCAGCATAACAAACAAGGAGTCCTGTGGCAGTTTTAAGGACTAACAAATTTTTTTATCACATGAGCTTCCACTGGACAAAATCTCATGAAAAAGCATCTGACAAAGTGGGGTTTTCTCCCACGAAAGCTCATGTGATAAATCTGTTAGTCTTTAAAAGTGCCACAGGACTCCTTGTTAGATTTGCTGAATGAGGCTAACATGGCTACCCTTTTGGAGCTTCTGTAGGCTCAGTGCCTGAGAAAGGCAGGCACCAGCCCCAATAGGACCTAAAACCTAAATGGTGACCACTATCCACTCCTTTCAGACGTAATTCCATCAACAGCCATCAGATAGGCTCTGTAGCGCTGATCAGCGTATGTGAGACAATTAGTTTGCAGGACCCACTACCTCCTGATGTAGAGGCGTCTGGCCTCATTGGATTTAAATAGAGGCAAGAACTATCTGCCATGCCCTGAGAGAGGATAAAAAATAGACTTATAAACTCTTATTTTATAAGTCATAAATCCCTCTCTTACTGCCTAACCTTAGAAACATTCTTCCTGTACACTAAGGTAATATAGTCTAGTGGTTAGTGTGCAGGGTGACTGGAGAGGCATTAGGCTTGGTTTCTGTTCCCAGCTCTGCCACTAACCTACTACATGCCATTGAGGAAGTCACTGTCTCTTCGTATCTCAGTTTCTCCATCTTCACTGTGGGGATAATGAGTACTAGGCTTCCTTAGCACTGTGCTTTGAGATGTCCCACAGCCAAGAGCTAAGGTTGAGGGATAGTTTATGGTATTTCTACCAGCTTCCTCTGATATGTTCAGCACTGGTTACTGTCCCACCCAAGACTTTTAGGATGCTTTAATGATGATTGCTCCTTAGCACCATTGTCTTTTCACTGTCTGCAACACAGTACCCTAAAGGGGTGTTGGAGATCAGGGAGCTTTGTCAATCAAATCACTGCAGAGAGGAATCTATACTCTGGAGTCGAAGCAGCTCCTTCTCCGCTAGAGTCATACACTTCACTCACCTACAGAGCTGCAAGGGGCCCACTGTTCTCGCTGGCTGAGTTGGTCAATTCCCTGACAGAGATTTATTCTGCTTCATACAAGGCATCAGCAAGAGCGTAACCTGCACAGAACAGGACTGGGAAGGCAGGTCGGAGGAAGGATCCTGAGAGCAGTGCACAGCTTGTGCTTTGTGCCTGTTAGAAAGGGTGCCTGCTTACCTCTGTCCTCACCCCTTGGTTTACAGTTTGAGAGCTTTACCTGGGATTTCCAAATCTAGATTCCTAGCTGGCACTGGATTTTCAATAGGGCTCCATTAGTAACTGCTCCTTTGGTCCTAGCTCATTGCAGCAAACTAGCCATTCTTCTTCGAGCACTGCTCGGGTACATTCAGAAATAGGTGGCTCCATGCCGGAGCGCTGGATTGGTTGGAACTTTTTGCTCTAGCCTGCCAGGAGAGGGCAGGCGGCCACTGCCCCCCAAGCCACCCCGTGGCTACCTATGTGGCCGCCACCTGGCACCTCCCCAGTTTCATTTCTTCTGCCCTAGTGTTGACTGTGGAACTGTCTGCTTCTTGCGCTTCACAAGCAGCCTGTCCTTCATTCGATTTATGAGTTTCTTGCCCGACCGGGAGCACCTGTTTGTGGACTTAGTTCCACTGAAGACAGTCTCCCCTCTTGGGCTGGAACACTGTGTTACTCCACCGTCTGTCATGCTGGGTTTCAAACCCTGCACCGAATGCGGCAAGGCCTTCCCACGGGATGACCCCCATGAGAAGTGCCTATGGTGCCTGAGCGAAAGCCACTTCGTCACCGCATGCTCCATCTGTCTGTTCTTAAAGCCCGATGACAATCAAGGACAGGGAGAAAAGGCGCCGTGCCCTGGCCTCCGACAAGGCTTGGCACGACTCTTCCAAGGTTTCAGGACCTCTTCCGGCACCATGTGCCAGTTCGGCACCAGAACCTGCCCAGTGCCGCACCAACACGCACCGCAGGACAAGCTCACGGCGCTGATACAGCCCGGCGTCTCCAAGACGGGGCTCTCTCCAGGACCGGTCGCGCTTGACCCCGGCATCACGGCACCATCATAGCCCTGCGTCTTCGGCACCATGGCGCCAACACAGCCCTGCGTCCCAGACACGGGGCTCTTCCCAGGAATGCTCATTCTCAACCCCGGTACTGCAGCGCCATCATAGCCCCGAGTCTTTGACACGGGGCTCTCCCTGGCACTGGTCAGGCTTGACCCCGGTATCACGGCACCAACACAGCCCCGCACCTTCAACATGGGGCTCTCCCTGGGGCTGGTCAGGATTGGTGCCAATCCTGATGACCCTGGAGGCAGTGGAGGCTGCCAGGGCGCTCCTCCTGCTGCCTACACCTCCCTTGCCAGCACTGGTTAGAAGGGGCAAGCCGGCCTTCATGTTGAAGGCCTGGATCCAACACAAGCAGCACCAATCTTTCCCACCACAGGCCCCGGGCTCTAAAGCTACAGAGCCCATCGCCCCCTTGGGTCCCGGTACCATGGAGCCATCCCCACAGCAGCAGATCACCCTGCCGTCCCTGGTACCGCCTTGTGGCTCCCAAGATGCTTCCCCCTGTTCCAGCCTGGGGAAAGGGGCTTCAGAGGGCTCTAAACAGCCTCGGGGCCGAGTCTCAGCACCATCGCCCTTTTGGTACCGCCAGCAAGAATGATCA
The DNA here is from genome assembly GCA_007922195.1 of Podocnemis expansa. NCBI lineage: Eukaryota > Metazoa > Chordata > Testudines > Podocnemididae > Podocnemis > Podocnemis expansa. The sequence continues at coordinate 1,008,644 of ML682024.1, read as the reverse complement.
CCCCACGAGGCTTCCGTGACTGTGCCAATACCACCCCCAGCAGTGGAGAGAGCCTTACACCTGGTAACGTCTTCCTACATGGGTGATTTGTCGGCGCATTTTAATCTCCTGCGCCATGTCTCAGCCCACATAGGTATGAAGGTGCAATCCTCCGAGGTTCCTTCCTATGCTCTAATCAGCCCAGTGTTCTCCTCGGCGGAACCAGTCACGGTCCCTCTTCACCTGAGCGTCTGGGACCCGGCCTCCTCGTGCTGGCAAAACCTGGGTTCCGTTTCCCTGGTCTCAGATATGGTGGGTCTCAAGTACGGGATCCTGGGGTCAGAGTTTCCCTCACTCCCCCACCACACAGTCCCACCCCACACAGTGGTGGAAGCGGCCTTAGGGCCAGGACAGACCTCCTGCAATCCCCTCCCGACATCGAGGGATGCAAGGGAGTTGGAGCTACTGGATAGGCAGGTATACTCCTCCTCGGCCTTCCAGTTGCAGGTCGCAAACACCCAGGCCCTAACCAGCAGGGACATGCTGGATGTGTGGGAGGCATTAAACAGTCTTAGACACTTACTCCCACCAGAGGCCAAGAAAGAGTATGATGCCTTCTTGGAGGAGGGTAAATTAGCCTCTCAGGACCTCCTCTTGTCATCATGGGACACGGTAGATATGGCGACCCGCACTATGGCCTCCATGGTAACCCTGCACCGCGTGGCCTGGCTACGAGAGTCCAGAGTGCCCCCAGCTGCTCAAGAGGTGGCCCTCGATCTCCCCTTCAGGGGCAATGCCCTCTTTCCCCCAGAAACCTCAGCCACCTGGAGTACCAATCGTGACCCCCCAGGGGGAGCTAAAATACCTTGGCCTCCTGAAAGGGCCTCTCCCACGCCCTCCAGCCCCATAGGGCGCATGGCAACCTGCCCCTCCCTCCCCCCATCCCCTTTCCTCAGCAGTTACTGAGGGAATCCCCACCACCACAATTTCAGTTCGAAACCCACCTAGGGGACCATCCTGGCAAGATCCCTCCCCGTTCAATTCCAGGAAGAGATTCCATTCAGTTATTCAGCAGCTTTGATGTTGATCACAGCTTTGCTGTCAACCACCCAAACCTTGCTGTGGAGTGCAGTGTCTCTGGAAATTGAGGCCTGAATGAAGGGCGGCTGTCCGATTTCCCTGCCGACAAATAGCTAGCCAACTAGCAGCCTCCTATTTTACAGGCCCCAAAGGGTGCAACCTGTGAGCAGACCTTCCTCTTTAAGTGTAGGCAGACGACTCAGAGATTAAGTAGCCTCTCCTCCTCCTCCAAGTAGGATGAAGGTTCCACTCTTGCAGGTGCAACTCCCTCTCCTCATTACACTCCAAAGGTTTTCTAGCTACTGCAGCCATGATTGGGCATTATGCTTAGGCCTAATCAACCACTCGGAGTCTTTCTCGTTGACAGGCCTCTTATTACACCAGCTGACATCCCAACTATCGACTGGGAATTTGGTAGCTAGCCATCCCCAACGCAATCCTCTCTCAGGGTAAGTTCTAATAGTAATAGCACGTTTGTAGAAGGTGCTTCAGATAAACCAGAAGTGTCTTAAAGGAGGCTGCAGGATGTGCACCTCCGGGCTGGCGAATCTTCTCCGCTCCCTCAGTAGATGCTGTTCGTTGCCCCCCGTACATCCTGGTTGCCCCTAGGTCCCTTCCTTCAGGTGCCCCACTCCTAAACACACACGTCTGTGTGTCACCAAACTTAAAATTGGGTCCACACCGGTTGGACTCTTCCCAGTGCTACGAAGTCATGTAGGCCAATGTGAGCCTAGTCCCGTAGGCCCCGGGACTTGAGACATACTTAGGTGCCCTCCCCTGGGTGTTGCTTATTGTAATCAGCTCCTCGCTGCCTATACTCCGTGGGCCAATTGTCAGCCAATTAAAAACAAAAACAAAAAACAGGGAAAGACAAGGGAAATGCCAATAATAGCACTCCCTTGTGTCGACACAATATTATTGATACATGCAGTCCTATTCAATGGGGACCGCCACAGTGCCATTGATAGGCTCTCGTAGGCCTGGGATATACTCATCAGGCTCACGGGAAGTTTTTCTCTTGGCCTTCCCTGTATGGCGCTATCTGGTGGCCATACACCTGCCTTTCCCCATATCGACCCAGTGCTTCATTTGTAGTGTGCCCTCCGAGGTCATCGGCTGCTATCTCTGGCCATTTGTCCTTCCTCCCTCATCTTAGGACGAAGTAGCCCTCCTAGTCCCTACCCTACCTGCTGGTAGCACACTTCTTCTACAGAATGTCAAATGCCCCAGATTTCCAAAACTATCGGCCTTATGGCACAGAAGTGTCCCATACTGCTGGACTGAGGGAAACACAGTCTACCTCCTCTACACCAGTTATGGCAGTGTCAGTATCCACCAGTGCCAGCCCGACAACCCTACTACCTCCTGAATTCCCTTATAGGAGGTACGTTAACACGTGTTACTGCCAGAACTCTAATCTTCTGATTTTATCCCACTTCTGCCAATATGGCTTTAGGCAGAGTGGTTAGTGTCACATTCCCCGACTTTAACCGCGATGCATTCATATCTCATTTATGTGTAAGGTGACTTCAGGCCCTCCTGCTTAAGTGCCACAATAGGCGCTTGGTGTGATGAAGTAAGAAAACCCTCTTGGGTTACTGTGGTTCTTCTTTTCTGTTCCTGTTCTTTGGTGATGGTATTCTGGTGATGGGACACAGGGGTGTGATAACTATAGGTACCACTAGGGGGGAAGTGGCTTTAGTGTGACCTTACCTGGACCCCCTGGGGGTGACAAGTTGTGGCCAGTTTAGACCAGGGGCAGGGCAGCTGGGGAGAGAGAGAACAAAGGGGAGAGAGAGGAAGAAGGAAGATGAAGGTCAGAGGGGCAGGACCTCCGGGGCTTGTCCTGGGGATTTACTATCTGCCCTCCTGGTTGATCTGAGAGCCAACTGTCCTAGCTGCTGTGCTAAGTGGATTGCTAATAAACCCTCTGACTGCTACACTGGCTGAGTGTCACTGCTGATTGGGATGGCTGGGACCCTCATAGGGGGAGGGAACCCCCCCCCCAAGGGAGACCAGACAGAGCAAGGGTCGGACTCTCTGGGCCTGGATTTGGGAAGCTGGCTACAGGTAGCGTGGAGACCCTGGTGAATGGGAGAAAGCTCCACCGTAGCAGAGTCCCTGGTGGCTGTGAACAGAGGGGATCCAAGAGGCTTTTCTGGGTTCTCCGTGACACTCGGACAAACTGGGGCTACTTTCTCCACTGGGTTAAGTCCTGCAATCCCTGCTTATCCTTGCCAGGGCGATGGTCCTTAGGTCAATCTCCTAGACCCCTCCAGGACCCTGCTCGTTGGACAAATACCCATGTTGCAGTCATGCTGTGCTGAAGGCAGAAGAGCCAACTCCACCCGCCATTCATCAGAATGGCTAGTAGTCACCTATTTCTGAATGTACCCGAGCAACGCTCGAAGAACAGTGGGTTACTTACCAGTAACCATCCTTCTTTGAGATGGGCTGCTCGGATTCATTCAGAGCCCTCCCCCCATCCCCGCTTTTGGAGATGGCGACTCTTAGGAACTGGGGAGGGGCCGGGCGGTGGCAACATATATAGCCACGGGGTGGTGTGGGAAGCGGTGGCGGCCTGCCCTCTTCTGACAGGCTAGGGCAAAAAGTTCAGACCAAGCCGGCGCTCAGGCATGGAGATACCTATTTCTAAATGAATCCAAGCAGCCCATCTTGAAGAAGGATGGTTACTGGTAAGTAATCCACCGTTTGCAACTATAAGAATAGATTGCTGCAGCAATATTACCCACCTGCAATGTGGGGCAGAACAGAGTTGCCCAATGGTTAGCTAAAGAGATAGCATCTCCCCCATTCTGCAACAGCTGCACTGGCTTCCTCTTCATTGCTGGTCGTTTGGCTTTAAAGCCCCATATATGGGCCCAGCTGCCCCAGAGACCTGTGGCTCTCCCTGTCACAACAGAAGAGTCAAGGGGCAAGCTGGAGAATCAGAAATTCAACCCCCCCCCCCAGCCTGCTCTGGATCTCTTTGTCCTCAAGTAAATGGGGTACAAAGCATGGTGCAGTGGTTTGGGCTAGGACTTGGGAGGTGTGATTTAATTCCTTGCTTTGCCACAGCCTTCTGACCCTGGGCAAGTCTCTCTGTGCCTCATTTTCCTCATCTGTACAGGGAGGAGAATAGCACTCCCATGCCTCACAAGGCTGTTGTAAGGATAAATATGGCAAAACTTTGTGGAGTGCTCAGATACTACAGCAATCGGGGCCAGGAAGGACCTACAATAAAACAGCTGAAAGACACCCTCTCTCTGCCAGAGTTCTGCTGGGTTGGGTTTCTTGAAGGGTTGTCTTTGATAAAAGTCAGTTTTGGAGGCATTTAAAATTACATGGCTGTGGGGCCACAGTGCATCTCAGAGGTCTGACAAGTAAAACCACCAGCCACTAGAGAAAGCAAAAGGAGCAGCAGAAAACATAGAAAGGGGAAGGGGGAATTGGCCCCACCCAATATTTTAGAACCAGCAAAAGGTTGGTCTGGATTTGATTCTAGAAAGCAGCAGATTCTCCACTTCCTGGCTCTGGGCATCGGAGAGGAAGAATTAGTCTTGGGTTTGAGATATTATAGTAGGGCTTGGGCAAACAAAGGCTCTGCCATAAACTCCCTGCATGATTTGAGGTGAATCAATTAATTCCTCCTGTGAAATGGTCATCAGGGGCTGGGTAACCCTGGTGGCAGCAGCCCTGTAAGCCCTTAGAATGGGTGGCTGCAGGATTCTGTCCTGAATTTCCTGTCTCTCCTGGATGGAAATAGGGATGAAAACACTAGAGCAGTGAGCTATAGGGTTTGTGAAGTGCTTTGAACTCCTGAGATAAAAGATGCTGCCCTGTTGAAGTACAAAAGACTGTTGTTGTGCATCACTGCTGTAAATTAAAAAAAAAAAAAAAAGTTCAGGCCTTCCGCCCACACCATAAAAGCCCCTGGTGTGAAATAGCCTACGAGCCTGTGACAGAATCAGTCACCACGGGGAGCTGAGAGAGACTGCATGTAGGAGAGAAACGGGATGTTTTATAATTTATCACTAACATAGCAATCGAGATGCACTTTTATAAAATATTCCCTTTTGAGGCTTGGACAACAACAACAATAGCACTTTATAAGTAGCATCTTCCATTGGTGGGGCCTGGAGTGCTCTGCAGACAAAGTCATCCCCCATCACCCCCCCGCTCCATCTGTGAGGTAGGGATTTGTTCTTATCTCCATTTTATGGATGGGGAAACTAAGGCTAAATTGTGTTGCTCAAAGCCACACAAAAGGGCAGTGGCTGAAGTGCAGGTAGATCCCAGGAATGCTAGTTGCCATTCTCCTGTTCTAACCAGTAGACAACAGTCCTTCCCACAGCAAGCAATGGAACCCAGGCATTCTGGGTCCCTCAACCCTGTTCTAAGCACTGTCCAGTAGGTCACGCTACCATCCAGCTCTGGGGAAAGAACTCAAGTGTCCCAAGTTACATTTCATCTCTCTAACCACCACCTCCTATCACTTCAATGGATGTTTTGTCTTCCCCACTCTCTTAGGGCTGTTCAGTGGAGTATCCTCTCTGCCAAAACACTGAGCACATTTTGGGATGCCCTGCAAATCCGTGGCACCAGGGGAAATGTCCACCTCTCCTGCCCTGGCCACCGCGGTGTCCTTGTCTCATACAAGGGGCCGCCCACCCCCCGGCCAGGTGGAAATGGGACCATCCCTCAATGAGTGGTCCCTCGACTGGCTAAGCATGATAACAGACAAAGCTTTGTCCTTCTATGCTTGGTCTCCTCTTCAATCTCCACCGTCCTCAGACCTCTCCGAGGAGAAGCACGACCCCGGCTATATGCAACGCAGTATATCCAGGGCCCACTCTTCATCCTCACCAGATGAGTCTTTGGTGGATGCATCAGCTGACCGCGATGGGGACCGACACATAGAGCAGGACCTCCTGCACCGTATGGCCGCCGATCTCAAACTGAATCTGGGCGTGGCCCAAGAGGAAGAGGACTCCCTCTTCGACGCGTGCCATAGAGCGCCTTCAGCAAAAGTCTCTATTCCTCTTCATTTGGGGGTATACCACATCATCCAGGAACGCTGGCAAACTCCGTCCTCAATCCCGCCGGTGTCCATGATTGCGGACAAAAAGTACCGCGTTTCCCTGGATGGGTTCTCCTTCCTTTTTCACCATCCCACTCCAGGATCCCTTGTGGTTGATGCTGTAAACCAGAGGGAGAGACAGGGCCAACCGAGCTCCATGCCTAGCAACAAGGAGGCAAAAAAGCTCGACATCCTGGGTAGACAGGTATACTCCTTGGCTGCCCTCCAGCTGCGCATCTCTAACCATTTGCCCTTAATGACGCGATACATCTTCAACTTCTGGGATGCCACGTGAAGCTTCTGCACTATTATCCCAGAGGGGCACCTCAGGGACTACGATGCAATGTTCGAGGAAGCGCAGAGGGCTTCCAGGGATGCCCTTGCAGTGACCTGGGATGCAGTGGATACAGCTGCCCAAACCATGGCCTCGCCAGTGGTCATGCGATGCTCGGCCTGGCTCCAGGGCTCAGGCCTTCCCACTCAAGTGCAGCTAACCATTCAGGACCTGCCATTCGAAGGCCCTGACCTCTTTGCCCTGTCAATAGACATGAAGCTTCACAGTAAGAAGGACTCAAGGGCCACACTGCAGTCCCTAGGAATATATACCCCACAGTCCAATAGGCGCTCACTGAGGCCTCATCAGCAGTTTCAACAGAAACTGCAGCAGTTAAAGCAACAGATTCAACTACAGAGCCAGCTCCCGACATCCCTCCAGTTTTCCCAGCACCAGCTCGGGGATCTGGGAAAGGAAAAGGGTCGATCAGCTAAGGAGGGAAAACTTAATGCCCCGCACTCAGGCAGGCGTGAGCAAGGGTCTGATTGATCATCGGGCCGCAGGCAGTGTTTTTGACGGTCACCTCAAGGGCAGTGTGTCCAGGTCCCCACTTTCCCCCTACCGCCTACACCATTTCGCCCACCAGTGGACCCATGTTACATCTAACCGGTGGGTCCTTGAGACAGTAGCAAGAGGATACCATATTCAATTCCACTTAACCCCTTGGGACAGAAAACTGCCTCCTTGCATATCTCCAGGAAACCAAGAGCTGTCACACAGGCTCAAGGTTGAAAGCCAAAACCTCTCCCTCGGGGCCATAGAGAGGGTCTCTAGGCAGGAGCGGGGCAGGGGCTTTTACTCCCAGTACTTTCTGGTTCCCAAGCCCAACGGGAACCTTCGGCTCCTCTTAGACCTCAGAGCGCTGAACAAGCATCTAAAGAAAATAAAGTTCTGCATGGTTTCCCTGCCTCAGATCATCCCGTCTCTCTCCCCAGGGGACTGGTTCGCAGCCCTCGACCTAAAGGACACCTACTTCCACATAGTCATCCAGCCCCGCCACAGATGCTTCCTGATGTTCGTGGTGGGGCAGAACCACTATCAGTTCACCGCCCTCCCTTCGGGCTCTCGCTGGTCCCCAGGGTGTTCACAAAGTGCGTGGCGCCAGTTGCGGCATTCTTACGCAGGAAGGGCATAAGGATATATCCCTGCCTAGATGACTGGCTCATAGTCAGGAAGTCAAACCACCAGGTACGGCTCCACATCAGGAAGGTAGTGGAGCTCTGCGGATCTTTGGGCCTTTGCATAAAAAGGGAAAAGTCAAAGCTTCGCCCTTCCCAGGACATAGAATTCATAGGGGTAAGACTAAACGCTTGTCAAGGGACGGCATCCCTGCCTCTCTCAAGATTTCAGTTCATTTGCACCATCATTGTAGAACTGCAGGCACATCGGGTGACCACAGCCCGATGTTGTATGCAACTCCTCAGCCACATGGCTGCTGCCACCTCTGTGATCCTGACAGCATGCCTGAGGATGAGGCCCCTCCAGCTCTGGTTCTCCAGTGTTCCACCCATGGAGGGCACCCTTAGACAAGGTACTGTCAGTTCCCTGGGATGTCCTAGAGTCAGTCCAGATTTGGAGGAGCCCCTGCTTCACGATGGGGGGCATTCCATTCAGGGAGCCCAGACCCTCAGTGACCCTAGTGACGGATGCTTCGGACTTGGGGTGGGGGAGGTCATATTTCCGGGGGCCTCTCCACTCAAGGCCTTTGGCCCCCTGAGGACAGCCTGCTCCACATAAATGCGAAGGAGCTATGGGTCATCAGATTAGCTTGCGTGACCTTCCTCAAAAAGATTCGGGACAGAACGGTCCAGGTCCTCACAGACAGCACGACAGCCATGTTCTACACAAACTGGCAAGGGGGGGAATCCGCTTCTTGGCTCTGTGAGAAAAAGCATGAAAACTTTGGCAACTGGCCATAGATCACCACTTCACACCGATAGCTGCCCACCTGCCCAGGGTGGACAACAGTCTAGCGGACTCACTCAGCAGGAGGCCCCTAGCAAATCACGAGTGGTCCCTTCACAACAAGGTATTCTCCCTTCTGATAGACAGATGGGAACCCCCGCAGTTAGACTTATTTGTGACACGACAGAACTGCAAGTGCTCCCTGTTTTGTGCCCTCCAGGGTTGGGAAGAGGGTTCGCTCAGCAATGCCTTCCTCATCAGTTGTATGCCTTCCCACCAGTTCCCTTGATACACAGGGTACTGGTTGAAGGTCTTTGCAGATGGAGCGCACATCATACTGATAGCTCCGGACTGGCCCAGGCAGTACTGGTTCCCGCTCCTATAGGACATGTCCATTAAGATCCTGATGTGCCTCCCCCTGTGGGCGGACCTCCTGACACAGGACTTGGGGAGCCTTTGGCATCTGAATCCAGAGCTTCTACACCTGACAGCCTGGATGATCTCTGGCTCAGCGAACAGGAAAGGCGCTGCTCGGACAGGCAGGGGCATCGCTGCCCTGGGGAAGCACCCGGGGAACTGGCCAAGGCCACGCCCTCATCAGGAGGTCTGCCCCCTGCCCACAGGCCATGCCCCTGCCCGGGAATGGGGCCAGGAGTGGCCTCTGTGGCTGTGGGTGGCTGAGCCCCAAGATCCCTGGCTGAGGATGGGGCCGCCGTGGCCGCGGGTGGCTGAGCCCCAGATCCCTGGGACGGGGCTGCAGGTGCTGTGGGCGGCTGGGCCCCAGATCCCTGGCTGAGGATGGGGCTACCACGGCCATGGGTGGCTGGGCCCCAGATCCCCAGCCAGGGATGGGGCCAGGAGCGGCCTATGGGGCCGCTGCGGCCACGGGTGGCTGAGCCCTGGATCTCCTGCCCAATCAGGCTGGAGACCAGGGGAGGTGGGCCCCGCCAGTCCCGGGGCACTGGCGCCGGCATTCAGGGCACATGGCCCATGTGCCCGGTGCCAGTGACGCCCCTGCGGACAGGGTTAAGAAGGTCCTAGTTGGTAGCAAGAGACCCTCCACCAGGTCCACGTACACAACCAAGTGGAAACACTTCTCCACTTGGGGCCGTGACAAAGGCATAGACCCTATCTCAGCACAAATACATGCCGTTCTGGACTACTTGCTAGACCATGGGTAGCCAAACTTATGGAACTCAGGAGCCACAGAAGTTGATTATTAAACCTTCAAGAGCCGCAATGAGGCATATAGCCATATACTTTTACCTACTAAAAAGATTTGCTGATGTTCTTCTGCAATCCACACTTTTTCATTCAAGACCCACATGTGGCTCCTTAGCAACAGTTTGGCCATGCCTGTGCTAGACCTTAGAGAGAAAGGCCTTTCTCCTTCCTCTCTGATAGTCCAATTAGTGGCGATTTCTGCCTTCCATGAAAGAGTGGATGGTGCCCCTATCTTCTCTCACCCTATATCCTCCAGGTTCCTGAAAGGGGTGGAGAAGCTTTTTCCCCAACCTCATAAGCCCACCCCCCAGTGGGATTTAAATGTAGTACTCCGGGCACTGACAGAGCTGTCCTACGAACCCTTGGACTCAGCCACCCTGTTGGTTTTGTCTTGGAAGATGGCCTTCCTAGTAGCGATCACCTCGGCTAGAAGGGTTTCAGAATTGCGAGCCCTCTCTTCGGAACCCCCATACACGAGGTTCTACCCCAATAAGGTGGTCCTAAATGACCATCCTGCCTTCTTCCCCAAGGTGGCCACCCCTTCCACATGAACCAAGAAATTTGCCTGCTGGTCTTCTATCCCAACCCGCAGGTCACAGAGAACTGGAGATGGTAGCATATCTTAGATGTGAGGTGAGCACTCTTAACTTATATCGAGCATACTCGGTCCTTCCGCAAGACCTCCCAATTGTTTGTGGAGGTTGCCAAACACACAAGAGGCTGCCCAGTCTCTTCTCAGTGCATCTCCAGATGGATTGTGAACTGTATTAAAGACTGATATGGAAGGTCAAATACGCCCCTTCCTGAGGCTGTGAGGGCTCACTCTACCAGGGCTCTGGTGTCTCTACGGCCTTCCTTGCCAAGGTCCTGATCTAAGATATCTGCAGTGCCACTATGTGGTTGTTGATACATACCTTCACGACGCACTATGCCATTGCGCAACAGGCTAGAGATGATACCACTTTGGGCAGAGCTGTACTCAGTACAGATAGGCCATAAATCCTCCCACCATCCTTGGGAACGGCTAGCAGTCACCTGAATCTGAATGATGTGAGCAGCGCTTGATAGGAGAACGGTTTTGGTTACTTACCAGTATCCATCCTTCTTCGAAATGGACTGCTCACCGTCCCCGTTAACAGAGTTGGCTAAGGTATATGGGACTGGGAGGGTCAGGGTCACGGTCACCTATATAGCCGTGGCTGTGGTGAAGAGGGGACATTGGCTGTGTGCCCTGACCTGACAGGCTAAGGCTGAAGACTTTCTGAGCTACCATGCGCTACGGCACGTACACCTGAATCTGAATGTATGTGAGCAGCCCATCTCGAAGAATAATGGTTAGTGGTAAGTAACCCACCGTTCCTGATCCACTGAGACATGCTTGCTTCCACATCCTCCAGAGTTTACCAATATCCCTGCTAAATTATCTGTTGGTGAGGAGATGGATTGGGGGTCAGGGGAGAAACAGCACTGAGCAAGAAGTGGGCAGATCTGGCCAGGAAGAGGCATGGCAAGGATAGCCCAGGAGCAGGCTATGTCTAAAAACCCATGGCACTGAATCTTAAAGGCCAGGTAAACTGATCCAGGCTCCCGCTGCAAGGCTAAAACCAGCACTGTGGACATTCCAGCTTGGGTGAAGCCCAGGGTCCAAGACCCTCCTCTCTCACCAGGTTTCAAGAGTGGGACCTGGGCAAAGAAGGCCGAAGATGAAGCCTGGGCCCTGATAGAATGAGCCCTGATGTTCTCTGGGAGGGGTGTATTTGACCTTCCGTAGCAGTCTTTAATACAGTTCACAATCCAGTTGGAAATGCACTGTGAAGACACTGGAAGTTCTCTTTTATGTTCTGCAACCGCTACAAACGATTGAGAAGTTCTGCAGAATGGTGCATGCGCTTTATGTGTTAAAAGCGCCCTTTTGACATCCAAGGTATACCACTTCCTCTGGTTCTCTGTAACCTGAGGGTCTGGGAAGAACACTGGCAGGCAAATGTTCTGATTCAGGTAAAATGGAGAGACCACCTTAGGAAGGAAAGATGGATGCGGATGGAGCACCACCTTATCAGGGAAGCACCTCGCAAACGGAGGTTCTGAAGAAAAGGCCTTAAGTTCTGGCTGAGGTAATCACTACCAAAGAGCTACTTTCCATGCAAGGACCAGCAAAGTGCATGACTCCAAGGGCTCGTAAGGTGGCTCCATTAGGCTAGGGAGCACCATGTTAAGGTCCCATTGTGGGACAGGGTCACGGGGTTGTGCGAAGACTCTTTCAAACTCCTTCAGGAATCTAGTGGAGGTTAGGTGGGAGAAAACCAGAATTCCTTCCACCTTAACATGGAATGCTGAAATCGCTGCTAGAGGGACTCTCAGTGAGCAAAGGGAGAGGCTCTTATCTCTGAGGTCTAGCAGGTAATCAAGGATTAAGTGTAGAGGGGCTGATATAGGCACAGCTCCTTTACCTATTGCCCATCTGGAAAAGTGTTTCCATTTGGCTGTATAGGTAGCACTAGTGGAGGGTCTCCTACTACCAATTAGTACCTTCTTGACCCTATCTGAGCACAGTCTGTCCTGCTCATTTAGCCATGGAGTCTCCAGGCCATCAGGTGCAGGAGACAATGGTTTGGGTGCTGCAGGCACCCCAAGTTCTGTGTCAGAAGGTCTGCCCAAAAGTGAGGGCGGAGTGGTGCATCTATGGACAGATCTTGTATGATCGAGTACCAGTGTTGTCTGGGCCAATCCAAGGCTATTAATATTATGTTCGCTCCGTCTCTCCTTACCTTCAGGAGGACCCCATGCATCAGTGGGATTGGTGGGAAAGCATTCAGCAGAAGTCCTGAGCAACAGAACAGGAAGGCGTCCATGAGCGAACCCTCCTCCTGACCCGAGGGAGCAGAAGCAACAACATTTGCGGTTCTGTCATGTCGCGAATAGGTCCACTTGGGGTATTCCCCACCTGTTTATTAGGTGGGATACCACTGTATTGTGGAGGGACCACTCGTGGTAGGCTAGAAGGGTTCTGCTGAGCAAGTCCGGTAGCCCGTTGTCCACCCCAGGCAGGTGAGCCACTACTGGGGTGAAATTGTACCTCAGGGCTAGTTCTCAGATTCTGGTTGCCTCCAAGCAGGGAGCTGGGGAATGGACACCCCCTGGCGGTTCATGTAGAACATGGCCATGGTGTTGTCCGTTAGGATCTGGACCATTTTGCCTTTTATCCTGTCCAGAAAGGTCCTGCAGGTCAGTGTGATAGCCTCCAGCTCCTTCACGTTTATGTGAAGGGGTCTATCCCTGGAGGACCAATATCCTTAGGTGGAAAGTCCCCCGATATGTGGGCTCCCCCCATCAAATCCAGGGCATCAGTGATCAGGGTCACCGAAGGGTCTGACAGCTTGAAGGGGATTCCTCCCATGGCAAAGAGGGGATCCCTCCAGGTCTCTAATGTCCCCAGAATGTTGCGGGGGACCGACAGTACCTCGCTCAGAGGGTGTCTCTGTAGGTGGAACACTGTGGACAGCCAGATCTGGAACAGTCTCATTTTCAGTCAGGCCATCCTTTTCACTGAAGTGGAGGCCGCCATGTGCCCAAGAAAGCTGTACGCAGCATTAGGCCATGGTTACCTGGGAGTTCTGCAGCTCTGCAATGATGGCACAAATGGACTGAAATCCTGAGGGGGGCAAGAGACCCTCCCTTTCTTGGAGTCTAGGAGACCTCCTATGAACTCAGTGTCCTGGGCCAGGGAGACCTTTGACTTTTCTTGATTTATGCAAAGCCCCAGGTATTTGAACAGCCAATTCACTACTTTGATGCTGTGTTCGACCTGGGCTTTGGATTTTCCTCTTATTAGCCAGTCGCCTAGATAGGGGTATATCTTTATACCCTTCCAGCGCAGGAGCACAGTGACTGCCACCATGCACTTTGTGAACATCCTGGGGGCCAAGGAGAGCCCGAAAGAGAGTGAGGTGAACTGGAAATGTCTTCCCTCCACTATGAACTTTAGAGACCTTCTGTGGTGGGGGCGTATCGCTATGTGAAGGTAAGCGTCCTTTAGATTGAGGGCCACGAACCGATCCCCATAATCTAGAGATGGGATGATCTGTGATAGGGAAACCATAGGAAATTTTATTTTCTTTATGTGCATGTTCGGAGCTCAGAAGTCTAGGATGGGTCTCAGATCTTCATTTGGCTTGGGAACTAGAAAGTAATGGAAGTAAAACCCCTTTCCCCGCTCTGATCTTGGGACCCTCTCTTTGGCCCCAAGGGACAGGAGTTTTTTTGCACTCTCTCTCGAGCATCAGGTCTAGTTCCTGGCTCCCGAGATTCAGGCGAGGGGTTGTTTTCTGTCTCAAGGCGTGGACCAGAACTGTATGAGATACCCCTTCGAGACTGTGTCCAGCACCCATCAGTTGGTTGGGATGTTGGCCCAGTGATGAGAGTATGGGGCCGAAAGGTTGACAAAGGTTGGGATCGAGGCTGTGGTCATGCTGCCCTTAGGCTGGCTATCAAAAACGCTGCTTCTTTCCCCGCTGAATGTGCGTTACCTTGTCCCTGATGACTGGCCTAGAAGGCCTGGGAGTTTTGGCCTCTATTTGGGTGTGTCTTATCCCTATCCAGACCTCTATATTGGCATTGGGGGTACTGGTAGGACTGGAAACAGGAGCCCTGAATCTGGGTCTGCTGTTGCAGCTGCTTAGGTTGTTGCTGGAGTAGGTGTTGGGACCGGAAGGAGTGCCTAACAGGTGGTGGTATGTACATGCCTAGGGACTTAAGGGTGGCCCTAGAGTCCTTCATACCATGCAGCTTTGAGTCTATCGACTCAGCAAAGACAGCAGGGCCTTCGAATGGTAGGTCCTGTATGATCAGTTGCATCTGCTGGGACAGGCCCGGGCCTTAAAGCTAGGCTGCTTGCCTCATAGCCACAGTGGAGGCCATATTACATGAGGCTGTGTCAGATGCATCCTAGGAGGTCAAAAGGGCATCTCTGTAGGCCACGACTCCTTCCTCCACCATCGCTTCGAAGTCCCTCAGGCAGTCTCTAGGGACGCAATCACGGAAGCCCTCCATAGCCCTCCAGAGTTTGAACACACATCTCCCCCTGAGAGCTTGGTGATTGGCAATGTGCAGCTGTAAGGTGGAGGCAGAGTAAACTTTCCTGCTGAACAGATCAAGCTTCTTTACACCCTTATTCTTAGAGGTAGAGCCTGGTTGGCCCTGCCTTTCCTTGTGGTTACCTGTGTCCACCAAAAAGGACCCCAGCGTAGGGTGGTAGAAGAGGAAAACGAACTTATTGGAGGGAACATGGTACCTTCGACCTGCCACCTTGGGCACAGGAGGGATAGATGATGGGGTTTGCCATCGTGCCCTCACAATGGTCCTTCATGGAGGGGGACAGAGACCTTTGCAGGTGGGGCGGCATCACCCTCATCAAAGAGGGGGGTCACACTCCTCCTTGACTACCCCCAAATCTAAGTCTGCAGGGGTTGTCCCTGTATGCCAGGGGTCTTTGAAAGGTAACCTGGTCTGGGGAAAAGGATGAAGGGACCCCTGATCTACTGCGCCAGGTGGAGTCCAGGTTGGGTTTGTTGTTGGATAGGTTCAATGAGTCAGGAGTTTGGGTTGAAGACAGTGCTGACGGGTGGCAGCAGACAGGGTTATCTTTGGCTGCCCAATCCAGTCATTCCTGTGACCAGTCATTGGAGGAGCCTAGGGCTATGGGTCGACCAGAGTGGGAGCAGCCCCAGCCCCTTTCCCTCTGTATGCCCACTGGTCCCACATCACCATGTCTGAAGCTCCTCACTGGGGTTGCCGGGGCTGCACCTCCTCTTGACAGAGGTGTTAGTGAATGCTTTTGGCGCCTGACATCTGGTAACCCTAACCTGAGGCAGTCTGAAGGGCCAGCCAATTTTCAAGAGACCCAAGTTCAAACCACTGCTTTGCCAGAGACTGTGTAGTCTCTGGGCTTCAGCTCCCCGTTCATACAGAGATTGCAGCCCTGTCCTTTGAGGCTAAACATGATAAAGACCGACTGGTGTTCAGATACTTTAGTAACTTTGGGCCATTTCAATATCTGAGAGGAGCAAGGAGATTCTGAATATGATTTTCAGAGTTGCTGAGGCCAACCACTCTGGAAAAAAATCAGGATCTTCAGTGACTTAGCCAGACTCCCACAGAGAATCCATGGTAGAGCCAGGAATGAACCTGGATCTCCAAGGGCCCAGCCTTGCATCATCTGCAAGATAGCCATGCTTTTTACTGAGGCTGTCAGTTCCTCTGCTTATTCCAGCTGTCTCAGTTCTTCTGCAGCCCCTAAACTTTGGAACACACGCTTCCCTTTCAGCTGATGCTCTCACCCAGGGCATGCTGCATCAAGGTGAGAACACACACTGGAATCACAGAAAAAGGAAAAGCACTGAGATGAGAAATTCCTCTTTGTGGTTCTTCTGAAGGCTGCAGCATTGCAGAGATGGTGGGGCAGGAAGAACAGGAGGGGAGACTAAGGAGCAAGATTTCTATACAACTGAGAGGAGCTGCTGTGCATTTCAGCCTGTAGAATAAATTAGAATACATCTCGGCATAAATTAGCTGTCTGGTAAGGAGAAGAGATTGATTTCCTGGGGAAATGATACTGCTTTGCTATGGAGAGAGACAGAGAGAGGCCAGAGAGTGTGAATTTGAGACGATAGACTGGGGCAGGTGCAAGTTTAAAGCTTATTAGGTCACCTCCCAGTGCTGCTAGAAAGCAGAGGTGGTTGCAACTGAAATACAGACATGAGGGTTGCAATATACTTTGATTCTAACAATAATATAGGAAAAGGAATACAGATGGAAGAAACCAGCATCTTGCCTAGCCATCAATTCATTCTTCTTTCCACAATTCTTCCTTTCTAGCTATCTATCCATCCCCATGCATACCCACTATCTATTTATCCATCCATCTATCGCCCATTCCATGCTCCAGCAAAACCCATTAAGATTGACAAAGCACCTTTTTGTTTTTCAGATGGGTCCCTGGAGCAGCAGGCAAAGTGCCTGGCTCATGCATAATAAACCAGGCATGGAAACACACAAAGTAATAGGCTACATTTGTAGAGAAACAAAATCATTAAGCGAGCCCGTCTGCAGGTTTGCCTAGAAAAAAAACCAACCCAACGCCTCAGCACCATGTAATTCACAGTGGTGCTCGCTCTTTCGCCCATGTTGGCACCCGCTCCTGCTAAAAGCTTCTGTGAAATAGGTCAGTGAAACCAGTGTGAGCCCCAGCACAGAAAGGAGAGGGGAACGCCTCAATTGTGTTTTGCCAGATGTGGACCAGCCACTCGTGCTCTGAGAATTATAACACAACGAAGTGCCACTTGAGATCCGAAGACAATCCCTGCCCCAGGAAGTTACAAAGTAACAGAAATCTTATTCCCCACTTACAGTGGGGAAACGGCAGTGTAGAAAGATGCCAACTGATAGTAAAAGAAGAAAGAGGGTGGAGAGTGAGAATACACCTTAGGGAGTGTAGTGCAGGAGAGCATCTGGCCCTGAATATCCAAACCCGACCAGGGCCCAGGATCCAGCCCCAACATGCGTCTGCTCAGTGAGCAGCCTCTGAACATCCATCAGCAGGAGGTGTTTGATTCCTCATTCTAGGCTTTGCTTGATGCAAAATGCTCCCTAGGAGAAATCCTAGCAGCTCCATAGGAAAACTTCTGGGGCAGAGTCAATACCAAGGGGCTGCTGGAGAGAAAAAGGTAGAACATTGCTAATTAAGTAGGGACCTGGGGAAAGTGCAGGGGGCTTCTGACCTTGGCTGTGGGGGAAGATGCTGGCAGCACTATCAAGGGAGTGAGGGGAATGGGATTTAGTTAAAGGGCCCCAGATGCCTTGTGCAAAGCATTCTGCTCCAGAAGCAATTCCGTGGCTCACTTTGCCTCTCTGCTGTTTCATTATCAAAGGCGGAGAAGGGGCCCAAACCAAGCCTGCACAGCAAACAGTCCCAAACAAGGTGTCGGAAGAAAGGAAATCCAGCTCTACATGATGGCACTGAACAATAGGAAAGAAGGATTCCTTAAACCTGGATCCATGATGCCTGCACTTGGTCTCCCCACAAACACAAAATTCTTCTAACACTCAGCTCAGCCTCACCCTCTACCCCTAGCCATGGGCAATTTCCACAGCACCCCCAGCTGCACTCCTCTGCCTGTGCTCTGCCAATTCCCCTCCTTTGTGTGTGGCTAGATCCAGACTTCCTACCCAGCAGAAGGGCCTCTCACCTTCCCACACATCTGAATAGGAAGCCAGAGGCCTCCTATACACAGAAGACTCTGCTACGTGTCCAGCACCTGATAACACAAACTACCTGCAAGAAAGGCACAATCCAGTCAAGTTCAAGGCCTTGGGCCTTCTCTTCAAGGCACTCAGAGGCCTGGACTTAGGCTACTTATGGGGAGGCAGTGTGGCCTAGTGGGCAGAGCACTGGCCCACAACTCAGGAAACCTGGCTTTGCCACTTGCTGACTATAAATGGGCCAGATGCCTCCCAAGCTCTGATGACAGCTTGGGGAGGCTCCCTGCCTCAGTTTCCCTATTAGGATGCTTCAGAAACCATCATCAACAGGTATAAGACAAGCAACTCTGTCTGGGGTGTGGGGAGTCCAGTTTATTACATCATTTCACACCATTTCTTTCAGCCCCTCACTCTTCCTCTAGTAAAGGGATCCTAGACTTAGCTTCAGGCTGGTGCTTTCCAGCTGGCCCCTTTTATGTCCCCTGACTCTGTCTCCCTTTTAGACACAGCAAAGTCTTTTAAACTCAAAATGACAAGATTCCTCCCTCTCCACCCCATCTAGCTTCTTGCACCCCACCAACCCCCCTGCATAAGAAAGGCCATGCTGGTTCAACCAAATGGGCCCACCACTCCAGCCGTCTCCTGTCCTACCATGGTAGCCTGTCCCAAGTGCTACAGAAAGACTGAATGGCTCAGGGCAGTTCTTGAGTGAGTCAGGCCATGTCCACTTCCAGCATCTGTCACTACAATGATGCAGGGGTTTGCCTCACAGCCCAGAGCAAGGGCGCTGGCTGAGGCATTAGACTAGCTGCCGAGGAGCCCTCACTCAGGCAATCACACCCACCTGCAGGCTTCAGCAGCACTCAAGCATCTGCCCAGACCAGTGATTACCATGTGTGGATGAGATTCACATTTGGGGCAAACCCTGAGTTCAGTGTCCTGGGCAGATGCACTCTCACCAATGTGCCACTAATTCCTGTGGTCCTACTGAAGAATGGTGGTGGGTGGGTGCAAGCCCACCCACTTCTAAAACCCCTCCCTCAGCCTTAGGGGAGGGGCACTGGGCTGTTTTTCAAAAGATTCCTGGGGACAACTAAGGTAATAACAGAGACAGGTGTGAGGGTCCCAGGTTTATCATAAGGGATTCAGAAGGGGACACCAAGCAGAGAACCTTGGACAGCGCCCGCTGCTCTGGGAAGCTGTCGAGGGAGCCAGTGGAAGCTGCCCACAGGAAATCTGCCCAGAGGAGTGCACGGACAAGGGACCGGAAATAGGCCCCACAGTCACAGGCCCCTTCCCCAGCCAACCTCCTCTCCCCGGTTTTATAGATGGCAGTCTTGGCGTAAGCCAGGACGAGGTTGACAAAGAGGTCCCATGACTTTGTGGGGCCATGGATAGGAAGTGCATAGATGAACAAGTGTGGGGAGAAGTGCAGCCAGAACCTCAGTAAGAGGTTTTGGAGGAGCAGGAAAAGGGGCTGCAACCTGGCGCACTCTAGGTAGGTGTGCGTCCTGCTTCCTGTGGTTGCCTGCAGCTTCTCAGGCTGCCAAGCAGACCCTGCCAGTCCCACGCGGTAGGTGTGGTGCTGGTTTGCTCTCCTTTAGTCACATGATCACCCTGTCACATGACTCTTCATGCTCCCACCTGGGAAGGTAAACACAGGTGGGGCTGTGGCCCACCATCCTTATGGACAGTGACAGGACCTTTGGGTAGATCACTTCTACCCAGACCCCCAAAGGTCTTCAGACTACTTACTATCCCCCGCTATGCCTCAGTCCCCCTGACCCTGTCCAGTGGGGAAGCACTTTGAGATCTGAAACTCCTCCCCCTCCTCAAGGGTCACATTCAATGAGGCAAATAACCTGCTCCCAAAAGAATTTTCCAAGTCCCAAGCACTCACTAAACGCCTCCTCCCATATGCATATTTGCTTCCCTCCCCCCACCACCGGTGTCGCTTTCATACAGCAAAGGTGATGCATGACCTCTTTTTTTGGTAACATTTATATTTATATATTTATAGATATATAAAAAAATTAAATATATATAATATATTGTGTTTAAGACTAAAAATATAGTACATAATATTTTTTATTTTTTTTTTTTTAAAAAAGGAAAATGAAAAAAGAAACGATCAAAGGATGGGCTGGGCAAGGGGTGCAGGTGAATCACAGATACACATCTTTAAAACTCTAAAAGGGCCTGGGCTAAGAAAAATACCCTTCCTTCCTCCTCCCCCACAGATTCCCAGGGGGACACCCAGTGAGTCTGGGCATTTAGGAATGAGCAATTGGAAGGTGTGGGGGGTAACATTGGAGACAATCCCAATTCAAGGCATTTCCTTTAAAGCTACACCTTTGATTACCTGTGATTCAGATCATTGTGTCTTGGTGTCCAGGGCTTCTATTGCCAAAAAGTCCCAGGTCCCATGAGGACGATGACCAGGTCTACTGGTTTTCCCCTCCTTAGACCCAGGGTGGGGGAGAGAACAAGGGGCACCTAAGGCTAGGGAATGTAAACCACAGGTGCAGATGGGAAAAAAATGCAACACAGCCTGGATAGTGGCAACTCCTGAATTAAAGCTACTGTCTGCGAGCGTGGCTTTTAGGATTGGGCGCAAGACCTTACAGGATCAGGCTGTTTTAAAGGTAACTTTGGGGGTTGGGGGGTCATGTTTAATTCCTTTACAGTGGGCAGTGCTGCATCTGCTCCCTGTCCGCTCTCCCTTCCACTCAGCTGTGGGGGGTGGGATAATGGTTTGCGAATTAGCACCAGAGAGGGTCCAAGGAGTGGTTTGTTCCTGGTGGTCCCTGCAAGTAGGGTGTATTTCAGCTCCATCCTCTCTTTCTCCACAGCACCCCAAGGCAAAGGAATGAGGGCCCAGGTGCTAGGATTCAGCAGATGAAGACAGGAGGGGGCCACCACATACAGATAGGAGCTATACCTAACCCATCAATGAGCTTCTGAATGGAGAGAACACCTCCCTACCTCACACAGTCCCCTGACACAGCTGCATCCTGGGCTGGCTAGTGCTCAGCTAACCCTGCTGCTTTCTGGGCTAGAGACGTGCCATCACATGGCCAAACTACTTCAAGCACCACACTGCATAATGCACACTTTGCTGGGGGTGTAGAACTCAATGTGAAGCACCTCAGCACCCAACACCTAGTGAAATCCAACAGGAACTGGATGCCCAGTTCCCTTAGGGATGCTCCACACAAAGAGTTGCCCCTGGGATCATGTGAAAAGACACATTTCCTCTTCAAGATTTAAACCCTAAAATGAGTTACAGACTATGACTTTTCCCCAGCTACCCCTCACACACACAACCCTCTCCCTCTAGGAATTATTTCTGTCCCTCCACTCTCATTCTCCTTGCCCAGTCAAGCCTCAGGATCTCTGCACTGTGTGCAGTCAAGGCTGCCCAACACATTCCATTCTAAACCCCTGTTTTCAGTTGCTTTGACCATTGCCAAGGCTTAACTCTTCAGGCTGAAAGTTCCCTTGCCAGCTGTCTGCCTCAGGCGGGAGTTTGGGGGGGGGTGGTATTTATAATTACGTAATACCGAGCATTAAGAACACTTGCTTCTGGCTTTCAAGAATTTGCTTGGTAGGATATTTATATAAAATATATATTTAGATACATTCATATAAAAACAACCCTTCCCACATGACCGACTCATGCCACTGAATGAGACAGCAGTGGTTCCTGTCTTATTATCACTATTAGTTATTAGTTGCATTGCAGCAGCCCCTGGCCCCTGACCTGGAGCAGGACCTCAGATTTGGCTCACACTTTGCATTAAGAGTCCATTACCGGTGTTGCCAAATCCAAGTCAGACTGCCCACAGATCATGAGCTTAAGTACCCCCCCCCCCCCCGCAGTTTCTCTTGATATTCTCCTGCAGATTTCGGAACTTTGCAAGGTCACATTTTCAGGCGCTCAGAGGAGCATGCTGTCTAGTGTTTAGAGTGGGGCCTGGGAGTTAGGCCTCCTGGGTTTTTTTCCTTAAAAAATGGAGAGCTAGAAATTAAAGGGGGAAAGAGCTGAAATTCAAAACAACATGACAGCTGAACATGGAGCCTTAAGGGCTTGTCCAGGTGTCAAGTTGTTAGCCTGACAGCAGGCAGACAAGGCATCAACTCCCTGCTCTCCCAACTCTGGTCTGACTCTGGGCCCATCACTTAGGCCCAGATTTTTAAAGGTACTGAGGCGCTGTTGCACCCTGTGTTGCCAGGCCTAACTGCATCAGGAGCTGAATCTCAGTTTCAAGGAGGATTTAGGCACTTCTAAGCAAAAATCCCATCAACCATCCCTGGGACTTAGGCCCCTAAGTGCCAAAATCTCTTTTGTGACTTATCTGGGTTCTTAAATCTATTAGGCAGTTGCAATGCTGAATGTAGCAATGCCAAAACCCCTTTAAAAATCTGGGTCTGAGCCTTGTTAGACTCATTCCCCATTTATACCACGGGGATAATAACGTAAGAACGGCCACACTGAGTCAGACCAATGGTCCATCTAGCTGAGTATCCTGTCTTCTGCCAGTGACCAATGTCAGGTGCTACACATCAGGACTGATTACAGCCTTTCCTCCCCAGGGCATTGTGAGGAAAACTCCAGTAAAAATTGCAAAGTGCTCACATACCACAGGAATCACAGCTGTGTCGGTCCCATATACAGGGCAGGAAAAGAATAGTCAAGATCATGAGACATGATAAATGGCAATGCTGTGAAGTCAAATAAATGATCAAAAGATGTTGTAATAAATTGTGGCCCTGCTGTTCTAGATTCTTTTAGAGTCCTGCAGGTCAACAGGTTGCTATAACTATTTTTAAGCTGCCTGCTGATGTGTCTATAACCCCCGGCTGCTCAGGGCTGTGGAAGGCATGGATGGCTCTGGAGGGCCATTAGCTGTACTTACCATCAAGCCTTGAGGCAGCTTGGTAGAGAGGTTTTGTTTATATTTGCATAAACAGATATCCAGCTGGATCTTACACCTTTCTCATATAGATATGGACAAGAAAAGGGTGAGGAACTCCAGCTCTTCTATGATAAATTGTCTTGTGGCCAGCTTGCCACCTGGCGTAAATCAGCACTGAACTCAACAGGGCTATGCTAATTGATAACATCTGGGGATTTGAATCACTGCCTACCAACAAAGAGTTTGCTTCTCTCCTGTGACCAACAAAACACAAGTACAGGCCCCAGTCCAGCACACACACATCCTGCCATCCTGCAGGTGGGATGGGGGCCCTGATGTGAGCAGGAAAAGCTGACTTAGCAAGGTCACAAGGGTAACATGAAGAGGCACCATTGCAGCTCTGTGCTGGAATGGGCGGGAGCTAATGCAGATACCTGGGATGTCTATGGCCTGGAAAACCCATATTCTCAGCGCAGGCTGCATCCATGAATGGGGATCTGACTCATTACCTTCAATGCTAAAAACACAGGTTTTGATGCCTCAAGTTAAGAGGGCAGCACCTCCATGGCCTTGGGGACAGGCTGTTGTAGTGGCAGGTGACTGGCCTTGGGGGAGACATGAACCTCCAGGGGTCTCACCAGCCCCTAACACATTCAGCCCTGCCCCTGCCCAAGCCATGCACTTGGTGCCACTGTGATAGCAAACACTGACAGGTCTCATAATGTAGATGTTCAAGGCACAGGAAGTGGTGGAAGAGGCAGGATTCCAACTGGTCCTTTCAGAGGAGAAAACTCAACCAACCAAACCCACCCCGCAATATAAAATATATATTAAAAAAAAAAACCGAAACAACATAAACCCAAACAAACATATTCAAAGTGCTAGGGGTGGGGAATGGCTGTGGACGGATCTGGCATTATGGAAGAGACTGGGGTCCCTACTTGCTTCCTGAAGAACACTACGTGAGGGAGGGATCCGAAGTGGGGGGTGAGGAGCCCCGTCCCCCCGAGGGACACTGTACTGGCTGGGATTCTCGCTTGTGCTGTCATGAATGGAAGCACTTTGGTGGGGCTGGCACTCACCCTAGGCTGGCCGCTCCCCGAAGCCTGCCATTACCCCAGAGAGCCCTTGTCAAGGGACCCCCCCACTCCCTCACAAGAGATCTAGGTGGATTCAGACAGCGCTGGGGCCACTGACCTTTCTCTTAGGGCAAGCAGCACCCTCTAGGTCAGGGGTCACCTCACCCTTCCCATACTGCTAAGTGAGGCAGGAGTCCCAGTATGGGAAACAGGTTGCAGGGGTGGAACCAGGGGGCTGGTATTGACTAAAGGTCCCGAGCATAGAACAGGTTCAAATATGCTGCTTCAGGTTGTTTTCTGCACTAGTGCCCAGTCCTGCCAGGTGCTGAGGAGGCTCCAAGCCTGGTTGGATCAGAGCCCTTTGGCCATTTGGAGGTTCGCTTACTCCAGGACCGGCTGTCCAGCACCAGCAGAGGTAGCTAGCCCACCACATCCTTTGCCCAGGCATGGACAAAACTACAGTGCAGACAGAGGATCCCATGCCTGCTGTGGCACCTTGGGAGTCCCATCACCAATGCCAGTGAGGGCACAGCTCTCTGCTACTTCTTAGCAGCTGAGTGGTGCAGGAGCCCATTGCAGACTCTAGGGGTCCCATGGCCCCCAGAGGAATCTGCAGCCTAGCCTGGTGTCTGCCTAGACCCCATCACCTTTGGTCCTCTACTGCTCCCCAATTCCCCCCTTGTTGTCATAACCTTCAGCCTCTGGTGTGGAATTCAGCTCCCGGCCCATCTCCCTTCCAAACTCCACTGCATGGCAAGGAATTGGGTCTCCGCAGAGGACTGGGAGCCAGGTTCCAGAGTCTTGCTTGGAGCAGGACAGGGTCAGGGGGTGGGGATCCAGGCTGCAGGAGGGGATCTCTCTCTCTGTAACTACAAACTTGCGTAAGCTGTCCTCCAACCTGACAGGAGGACATCACTGGGCCACACGTGAGGAGGCTGGGACAGGGAATGAAGTTGGGTGGGAGAAGCCCCAGACCCCCAAAAATCTATTTTCCTTCCAGTTGGGGAGGGTGCCAGCCCCTTGAGACATGGGCTGAAAAGTTACAAACAAAGGAAATGTGATAGATGGAAGCTCAGATACTGGAGGGAAGAGAAGCCCCAAAATCAGCTAGACGCCAGGATCCCCTGAATGCAGGAGGGGGAGGGTATGTGTGTGTGGAGTGTAGTCACCTGGCAGGTTGAGTCCTGCCGCTTGGTAAGGGGTGGGACATTGAGGAAAAGCCCCTGAATATCAGGGGACAGTCACAAGTATCCACAACCCCCTCCTAGGTCCCTGGTGGGGCTTGTCCCTCCCCAGGCCCTTTAGACGTGAGTCTGCATCCGCTGCTGAAAGCGCTGCCCATAGTCCGAGTGCTGGGAGGTGTAGGAGAAGCGTGTGGCGCTGGCGTACTTGCCCATGGGATCATAGGCGTCATAGGGGGCACGGTCCAGGCTAGGAGGAGGTGGCTGGCTGTAGCCCAGACGGTAGGTGACGTAGCCAGCACTGGGTGGAAAGGCAGCGTGGCCACCGTAGTTCTCGTAGGAGAGCTGGCTGGCTGTCTCGGCCGTGGCTGCGCCCGGTGGGGGCCCTGGGGCTGGCTCAGCGGTGCCGTACTCCGAGGTGGGGCCCCGGCTATAGGTGCTGAGCTGGGCGTAGCCACTGGAGTGGGAGAGGCGGGAGGAGGGGCGTGTATCGTAGCGGGCAGGGCCGGGCGTCCGGTAGTCGCTGTAGGACACTGTGCGGGAGGATGGGCGGTCCTCGTGAGCGCGAACGTTGTAGTAGCCATTGGTTGGGTCCTGGAAGGGGACAGGAGTACGGCAAATTTAGGCCGTGACACAGTGCTCATGGGGGCAGGCAAAGCTCTGTGTATCCATGGAATATTTCTGGCCAGAGGTGGGAAAAGGACCCAGGAATCCTGGCTCCCATTCCCCCGCGCCAACCACTAGCATCTACAGCCACACAGAAATGGGGAAAAAAAACAGGAGTCCTGACTCCCATCCCTGGCAAAGACAAACATGTAATCTCTTGTGCATGCACACCCACACACAGTCACTGATGTGCGCGCACACTCACTCCATCCCCCTGTGCACATGCCATTACATGTCCTTTTGCACACATGCAAGCACATTAAGCCCCTCTGCATCAATGCTCCCCACATCCAGCCGGCCACCTTCCCCTGTCTGTGCACACCCACTTGCTCCCACCCCCACATTCTGTTGCACACCCAACAGAGAGGAGGGATGGTGTCTGACCTTCAGTTCATACTCCTCCCGCGTGTCAATGGTGTCACAGCGCAGATCCTGCTTCAGGTCCACATCATCCTTGAATGACTGCCAAGGGAGATGGGAACGGCTCATGTCACTTTCCCCATCGGATTCTGCTAAACACTTGGCTCCCCAGCCCCATGTCATCCCAGCCCCATCTGCAATGGGGCAGACCAAGCAGGTCATGACTCCTCCTTGGGAGGCTAACTTAACCAGCTGGGAATGGGACCCAACAGTCCAGGCTCCCTATTCTTATCTCCCCCTCAGGATTGGTAGAGAACCCAGAGATTCAAGTCCAATACGCTGGGTCAGCAGCACCAGAGACTGAACCAAGGATCTTTGCAACATAAAGATACCGCTTGAGCTAATGGATGGACCCAGCAGCAGCCTCACCACCATCATTGGTGGCCCAGCCCAACAACCCACGAGTCCGACTTCCCTATTCCTCCCTGCTCTACCTGCTAACTTGCATTTTCCTCCCAGAGCTGGACCCATGAGTCCTGGCTCACAGCCCCAGCAGCCACAAACTCCCACGTTTGCCCTCCCACTGGCTCTCACTCTGTTGTGCTATCAGGTTCGTTCCAGGGCCCTGGGGATGGGCTTAGGAGGGCCTCACCGAGTAGATGGCCTTCATGACGCGAGTTGCTGTGGAGACGCTGGCCGTGTCCTCCTCGCGATCTGGATGCAGCGTCAGGGGCTCCCGGTTCACCGTCTCCACCTTGATGTCCAGCTTGCGCAGGGTCACATCCTTGCGACCTGCAATAGTGGAGACACACAGATGGGGAAGGGCTCTCCGACCTAGACACCCCAGCCTAGACCCCCAGGCTGTTGGGGGCCCTGGATTCATATCCCCCCACCCCCTGCATTCAGGATCTGGCCTCTTTCTTGCCAGCCACCAGGCTCCCCCCTGCCTGAGATGGGGCCTCAGCCAGAAACTCCATGGGCCCAGAGGAAGCCACCCTCTGCAGCCAGGCTTCCCCCCTCCAAGTTGCTCCTGCATCCTCCCAGTCTAGCACCTGGTGCAAAGGAGCCATAGTCGTGGCAATGGGTGGACAAAGCTGCTACAGCTACTTGTTACCACGGCTGCCTGACCGGCACCCACTGGCTGGGGCAGCCTGGAGCTGTTCCCTCCCTCCCAGCCACCAGGCTGGGCTGAAGGGGGCTCCTGGAAAGCAACCCCCACCCCAGCCCTTCCCCTGCACTCACTTCCTTTGCGGCGTCTGTAGAGGACACAGACCATGGCGACAAGGAAGAAGATGACGAGGATGGTGGCCCCAATAGTGGCACCGACAATGATACCCACCGGCAGGACTTCTGCAAGGGGGCAATGTTAGCTGGGGGGACGTGCTGCACACATACAGCAGGACACTGCCTCCTTCCTGCATGTCCCTCCCTAGCCCATCCACCTTCATCCCTTAGCCCCCATTTGCCCCCAGATAGAGTAGGATCCTCCAAAGGCTGGGAGGTCTGATGGAGAGGCTGGTAGAAGAGGGGCAGAGAACCAAGGAACTCACCACACCTCATGCTCTGACCACCAGACAACCCTGTCTCCCAGAGCTTGGAATGGAAAACAGGAGTCCTGGCTCCACATTTCCCATCTGCTTTACACTGTCTAGCTCATACTCCCCTCCCAGAGATGGGGATAGGACCCAGGCATCCTGCCCCCTGTACTCTACACACAAGACTCTATTCAACTCCACCCCCCAGGGCTGCGAGTAGACTCAGATAACACTGCCTCTCTCTTGTCTTGTCAATGCTGTGTCATGACCGTGCCATCCCCTCTCATACCTTTCTCCTCCAGCTGGATGATAGCTGTGCCTGGCCCAAAGCTGTTCCAGGCTGTGCAGTTGTAACGTGTTTGGAAATCGGCCTCCATCACGTTGTTGATGGTCAGAGTGGAGAGGACCCCACTGCCCGTGTTGGTTCGCTCCACCGTATAGCGCTCCAGTGTGCCAGCTTCCAGGATGTTCTCTTTCCAGGCCCAGGCCTAACGCCAGGTGGGGCATGCAAAAGGGAGAAAGGCCCAGTCAGTGCCTGGAGCTGAGAGCTTCTGCCCCATCAGCCTTCCCCTGAGCCCCAGAGAACCCTGGAATGAGAGCCAAATCTCAGCTGGTAATGACAGTTCACCAGCCCCCTGTGGCTCCAGGTGGACACGACAGTGCCCTGTGCATTTGATCTCAAATTGAACAGGTGTGTGGTGGATCGTGGCAGGATTCCACCCCTCATCCATGGTCTGCACCCTGAGGGAGCAGGAGGGAGTACTGAGGCTGTGTCAAGGGGTAGGAGGTAGATAGATGAGTGTGGATGGGGACAGACAGACAGATTGGTGTAAAAAAAACAAGGGTCTTGTGGCACCTTGAAGACTAACAAATTTCTTCATTGAATAGGCTTTCGTGGGTTCCAAGCCACTCCATCAGACAGGTGTATTTGGTATTGCTAGACCGACAGACAGGCAAGTGCCTGTGGAGACAGACAGACAGGTGTATATGGGGACAGATAGATAGATAGATGTGTATGAGGACAGACAGAGAAAAGACAGCAATCAGATGGCTGCATATGGGGACAGATGAGCAGACACATGGCTCTGTATAGGGACAGACAGACAGAAGCCAGGCAGCAGAGATGGGAGTGGAAACAAAGGTGGTGGGAGGGGAGGGAGGCAGAGACAGGAGAGCAACAGGATGATGAAGGCAGAACAAACAGTGACATGTGAGTCACCTGGGGTTAAAGTGTAATTTGGCGGGCCCTGGAACCCTCCTAAATTTCCAGGCCCCTTTCATGCATGTGCAGGCCCTAGCCCATGTAGGCATTTGCAACCACTTCTCAGTACCACATGCATTGGTTATTGCTCTGCTACACCCCTGCACCCCTCCAGCTACACCCACACACCCCTCTACGCAACCCCTGGATACACCCACAGGTCTCCCGCTACACCCACACAACCCCCCAGCTACACCCACCCATACACACCCTGCCCCACACAACCCCCTCCCAGAAGCATTCCCTCCCTGTCCCCCAGCAGCTCTGTGCCCCACCCCATATCAGAGGCCAGCGACCCCCTCCCCCCACAAAGCTGGGCAGTGAGGGCCATCCCTGTCCCCAGGGGAGCACTCTGGGGCACAGCGGCTCTGTGTGCAGCTTGGGAGCTCCTGCCATGCCACTTCCCCAAGCCCGCCTGGCTTCTCCTGCTCTCCCAGACATCCCAAGCCCCTCCCTAACCTCCAAGTCCCACTGCTGGCCCCCACAGTCCCTTGAACCCTTCCCTAACCACCCACCTGCCCTGCCACCAGCTTCCCCTTCCCCCATGCCCCTTCCCTGCTAGGCCAGCTCATCTGTCCCCAAACCCCCCCATCCCCACCCCACCCCACTCATGGGTCCCCCTACGTGGCCGCCATGCAGAGTGGCGCTGGCCTGGGCAGAGGCTCTAAGCATGCTCAGTCAGAGCAGGTTCAGGGTGGGAGATTTAAAATCTCCCAGGCCCAGCCTGGGGAATGGTGTTCCAGGGCCTATTATTTCTAAATGGTCGGCCCCTGAACGCAGAGTTCCGGCTCCATTTTACATTTTTAGGGGGCCCCGAACACTGAGTCCCTATAGTGGGCCTCGGAATGCCATTCCGGTGTGTTCCAGCTTACTTTAACCCCTATGAATAATGTTAATGCTGCAAAGCTCCCAGAAAAATTCAGATCAGGAAATACCACGGTGTAGCTCCCCCACACCCTCACCTTGCATTCAGCCCCATGGTGTGTCACAGGAGCAGGGTGTAATAAACATTTTAACCTCACAAATAATCACACAGGCCAGTAGATGTTTCCCAGGAAAAGCAGGCCCACATTGTGCCTGGGGTGCACCATGCAGATGTAGCTACCTTAAGAGGCTATACTTAAGCCTTCCCTGCTGCTGTGTTTAGTTTTTAATCAAGCTGCTTTAATGCTGCATTAACAAGTTGGCTGGTTCTTTTTAAAACAGGGCCTGTCCTTTCCGCACCACAAGTCCAGTAATGGTGTCACCATGAGGGGGAGTGCTCGTGTCAAAACCCAGCAGGCCATTGCTTTAGGCTGCTGACTGCAACATATTTTTCCTCTTCTGTGTAAATTGCAGTTTCTTTGTTTCCTTAATCACGTCATTCCTTCTCTCTTTATTGCTCTCTCTAGATTCCAAAGCAGCAGCTCAGATCTGTTATGGCTAGAGTCACTAGAGTCATCACATCCCTTCCCTCCGCTGGGGATCTGGCCCTGTTATCAATAGTACTGACAAAGTCGTCAATGAGACACCCCAGGGCAATGCCAAGGTCAACACAATGGCCTGAAAAGATGATGAGTGGCCCCTCCCTTGACAACAGCTTTTACAATTACAGCGAACAGGGAGGGAAAAGAGATGCAGCCAGCCGGCTTTGAAATGGAGAGCCCAATTAAACAATAAAAGCAGCTGGGAAGGGAAAAAGATTGCTGGCAAATTTACAAGGGGGTGGGTGGGGGTGGCTGCATGTGTCAACTCCAAATGTTCGACTGAGTCTGCATCTTACAAACCCTCTGCTCTGACCTAATTCAACCCTCCTTTTTCACCCAGCTTCCCCTTCCTCCCCTCAACAGTCATCACAGCCTTAGCCAAATGTAATTAGAACAGGACACAACATTTTTGACCAAACCGAAATGCAGTTTGGAGACAATCGAAATATTTCATTCATTTCAAATTCATCGCTTCAATTAATTTTAGTTCAACTTTTACTTGTTTATAGTAAAATACTAACATTTATAGTCTTATATTTATATCCAGATTTAGGAACGTTGGCCTTATGAATGACTGCTTACAAGAATAATCTGCCTGCTACTGACTGCAATCCACCAGCTGTGGTTCAAGGTGGGAAAAGCCAGAGTTACCTGCGACAGAGATGCTGATTTCTCAGATACAGAAAAATCAGGTAGACTGAACCCATTTGTTGCCATTCGTTATGTACATGATCACTGAACAATTAATTCATTAATGTATACACTGTGTTTGCCTAAATGTTAAGATGCTCATTTTTATGAACCTTTTGAAGTTATTAGTTCCTTGATCACCAAATGGTTTGTTAAACAACAGTCCTACTGTATTATATTTATTATTGTATTTATTATTTTACTATGATATCAAAATTGAAAAGGTTTATCATTATTGGAACAAAATGGTTTTTCTTTATCAAAACAAAACTTCTCAGTGATTTTGAATAGAAATATTTTTGGAATTTTCATTCTGTGCCAAATTTCAGCTTTCCACTACAATTCAGGACAAAAAATATCTGCAGAAAAGGGCCGAATTTCAGAATCTCCCTGGAACAAAACTTCTGCTTTCTAGTCAGCTCCCATGTCACTGCTGCCAGCATGACTCCCCGTCTCCCTCAAGTGTCTGGAGGCTTATGAGCCTGCTGATGGCTCCCAGTTGATCCAATATCTCAGGGCTTGTGTACACTGAAATTACTGTGTTGATCTCCATGGAACAATGCAGTGGGATCAACTGAGTGGCCACTGGAGACTGGTTCAATGGATCACAGATGTGCTCCCTGATGTAGTAACTTCACCCACCAAAAAAGAGTTACACTGTGTTGATTGGAGAGCATTTCCCATCAGCACAGCCAAGTGAAGATGCTGCAGTAAGGGCCAGGAGACATGCATTCTTATGCATTCTACTGTACTTAGATTGCGTATCTCCCATCGACCCAGTATGGCTGTGTAGACTAGGCCTCAGTCTGTGGTGATCACATGACTGAATTCAGAGACTGGCTTCAAACCTACCCCTGGGGTTGCTGTGCTATAAACTCCAAGGACAACATGACAAAGGCCTTAACTTTAGGCTAGTCCATGTTGGAGAAATTAACCACATTAAAATCATAGCCCCTCCAGGGCGGTGACTCATCTCACGTCCACATTCCCTGTGCTAAGAGCCACTCCAGGCTGACTGTGTTTAGAGCCAAGGTGGACCTGGATGAGCAGCAAAGGTTCCACCATCTTTCTCACATCTCCCAACTTGCCTTCTTCCTGCAACAGGACCAGGAGCTATGGTGGGATAGCGACCCACTGCTGAGCAAGCCTGCAGCGGTTCCTAACCTTGGTGCGTGTGAGCTGGCACAGCCGCTGGTGCTTAAACTGGGTTAGCTTTTTTTCTGTTCTCTGGGACAGACAAGAGGCCATTAAAGGCATCTTCTTGCACACATGCTCAGCCCACAGGGTGCTGAGGAACACAGGAGCCATAGCACTGATGGCCCAGACAGGGAGGAAGATGCTACACTGGTGTGTTAGTTTTAGGGTCCTGGTTGCCCCCCTTCCCACCCTGCATGGAAAATCCCTCCAGGACAGCACTTACTATACGGTCAGGGGGTGGTGTACTACCGATGAAACACTCCACTTTCCCACGGCCGCCACGCACTGCATACTGCATGGACTCGCTTGAGATGATTGGGGGTCCTGCCGAGGGGGAGGGGGTAGAGGAGGAGAGAAACAGCAGCTTAAGGTGGGAATCATCAGCTAGAACATGCCTGGGGCAGGGGGAGCACCAGCTGTGGAACGTCCCAATGGACATATTAGTTACTGCGTCACAGGTAACAATGGGAGCTGCAGCAGGCCAGGGTGAGCAGCCAGGGGGATGGGTAGCCATGCTGTGGGGTTCTGGGAGACAAGGATTTTCATTCATTGGGCATGGTGCTGTGGGTGCCAAGTCATGGGTATTAATATTGGATGCTAAGCAGTCAGGGATATTAATACTGGGGCATGGTGCCATGGGTATCAAGTTGTAGGTGTGAATACTGGGTCCTATGTCATGGGTATTAATAATGGAGCATGGTGCCCTAAATGTCAGTTGTAAGTATTAATACTGGGGCACTGTGCTCTGGTGCCAAATCATGGGTATTAATACCAGAGTAATGAACCCTGGGCATCAAGCTGTTGGTATTAATACTGGGGCACTGCTCTGTGGGTACCAAATCGTGGGTATTAATACCAGAATAATGTGTCCTGGGTATCAAGCCCTGAGTATTAACACTGGGGCACTGTGGCCTAGGGACCTAGGCATGGGTGTGAATCCCAGGGTACAGCACACCCTTTAAGGACTGTGGGGCAGAGAGACTCACCATTGACAAAGAGAGTGACCTCGCGCTCACCAACACCGATCCTGGGCACAATGGCTTTGCAGACGTACTGCCCTGCGTCGGCCTGCGTCACTGACTTCAGGTAGAGCTGGTTACTGTTGCTCAGAACCTGGGCAAAAGCACAGGACAGTGCCTGAGTGGGGGGTGTCCATGTGGCGAGCAGGCTGCCTCCCATGACCCCAGGAACGTTCAAGTCCCTGACCCCCAGCCCAGGGGGTTCTAGGAGAGCACTTACCATGTTGGATTCCTTTTTGGTCCAGGTGAGGGTCAATGGGGGGTTGCCAGCCCAGACACATGTTAGTGTCACATCCGAGCCCATGTCGGTGGTCATGGGCTTGGGGTCCACCACGATTCGTGGGGCGACTGCAAGAGAGGAGAGCGTCAATGGTGTGGGCCCACAACTTGAATGCATGTGTGTCCGTTTCTGGGTCCCAGGCGTGAGTAAGTGTCTGGGTGTGCATCCATGTGGACCTGGGTATGAAGTGTCCTTGTGTGTGCATGTGCCCCATCAGTCATACACCATTCCTTGGGATCACAGCTTGAGGAGCTCAAGCTGCTGGGGTGGTCTGTGACCTTGACCCTAACAGTCCCACGTTTGAGTCTTGCAACCAGCCGGGGTACCTGGGGCTAGACTTGCCATTCAGGTAATACAACACTTGGCTGGCTGAGTACCAGGGAGCCAGCAAGAGCCCCAGGCTCTGCCTGTGTCCAGCAACCTCCCTGCAGAGCCCCTTTTCCAGCCACCATCTCATCTCCACCATGGCTGAACACTGCAGCCTGTTGCCTCCCCATGAAACTCACAGTGCACATCCACCAGCGTGCTGACATTGGTGCTGCCCACATCGTTGTGCACCTCACATGAGACAGGCTCTGTGAAGAAGGAATAGTCCACCTGTGTCTCGTATTTGCTGTCCTTGGCTTCCTCGATAATCACACCACCTTTGGCCCACCTGGGGGGGGGGAGGAAGGGGAGTGCAGATAGTGAGATGCTTCTCCCCATGGTGGGGGGAAGGGAGGACAGACACAAAAAGCTCTTCACCCCAGTGGATCAATACTGGTCTGTGGAGTTGTTTAACCTATCATTGAATGGTTTGAATCCACCTGAGGGCAGGGGACAGCAGATACATCAAGGGCAAAAGCCAAGTGCCACAATTAGCAGGAATCTGGATTCCTGAGCAGGCTGGCAGCATTCCTGCTAGTAACACCCATGCCCCTCACCTGTAGCCTTTGATCTCAGGGTTGGCGGTCGCCATGCAGGTGAATACAACCCGCTCGCCTTCCTGCACTGTCTGGGGCTGGATGGAGAGGGTGACCGTGGGGGGATCTGCCAGGGAAAGACACACACAGGAGACAGCTGTCACTGGCATGACACGCAGGAAAGAAACTAAGGCAGGGACAGAACAGACCCCAGTGTGGAGCCGGGTGCTGCCCCAGTGTGGAACTCTCCTCCTTGTAGGACCCCATGGGGGCCTTACTCATCACTCTGCCAACGCAACCAGATCCTGAAATGAGGAGTGTGTTTTTTAGTGACAAGGTTGATTTCACGCTGCAGGCAGATCCCTGAGTGATGGAGCAGATTCTCCATGTCCAGAAGAATCTTTACAGTAACACTGGACATCTCTGTCTGAAGGCCAGACCCTCGCTCAGCCAGACTCTGGGGGGTCCGGGAATCCCTGCAAGAGCTCCTCCGGCTGGTCTCCGTGGTCCTTTCTAGCCTCCACCTTGCTGACTCTAAGAATCTGTGGGTGGAGTTGCAGGTCAGCACCTTTTTCTTGAGGACAGCAGAGCTGGGGGGGAGCCCTGAGCGATGCTCAACGGGGCACTATGGGGGCGAGCCGTATGTTGATCATCCTCCTCTGGTCACTCTCAGCTAAATCATTTGCCTCACCTCTCAGGTCCCGGGAGAACTGTGATTCCCTAGAGCAGCCACTGGGTGTCAGTGGTGGGCTGCACAGACAGCAGAGCAGTTCTTAGCTGTGAACCCCAGCCAGGCCAGTGTCAGCCCCAATCCCAGGGAGGGGAGAATAGGGGACTCACCCAGCAGATCAGGAACAAATCCCCCCACCTGAGCACCAGTCACACACTTCCCGTTACACCACATTCCTGTTCACGCTGGCACAGGCCATCTGGCTCTGGGCTATGCACGCATTGGGGGAGTGCATCACCACCAGGCAGTATTGAGTCTTAAAGGCTATTCGTGTCCCTCCCGGCAGCATAGCCTCACGCTTACATGCCACAAACCCTGTTGCCCTACATCTGCCTCATCTGACCAGGCACTGGCTCAGCACTGGGGGTGGAGGGAGGGGGCCTGCAAGAGAGGAGGAGAGGGGACCAGTCAGCAGAGCCAACTGGGGCAGCCTGGGGATAGTCTCCCAGCCCTGCGGCTCAGGCTGATTCCTAGCCTAGGCTGATCTGAGCTTCCCAATGATAGCAGTGATAGCGTGAGTTTCCCTCCCTGCTCCTATGCCACAGGAACAGCCACCAGCACGCAGAGATGGGGCAGTCTAACCCTGACAGATAGATCAAGTCTCCCAGGTTTAAAAATTAGGTTGACCCCCAACGCATATAGTCCTTAGACCATGGCACAGCAATCACCATCTCACACACCCCCATCTCCATCAATTCATCCATCTGGCCACAGGTGCCTCCTCTATCTGCCTATCCATCCACCCCTACACACCCATCTATCCATCCCACATACCCCCTCGATCAATCAGCTGAGCCAGCCCAGTATGCTCATTCATCCCTCCAGCTACCTTTCCCTCCATCTATCCATCCATCCTTCCTGCTACACACCCTTCTATCTATAAACCAAGCACTGGATGTGGTTAGTGGCCTGGGATGGTTTCCTCCCCTAATGTAGACACAGCCTTCTGTTGCACTCACTGCCCATCACCTGGTCGTGTGCACCAGTGGCACCATTCTGCACCTGCTGTGCCCTGGGGTAAGTGATGAGGAGAGACAAGATGGGCAGGAGCGTCGCTGCCCCAGGGAAGGACCCAGGGCATGGGACAGGACAGGAAGAGGCAGCCGCCGCCTCTGGCAGCCCAGCCTGGGACGTGGCCAGAAGTGGCCGTTGCTGCCGCAGGTGGCTGGGCCCTGGATCTCCAACCGGAGACCAGGAGAGGCAGGGGCTGTGCCAGGACTCAGGGCACTGGTGCTGTAATTCGGGGCATGAGCCCCATGTGCCAGGTATCAGCGACACCCCTGGAGATGTGGAATCAGGCTCCATTCCCTATTGCTCCTACACATGCCAGCTCTGGAGCACAGCAGCGGGATGAGATCTGGACTCACGGTGCACGTTCAGCTTGATGGAGGTCTCCTTGCCAGCTGGGATGGCATCATTTGTGCTCCGGCAGGTGAAGACCCGTCCAATGTCCAGGTCCGTGGGATTGATCAGGAGCAGGCTGACTGTGGTCTCCCTTTTCCCATCTGCTAACACTTCCTGCGCAGTGGGGAGATGACAAGATCAGTCCACAGGGCTGGTGGAATTGGAGCACATAGTGCTATTGCTTCCTATTGCCCGGGTGCAGAAACTGAGATAGGAAGGGACATGAGCCAGGTCACAAAGAGCAACAATGACAGAGCCAGGCACAAAGCTCAAAAGCCCAGACTCACTTCCCTTTATTCTCACCATTAGACAATGCTCCATCCTAGAAAAGAGCCCAGGAGTCTGATTTTCATTTCATGGCTCTTACCACTAGACCCCTTGCTCACCTAGAGCTGGGAACAGAGCCCAGGAGTCCTGACTTGTAGTCCACTGTTCTAACCACTAGACATCACTGCTTTTCCAAGGGCAGGAAGAGAACCTAGAAGTCGGGCTGTGACCACTAGCCTTTACTCCCTCACCAGAGAAAGCCACCCTGAACTTTCTGGTGATGCAGTTGCTAGGGTCAATCTTGGCAGGCAGGGATCTCCCAGCAGGTACCGGGCGGGGCCAGCAAGTGCCGATGCTGCAGTTAACAGTTTTCGAATTCGCCTGTAACAGCACTCCGCCGCACTGCTCATGGCATGCCCCTTAAAAGCCCAACAACTTCATCAGGATTAATGTTATTGCACCATAAACCACACGGGAATTAATGAGCAGGCCGTTAGGTTTTCAAGTGCTTCTGGAATCTGCGCCCAGCTCTGCCAGGGGAAAGGGAAATGAATCAAACCAATTAAAGAGCAAGTGGGAGGGGACACTGTTTCCTTCCATGAATTAACAAGGATTTGGTGACAGTCCTGTGGGGTAAGATATCTGCACACATCCAGAGCAAGCCCAGTGAGAGGGATGAGGTGCCTTATAACCCTGAGCTAGATGCCCACCTCCAGTGGTGGGAGTGAGCTGAGCCTCCATGACTAATGCGGGCTGATGGGGAAGAGTGGCCATTGTTTACTTCCCTCGGCTGGACTGAGACCCCCTGAGCTTGTTTCATGGATGTGGCAGAAAAGGAGCCCAGCACTGCAAGTTTGGCCTACTGGTGGGTTAGGCGTGTTCTGAAAGGGTTTTGTATGGAGCCAGCCACCCTGATCCACCTCGCTGTGCCACAGGCATTCCTAGAATGTAGGAGGAGGGATCTGCATGGCTTCTCTCCCTACCCTCTCCATCTCCATCCTCACAGGGAACAGCAAAAGCTGGGTGGGTCATGATCCATACCGTACTGGTGATGGCTCCCTCCTGCTGCAGCCCATCCCGGAACCAGTCGATGGTGGCGGCGGGCTTGGCGTTGCGTGCCCGGCATGTCAGGTTATATGGTGTGCCTGCCCGCAGCAGGATCTCAGGGGCACCGTCGATCATGGGGTCTTCTGGGGGAACTAGGAGTAGAGGAGAGAGAGGTGGGCGAGTGCTAGGTTGACTCAAATTCAGGGACATAGCAGGAGCTTTGGTATACCCATGCTCTGACTGACCCCGTCCCCTCTTTAGCTCACAATATACCCATGGCCCCCATCGGCAGAGGCCACAGCAAGGCAGCAGGGGAGAAGTCAAGGACTAGAGCAAGTGGGGAAAGACCCTTTCTGAGCACCATGAGAAATGCAGGGAAACAAGGGTCACTGTGCGGGGAATCACCCTGCTATGGCAGACCATCAGGCCACTGGGTGCAGTCTACACCATCCTTGTCACACCTGAGCTGAGCCCTGGTCCATCCACCCCAGCCTGCCACCTGATGCTGCACCAGGGCCAGACCACTGATCTGTGTAGGACTGTACTGTGCCTTCAGCACTGGTCAACCACGAGTGCTTCAAAATGCTCCCACAATGCATGTGTTTGATTGAACAGATAACGCAGGTGGATGGATTCGCTCCTGACACCTCAGCTATGGTGACCAGTTCACACCCTTGACCGCCCTTTCGTTATGAGGTGAAAACCTGCATGGGCTACAAATGAACCTAAACTGACCCAGCCCCGTTAGAGAAAACTCCAGTTCTGGCATTGGGTCCTACTCTCCCTTTGGATGAGGCAGTGGGGGTGCATCCTGACATTAAGGCTGGTTTGCTCATCTCCTGAAAATTTTTAAGATTTAATTTCTTTTTCCAGCCTCAAACTGGGATACATTGACAGCTTGAAATTTTTTTTGAACTAAAAATCCAAGTAAAAGACATTGGTTTGGGCCACTCGGGACACTTCATGTTGATCATTCTGAAATGTTTCATTTCAGCTTCACCCCTTTGCTGCTGGTTCTTCTTCTGCTTCTTCTTCTTTTTATAAATTCAGTCAACTACTGAACTGAAAAGTTCCACTGAACTGAGAAACCAAAACTTTTCCTTTTAAAAGGGTTGATAATTCCTCAACTTTTTTTTCAAGCCCAGATGTCTGCGGAAGCAAAACCTTTCCCACCAGTCTTTTCAGTTTTGATGAAGGCAGCAAAAAAAAAAAAGTTTTCCCAAAAATTTCCTGCCCAATTGTAACCCACATAATCGGCTGTCTCTAACAGACACGGAGACAGGACGGGAAGACTGGCCAGAGATGCTATCTAATCGCTGGTTACATGAGCTATTCTGTTAGATGAAATATGCAGAGAGATCTGTGTATAACGAGGGATTTATGTAATATACTTAGGAGCTCTGTCTTGGACCTGCAGATATTTCCATGGGGAAAGGGGTTTTAACGAAAGCCCTACCAAGTTGTGCTGTACAGTGAGTGGAGATTTTTGGTGGCTCTTTTAACCAGCACACATCTTAATGAATCCAGGCTCCACAATACTGAAAAATTGATGATGCTCCAATAAAGGGAAACTGATTAGCAGCATAAAAAAGACACAGGCCTGCTTTCAGGCGCTTTGTAAGTGACATTATGGTTTGACAGCTGATTGTTAACCAGGAAGATGAGATGGGGAGGTTGCTCTCTTTGTATTAATCCACTTTGTGATTGATATCTAAAGCCCCATTACTGATTTATTAGGGTTTAATTTAAAAATCAAAATAGAAGAAGGGCTTGTTTGGCATTAAGAACAAAACCTTAAGAGAAGGAAACTGGGACACCAGGAAAAGAGCTATGCTCCCAACCTTCCAGCATTAAAACAAAAGCAAGCGGGGTTGCCAGTAGGGTGGGTGGGAGCTGTCAAATGCCCCTTCCTTCATGACAAAGACAGTTTATGGCTTTCTTCTTTTTTTGCCTGCAGACGCAGTCCCCGGAGTGAGCTATAAAAGTTCTGGGATCTGTGGCGGGCGGGGCAGAGGAGTTGGGATACTTGCTGGAAAGACAATGTGTTTGCAGGTAGGACGGAATTTTTCTGACACGCAGGCAGAGAGGGAGCCGAGATGGATGTGTTGGAAAAGGCTGATGTTGTTTCCAAATTGCCCGAGGGAGTTCTCTGTAGTTATGCAAATGTATAATGGGTATCTGGAGGAGTGAGTGCATGGCCAGCAGGGGAGAGCAGAGTGGAGCCAAGCCCAACAGAGCCGAGAAAGATGCTATCACCAATAGGGAAGAGCTTGTTCCTAGTTTCTGCTTCTGCTCCCCACAGACACCCAGATACCTGGACCTGGGCATGGCCACCCTAGCTGCCTCACACTAGACAGTGGTACAAGACCCTTCCTCTGACTCCTGTGCTGTTGCTTACAGGCTGCCTTGGACCCAGCAGTCAGAGTATCAGTTGGACAGGGCACTACCAAGGACTTAAGCTCCAGAACCACGGAGTACCCAGGGCCCCTCACTGCCACGGGCTGTGTGGACAGTCAACCCCTGGGGTCAGAACCCACCCGGCTGACTGGGCAGCAGGGCCATAGGGTGGGCATGGAGAGGGTTCCCTCTCAACCACCCTCTACCACCAACCTTAGCTGATCTCAGTCCATGTCCAGTTCTCCCAAACTGTCTCTGTGCTCTGGCTGTCAGCAGTGAGTTTGTCCCCCCAGCCCTCTGAGCCTGCACATAACTAGAGAATTGCCCCAGCAGCAGAGGAGAGATGGGACTGGGCTGGCTCTGACGGAGGATGCAGACACTGCAGTTCTCTAGCTCCCAGGCTGCACAGCTCAGTGTCCCCCTTCGTAGGCTCCCAAATCCCTCACCTGGATTAGTTGAGTCAGGGCAAGAGCTTTGCTACATCTGCAGCTTGCAGCGCACAGAGAAGCAGGAAGCCCCAAGTCCTTCAGACCCTGCCCAAACCATCTCACACCCACTTAACTCCCCACCTCACTAAGAGGCCAAAGGGAGAGGCGCCGGAGCATTCTTCCTTTTTAACTGCTCCCAAGGCATCAGGCAGTGCCCACCCCAGGACACAAGCGCCGGGCATGCAATCTACCATTACAGCTGCACATTTGGCAATCCAGAAGCATCTCCCTCTCTCATCTCCTTTCATTTTCTCTCCCTTTAGAATGAGAATTTCAATGCAAGAGAAGGAGGAGGGGAAAGAAAAAAACAACGAAAC
Organism: Podocnemis expansa; assembly: GCA_007922195.1. Taxonomy (NCBI): domain Eukaryota; kingdom Metazoa; phylum Chordata; order Testudines; family Podocnemididae; genus Podocnemis; species Podocnemis expansa. The sequence continues at coordinate 967,581 of ML682024.1, read as the reverse complement.
CCAGCCTCGAACTCCATTCATGCAACATTCCGGTTGCGGCTTTTTACAAGGCACAAAAGTCAGGGAAATCAAAGTTACGGCACCCGCAGCTGCCGTAACTCAGCCACGGCATGCATATAGATGAAGGCATTAAAGAGAGCAGCACATCCAGGGCGCTGCGAGAGCTGAGGGAAGGGGGAGGCAACTGCCTGCGGAGCGGCGCCCGCCGCCAGGTTCTCGGCATTTAATTTTCAAGTGAGTGGGTTCTGAAAGCTCACTGAAGCAGTAAGGGTGGCCGGGTGATCAGGGTCACCTGGCAGGAACTATGACCCCACCCGGGCTATGGGGCATGAGAGAAAACAGGGTCCTCTTCCCCAGGTGGGGCACAGATGCTGTACCACAAGAGGGAACACCTACTGGCAGAGATGCTGGTGCAGGGGAGGTGCCATCAGACCCAGGTCTCCTCTGGAGAAGCAGCCGTGGGTTGGGTCTGTTGAGTGGGACCCAGAGGGAAAAAAGCCTCATCAGTCACCACCACCTGGGCAAGACTTGGGGTGGGGGTGGGGACTGGACCAAACCTCCCGATTCCAGCAGAAGCTGGGAGGGAGGCAATGAGATCCTGGCCCCCAGCACAAACTGGGCAGGAGCACCCACCAGCAAAATCAAAAGCCAGCATCTATGAGTGGGTGTCCCAAGTGGAAAATGACCTGGAGGTTTGGGGGGGCGGGGAGTGGGCATTTTTCTCTCTGGGTCATTGCTGACCCCAGGGTCCTGCCACAGTGGCAGGGGGAGCTAGGGACTTAAGAGGAGAGGGTGCCCCCCACTGAGTCACTGTCACTGCTCTCTGCTGGTTTCCTGCCCCAGAACCAACCCAGATTCTTCCCCAGGAGCCACTCTGTAACCATCCAACAAGAGACAGAGGGAGCCTAGTTCAAAGCCCTGCCACTGGGGGAAGGAGGGGAAGAAGAACCAGGGGCCCCTTACTCAGGACAGTGAGCTTGGCCCGGCGGGAGCGCAGCGCTGCTTCTGTGGCCTGGCACTCATATGAAGCGTCATCCGAGAGCTCGGCATCCGTGATCTCCAAGTTGTATTGTCCTGACTCCGCCGTGCCAATGATCCGGTAGCGCGGCCATGCTGTAGAAAGGAAAGGAATAGACAGTGAAGCACCAGGATGCTAGAGGGGCACCCCCAAAGTAGATAACACCCTGTATGTGTCACCAGTAGGAGGCTCTAGAGAAGGGCTAAGGAATGATCTCATGGGATTCCAAGTCCCTTTATCGATGTGAACTGTGACATACACGCTACAGCTACCTCAGGGGTGGAGCGTAGCAGTGGTTTTAACAGGCACTCAGCAACACTGAACAGGGACTACTCACCCAGCACTGAAATGCAGCCACCTCTGGAATGGAGCATGACAACTGTTTAACAGCAATGCTGTGCAACAGGACATGATAGGAAGTAGGGAACCAAAATCACAGGGAAGCTAGAATATCCTTGCCAGACTTGGAATGAGCCCAGGACAACAAGCATACAATTCAAATGAAAGGTGCTATGGGATAATGAAATGAGCATGAGTGGTTGAGACTGCAGTTTTCCATCTCATATGAAAGATCCAGGAGTGTAAGAAACAATGGATCAGTTCAGGGAGCCATCTAGACTGGCATCCTCTTTCCAGCTGCTGCTTCAGAGAAAGGTGTAAGAACACCCTAACTTAATGGGAAGCAGTGGGCTCAGCAGCTAGAGGACTAGATGGGGGACTGAGGAAACCTGGCTTCTACTCCCAGTTCTGCCATTTGCTTGTTGGGTGCCCTTGGGAAAGTCACTTTCCTTTCTCTGTGCCTCAGTTTCCCCCTCTGTACAACACGGATAATGACACTGAGCTCCTTTGTAAAGGGCTTTGATATCTGTAGCTGAGAAGAGCTAGGGTTTGTTATTAATTCTGCAATAATTACCCAGAACAGGTTAATCCTTTCCTAATACTGGGCTGCTAGTGGCTTACTGAAAGCTGCTTGTCTTATTATCTCTAGAGTCCAGTGCATAAACCTGAATGCTGCTAACTTCCAGGACACTAGAGTATCTTGTGGTGGTCAGTTCCACAGGCTAAGTCTGTCCCATGATGAAAAGGAGGCTGCTCCTCCAGGGCTAATAAAAACCCTGGGACATGGAAGAGAATTCAGTGTTTCAGAGGAGACTGACCCAATTAACTCCTGGTGTTAGTCTGTGGAAACCAACAGAGATACATCTGGGATTCTTTCCACCCCCCCTTTCCAGCCTTTTCCCATTGCCATCTCTTTCTGCAGGTGGTGCTCTTGTCCCAGCTAATGGCATTTGGCTCCCTCCAAGGTGTGTGGGGCTGGAGCAGGCAATCCCCAAAGAATGGAATGCAATGAAAAGCAGGGGCAAGAGGGACGAGCAAGCAGACAGGACCTCTGCTTAGTCACAAACTCTCTGGGCCCATTTATTCCAGTGAAATCAACACACAGGAAGCCAGCAGCAGCAGTCTGCCCTGCCCAGGCTCCCCTGGCCTAGCCTCCCAGGAGAAAGGCAGCAGGTGGGAGACTGAATCACAGCCTGTACATGTGACTCTTGAGAAGACTATGCCCTGATGGCATGGGGCAAAAGAGAATGGCCAGGAAAGCGCTGGATCAGGATGGGTTTCCAAGGGGCATGGGGCTTGGTCTCCAAGTACTCCCCCAAAACCCTCAAGCTGGAGCATGGGTACCTTTCAGGCCCTGTCCCATGCCCAGTGCCAGGCCATCTTTGGTCCATTGCACAATCCCAGAGTAGTTCAGCACCACGCAGGAGAGCACCAGCCTCTGGCCAGCCACCACGGTCTGATCCTCTGGCTCCTCACTGAACCGAGTCTGGACAACTGAGAAGGGAGAGAGGATGAAAGTTAGCACCCCAGGGAGGGATGGACCCTCACTGCACCAAGACGAGTCCCCCCACCCCCAGGCAATGTTGGTCTGGGGGGAGAAGAGACACTGGGGAGTCCAATGTGTGTGTTGTGTATTGTTCTGTGTGCCTCCTGGGAGGGTACCTGTGTGTGTGTGTGTGATATTGTGCACGCCTGCATGCAGCGTGCATATCTAACTAAGTGTTATGGTGCATACAGTGTGTATGTGTAAGCAGTCGTTAAAGTATAATTTGGTGGGCCCCGGAACCCTCATAAATTTCTGGGACCCCTTCCCACATGTGCAAGTTCCCTTCACCACCTCAGCTACTGCTCCCACAAATGCCTGCCCTCCCACCCCAGCTACTGTCCCCAAAATGTCTACCCCATCAGACCCCTCTTTTCTCATGTCCTCCTCAGCCCCCTCCCTGTTCCCTAAGCACCCTGTCCCCATATACCCACTCCAGCCCTCCTAAACCCCCAACCTCAGCTCCCGTCTTCACTCCACCCCCCTTCAGCCCCTCAACTCCGTTCCCCACCTCCCCAGCCCACAATCCTAACCCCTTCTTCTCACCTTACACCCCCAAACTAAGCCACTCAAGGGGAGACCAGGGGAGACACCCTGCTAGCTCTCCACCATGGTCTCTGGCCCCCCAGCACTGCGCAGACTCCTGGGAGCTGGAGCAGGGGAGAATCACCTCTTCATCCATGCCCTCCAGCCACCCTGAGCTGGAGCCGCCTGAGGCGAGGACGGGCCCTGGAGCACAGACTCCAAAGAGCCGGGGCAGGGGAGAATCACCCTTTACTCCCTGCCTCACCCCTGCTGCTCCAAGTTGTGCTTTTAGGCCACTGCCTCTAGCGCAGCCTGCGTATGCGCAGGAGAGCCAACTGACACACCTCCCTGTGCTCTCATTCTGGCTCGGTTTTCTATTTGTAGGGAACCCGGAACGCTGGGCCCCTAAAAATAGTGGGCCATGGAACACCATTCCGGCACACTCCACCTTACTTTAACCTCTGTGTGTATGTGGGGGCAGTCTGTGCATGAGTGTGTACCTAGGTTGTGCTATGCTGTGTACATGTGAGTGTGTGCATTATGTTGTTTAGAGCCTGTGTGTGTGTACCTAGGTTGTGCTGTGGTGTGTACCTGTGAGTGTGCACATTATGTTGCACAGAGCCTCTGTGAGTGTGTATTTATCTTGTGTGTTATATTTTGTACAATGCATGTATGGGCACAAGCGTATTAGGCTTTCTGCATCGTGTATGTTGAGGACATGTGATGTGTATGCAGCTTGATTATGTCTACACTTAGGGTATGTCCACACAGGCTTCTTATTTTGAAACAACAGAGGTTGTTTCGAAATAAGAAGCAGCACGTCCACACGATGCACTGTTATTTCGAAACTGTTAAACCTTGCATCTAATCGAAATAGCCGTTGTTTTGAAATGGTTGTTTCAAAACAACACCATTGTTTCAAAACAACACCATTGTTTCAAAACAACTGTTTCGAAACAACATGTCTGAACGGCCTTGTTTCAAAATAACCATTTCGAAACAACGGCTATTTCGAAAGCAGGCTTTCCCTTAATTCGAATTAACAAACTGTTAATTCGAATTAACTTATTTCGAAATAAGTACTTTATCTCAAAATAACTCATTTCGAAATGGGTTATTTCGAAATAATGATGTATGTGTGGACGTAGCCTTACAGAGTTATTTTGAATTATTTAATCTGAAATAACTACTTACATTTTAAATCAAAGTTATTAATTCGAACTAGACGGTCTTCAAGAGACTCAGTTCAAATTAAAGTAGGCTTTATTTATTTGAGTTAGAGAGTCTATTTTAGACTCTCTAACTCAAACTGGGAGAGCCACAGCTCCTGGGCTAGGGGAGTCACAGCTCCTGGGGACAAGGGGATGCCAAGCTCTCTGGCAAGCAGGGAGCCACGGCTCCCTTCTCCGCAGGACCTATGGCTTCCTGGCAAGAAGGGAGCTGCGGTTCCCTAGGAGAAGGGAGCCTGTGGAGCTCCCCAGACAGGAGAGCCCCGGAGAAGCGGCTGGGGCTTCCCTGTCCAGGGAGCCCCACAACCCCACAAAGGAGTCCTGGAGAAGCTGGCTGCTAGGGCTCCCCTATTTGGGGCTCTCTTCCCCAGTGCTCCCCGGACACGGAGTCCCCGGCTGGCGGGCTGTCTTCCCCGGCCAGCATTCCCGATCTGGCCCCCAGCCCCTTGCTGCAGGCTGCAGGGGCTAGGAGCGGGCTGGGAGCCCAATCTGGCTCCAAGTGGCTTGCCACTTAGAACATGCAGCTTGGAGCCTCATCAATTTCACAAAGGCCAAGCCTGTGAAACTGACCAGGCTCCCAGCTGCCTGGCTGATGCACAAGCAGCAGCTCAGAGCTATATTGGGCTCCCAGCCGGCTCCTAGCCCCAGAGAGGGGCTGAGGACCAGATCAGGCATGCCAAACAGCAGGGAAGGCACCACGCTGGGGATCCTGCTGGATGGCAGGGGAAGAGGAACCCTGTGGTGGAACCTGCCAGCAGTGGGGAAGAGGTGCCCCATGGGGGATCCTGCCAGCCAGCAGGGAAGGCGACCCACCAGCCAGAGACTCCCTTTCTGGGTAGCGCTGGTGGCTGTCTTCCCTAGCACTCCTAGGACAGGGGAACCTCTGATCAAGGGAGCACTGGGAAATACAGCAACCAGCGGCTCCCGGGGCAGGGGAGCCCTGGGGAAGAGAGTGCCAGCAGCTTTCTTCTCTGGGAGCCCCAGAGGCTTCTCTGTCCAGGGAGCACCAGCAGCCGCTCTCAGAGCTCCTCTCTGGTGACAGGAAAGGGGTGCTCCCTGGACAGGGAAGCCTGACAGCCACTTCTCCGGGCTCCCCCCAAGGTTCCCTTCTTGCGGGGAACTGCGGCTTCCTGGTAGAAGGGAGCCCCAGGTCCAGGGAGAAAGGAGCCACATGAGCTGTGCCTGGCTCCCCAGCAAAAGGGAGCTGCGTGCCAGAGGGCCAGGCAGGGCTCCATTGTGCCCAGCCAGGAAGCCCATTTAATTCAAAGTAATTCTATTCCCCGACTAAAATAGGGTTACTTCAAATTAATAACTCTGAATTAAGAATTAATTCAAAGTAAAAGGAGGCTTTATTAAATTGAATTAGTGCTTCCTTATTTCGAAGGAAATGCTTACTTCGACTTAATGAAATGCCCCTGTGGCCATGGAGTAGGTTATTTCGAATTAGGGCTCCTTAATTTGAAATAACTAGTGACTATAGATGTACCCTTTGTGTGTTGCTGTGTACGTGGGTGAGCATGTGGTTTGGCTCTGGCTGCACCTGGGCCAGGCCTTCTCCAACCGCACCCAGCCCCTTCCCTCTCCTCCCTCAGCTGGGCCCAGCCAGTTGCAGCCCAGAGACACCCCGAGCAATTGCTGCCACTTGTGGGCCCTAAATGCAGTTGGGCACTGGGTCCCCAGACTCCCTGCTGTCCAGCCAGACTGCACTGCCAGCAGCTGTGCAGACAGCCAGTGCCATGAGGGGCAGATCAAAGGGGAGGAGGGGCGCTGCGGTTTCTTTGCTACTTTTTGCCAGTTGTTCATTATTATTTGTATTATCCTAAGGCCTAGCAGACCCCAGATTGGGAGCAGGCACCCAGTGCTTGGTGCTATACAAACACACAACACTTGGCTTTACAAGCCAGTCTTTCTCCTTGCAAAGCAGAGGTAGCTTGGCTGAGTTCCATGCTTATTGCAGGGCCCAGGATCCTGAGTCATAGGTCAGGACCCTATGGCACTAGGTGCTGTACAAACTCAGAAGGTGACAGTTCCTGCCCAGACAGCTAGCAACTGGAGGATAAAACAAGAGTCAATGGATGGAGCCAGGCAGATAGGGATGGGAAAGTGAGTGATGTAAGGAGACGATATTCAACCTGGATAGCACCAGGCTCAAACTAGGCCCTCCTGCAGTCCTGCACTGCAGTTCTGCCCTGGTGTCTGGTCATCAGGGATGGCTAGACACCAGAACTCCAGGGTCCTATTTCCAGCTCTGGGGAGGAGTGGTAGTGGTTAGAGCAGCAAGGCTGGGATCCAGGACTCCTAGCTTGTCTCCTTTGGAAAAGAGCCATCTAACAGCCAGTCACCTCTCCCTGCCCCACCTTATCATAGAATCATAGGGTTGGAAGGGACCTCATGGGGTCATCTAGTCCAACCCCCTGCCAGAGGCAGGACCACTCCCACTAAACCATCCCAATCATGGTTTTGTCCAGCTGGGCCTTAAACACATCCAAAGATGGAGATTCCACCACCTCCTTAGGCAGCTCATTCCAATGCTTCACCACTTGCCTAGTAAAAAAGTTTTTTCTAATATCCAGCCTCGACCTCCCTAACTGCAACTTGAAACCATTGCTCCTCGTTCTGTCCTCCATTACTACCGAGAATAGTCAAGCTCCCTCCTCCTTGAAGCATCTTTTCAAGTAGTTGAAGGTTGCTATCAAATCCCCCCTCAATCTTCTCTTCTGCAGACTAAATAAGCCTAATGCTCCCAGTCTTTCCTCATAGTGCTCCAGCCCTTTAATCATTTTGGTTGCCCTTGGCTTGCAACCAGCTCCACCAGGGAGGTGAGCATCTTTTCGCAGACGTTTCCACTTCCAGGTGCAGAAAAGTTCCATCCTACCCCCATATGGTCTTTTTTTTAATATTTAAATTATTTCTGCTCTTTGGCATCCATTGACAGGTGGGGAGGTTCTCTAAGAAACAGACCCTATGCAAAGCCCTCCCCATCCCACGGATCAGTCCCCCGTGGGAGATGTGCTCAAAGCAGAGCCAAAGAGATTCCCACCTTTGGGGACCAGGTTGGGAGGTAGTGCAAGGGACCAGATTTCACATCCAGGACAAGATGAAACTGGGGCCTGATCCAAAGCTAAGACCAGGGTAGTCTGTGCCCTGAGTGTGGGGAGCTTTGGATCAGGACACTAGTGATGCCAGAGAGGGAAAGGGCTGTGCAAATTCTGCTGACACCCCTCTGTCTTGACATGCAGCCCCACTCCCACCCCACCCCTGGGCTCCCCTTCCTCACAGCTCTCTCACAGTGCCCTTGCTTCCTCTCCAGCTTGTCTAATGCCCTGCAATCCCAATCTGCTGTTCCCCTTTCTTGCTTGCTATTTCAGCCCTGGGTTACCCTCAGCTCTGCTAATGCCCCTCAGTACCAATCTGCAGGCCCCATACCCTGTCATTGTCAGATGAGCTGCACAAGGGTAAGAGCTCTCAGCCCATGGGAGGCAGTGCCATGACAATCATCTCATGCAAGTGGCTGTGGGGCTACCAGCCTGAAGGGAGTAGAACAGCCTGGCATGAGCCAGGATGGCTCAGAAAGGTCAGTCAATCAACCTGCCAGAGCTGCTTGAGTCACCTCTCCTCTGTCACAGCCATGGCCTTGTTGCTCCAGCCATCCCCATGCCAGGTGGCCCTTTCAACACATACCCTGCACAGGCATCAGGGACAGGCAAGGGAGTGCCGGGGGTGAAGGGCTGAAGATAAGGTGCTGCCATGCAGCTTTGCGGGCATCAGCAGTGCAATAAGATACTCAGGAAGACAGAACTGGCTCCAGGGCAAGTGACTAGGAAGAGGTTGAAAAGTGCATTTCATTAGATCGCTCTCCCATTGCGCCAGGGCCTGAGCATCAGAAATGAGATAACTCAGTCCTGAGCGGCAGCTTCCTCTGCTAGACAAGTCCTGGGTGCCTGCCCCAGAGAAAGCCAGCTGGGCTGGAGCCCCTCAAACCTAAACTGCAAGCCCCCTGCTCGGCTGTCTCTCCACTCACAGCTCTGCCCTTCAAGTCGGACTTGAAGAGTCCTGCAATGGTCACAGCTCCTAGCCACTGGACTACACTTCAGCTAGGTCACAGTCACGGCCGCTTCCGTTCGTCTGACTCTGTAAGGGCCGACGTTAAATGACGCTCCTGCTGCAGTAACTCACCCTTGTCACTGACTTCATGATGCCCTCTCTGCAAGCATTGTGGCACTTCCGACGCCATTGTGAGGTCAAGGCAGCATCCACTGCATCTTGCTGCTTCCACAAACCATCCCATGAAGCTGGGCACTAAATCAGAGTGAGCGTGCCTGGTGAGGCCGTGCCCTGCCACACTAGGAGCGCAGCGTGGACATGGAGGAGCGATGTAATTACTGTGCATTACCAGGGTGGCTGGATTTGGTCATGAGAATACATCCTCCATTGCTGTGCCAACAGATCGATCCCAACACCAACCCCTCTGCTGCTACAGACTTTAAATCCCTTCTGAATAGCTTTACCAGAGCACCATCATCCTGACCCACTGCACATCCAGTGGGTACAGTCGTGGGCTCCTCTCAGTCTCTGCCACTGCCCCAGTCTCACCCTGCATCCCGACTGCCCCCCATTTTGGCTGCCGCCTCTCCACCCTGGCCTACGTGACACTGCGACTCCTCCGATGCAGCGATCCTGCCTGCCCCATTCTCCTTCGCAGTGGATGGGTGCTGGTGTGCAATAAAGATGAGCACCTCCTGCGAAAACCATGCCCTCACCTACCCTGGCCCCTAAGTGAGCTGGGACCCATGCATCACACCCAAGGACCATCTCCACACCAAGACCAAATTGATCTGTAAAAGTAAAAATAGCCAAATTTCCCCTGGCCGGTTGTTCCCCCTGAGCCCTTGGAGGCCTTCAGGGAGGCGTTGCATTTACTGACAGGATGAGCTGCACCTCTGCCATTCATCTCCTCCTACCCGAGAACAACCCCCCACCTTCCCACTTCATGACAACTAGTAGCAATGCAATAAGTGCCAAGAGCTGGTGAAAAGGCAGCTTGCTGGCTGTGGAGACCGGGGATGGGCTCCAGGGCCTTCCACCAGGTGAAGTGAGTTTGGTGGATCAAAGTCTAGTTCCCAATAAAGGCACTGAAGAGTGGGAGGTGCTCAGATGCTATGGGAATGGCATCCAGAAAAGTACCTAAGATAGCCAAGGAATCTCTACCCCAAAGACCTTCTCCTACAGAGTTGACTGGTGGAAAGGGAAGCGACACCCACCGGCTCAGTGCCAGGCAGAACTAGTATCCAATTCAACCCTGCTCACTGGGCCACACTGGCAGCTTTTCGCAGCAGCTGGTTTATGCCAGCTGATCCTCTGAATGCAGAATTTCTCATCTGGGGGAATTAAAACTAAAATTTCCAGCAACCCTGTGATCCTTTCCCCTGCAGTACCGAGCATGCAGAACCCTGAGCTGGGGAATGGAAAGGACTAATGGAAGGCTGGCTTCAACCACTCCCTCAGATTGTGGCAGAAGGTGACCACGAGGGGTCGTGTGTGATTAATGCAATGCAAAGATGGCCCAGTGGGGTTTTCAAAGCAGGCTAGGGGATTTTGGTGCCTGATTACTGTTCATTTTACAGGGAAACAGGTAGCTAGAACCTTTGGGCAGTTTTGAATACTGGGGCCTCGGTACAGGCAGAGGTGGTGGCTTTTCATGCTGTCAGATAGTTGTGGGTCAACTCTTCTGGGACTGAAGGTCTGTGTACACTGTATTGGTGGGGCTGGCACACATAGACATATTCATGTGATATGGATTGATTTTCTGGCACAAATAGGGGTCAAGGCTCTAGCCTGGCTTACTAGCAGGGAAAGGCTGGGTTAGGCATGGAAAGCGAGAGAAGAACTGAAAGCAAACAAAACCTGGTGTTGTCCTAACACTGCTAAAGCCCTTGGACTAGTCATGTCCCTGCTCTGTGCCTCAGTTTCCCCTCTGGCCTTTTTTGTTCTCTCTGTTTTGATAGCTAGCTCTTTAGGGTCTGGGCTGTCTCCCACTAAATGCATGTGCAGCTCCAAGCACAATGGGACCCTGAACTTGGCCTTTTACATGCTTCCATATGCCTTGGATTGGAGATTCAAGGGGGACTGGAGATTCAGCTTCTATCCTTAGAGGACAGGCAGGGGCAGAAAGGGTGGCCCAGTAGCTGAAGGCTTGAAGAAGCATTCAGCAGACCTGGGTTCCACTCCTGGCTCTAACCTGAGGCACATCGCTTTCCCTTTCAGTGTCACACTCTCCCCATCTCTAAAATAAAACTGGCCTCCCTTGTAAAACACTCAGAGCTCTGTAGACAGAAAGAACTAGGGAGCACTATGTGAACAGGCTGAGAAACACCCCTTGATGGCCATTTCACCTGCCCTGCAGAGCTCTGCAGTGGTCTCCCACCCAACTGCAGGGCAAGTGTTAACCATTGGACGGGGGTGGCTGCCAGCATGAGACAGCACTAGGGTAAGCACAATGGAAGTGAGACAAGGGAAATGCGAGGGGCCTCCTGCGCCCCCCCCCAGCTCTTTAATGCTGAGTTAGAAGGGGGTAGTTGAGCCCCAGCCACCCTGCCCTCCTTCAAGAGGCTGGAGGAAGATCTGGGGACTTGACTCAATGGGATTTCATGGCACGCACAGGGGGCACTTTGATCTTCTTGCCATTCTGCAAGCTCTTTGGCAGTCCCTCAAACAGAGGGGCAAGGAGGGAGAAGCAGAGAAAAAAGGATAAGAGAAGGGAGGGAGGGAAAGAAAGAGATTAAGGGAAAGAAAGAAGGAAGGAGGGGTAAGACAAGGAAAAGAACAAGGCGGGGGTGAGCAGGAGAAAGAGAGGAGAGAGATCAAAGAGGAAGGTGCTGAGAGAGAGATCAGAGCAAGTGAAAGGGGGAGCCAGACAGGTGGGAGGAGAGGCATGTGGGATCACAGAGCGAGGAAGCACAGGGGTGGGAGGAGACAGAGCAGCCCCAAGACCCCTCTACTCCCCTTCTTCCTTTCAGTGAGCAACCCCCCAAGATCTCCTCACAGCCATGCAGCCCAAAGGTTAGCTATGCACATTCCTTCCCACGCAGTGGCCAGAGACTAGGTTAGGAGCACCATTGCTTTTGCCAGTCTGGCAAATCCCATAAGCCACCTAAAAGCTGAGAAAGAGGATGGTTCCTTTTGCCTGGGCTCGGCTGGTGGAAAGAAAACCCAGGCCTGCTGGGGCCGCAGCAGATGGGAAGCAGGACAGCAGCCCCAGTGGTTCCTTCAGAGCGATGCCGAGGATCTGTTCCCATCAGTTTGTTCTCAACCTAACAGATCGAACCGTGTCAGCCCCGGTGGCAACACAGAGCAGGGATGAAGGGATTTTCTCTGTGCCTAGTCAAGCAGGGGAAGTACCAGGGCATCCTCCCGCTCGGCTGGGTTCCCCCCAACCTCAGGAGGTGAAGAGGTGCAGGGATGGATGGGTGGGTGCTGCAGACAGGGCTCCTGGGTGAGTCATCAGGAGACGCTCTGCCCCACAGAGCAATGGCTCATCCAGCCCTGACGAGCAGGTCAGCGCCTGCCCTGCAGTGTGGGGCAATGAAAGCTGCCCCAGGGCTCTCCACAAAATAGAGTGTTAGCCCCAGCTAGGCTGCAATCCAGCTTGCTCTGTCCTACAGCAGAGGTGATATGCCAATCCAGATTAAGCACTGACCGTGGGTCCAATAGGGGGTCAAAATAGGAGTCAAATAGGACCACTATTATTAGTGACTATCTACCTGTGTGGCCCCCCAAAGATGGCTGCATTTCAGTGCTCTGCATAGATCACCCTAGGACGCGTCCAGTCACAAGGCGCTCCAGGAGGGCAAGGAGATTGTGGTTATTTATGAAGGACTCTCAGCCAGGCAGGCTGGCATAACAGAAACCCCTGCAGCTGTATTGATCCTGGAGGAAAAGAAATGACTGAGGTAGATCATGGGAGATCTTTTTATTGGGCCAACAAGCATGGTACAGTGACAAGTGCCTTCAGGCCAGAACCAAAAGGAAGGAGGGACTTTCCTTGCACATTAGTGAGAGGCAGCCTGCCGCAGCTGCTCTGTAGCCTCTCCCAGCTTGCAGGCTGCTCTGAGGCCCTCCTCCATTCTACAAAGTCAGTTCCTTGAATCAGGAAGGATTTTGAGACAGACGCTGTGTAAGTGGCTGGCTGAGGAGGAGGTAAGACCCTGGTCTCGAGGTCCTAGACTGCCTGGTTCAGAGCAGAATTGTTAGCCTCCATCACCCCAACTCACGCTGGGCAGCGCCTGGAACCTGCATCACCCACACCCTCATCCCCTAACTGTCAGTGTGTGGACCAGGGACACAGCTCTGCTGCCAGGAAAACGTTCCAAGGGGTTCGGTTTCTTGCCCATGCCAAGTCAAAACAGATTTGAAAAACGGAAGTTGTCATCCTGGGCTCGCCTCTGCTCCCCTGACTTGTTTCGCCTGCCTCGTGTCTTTGGATTCAGAGCTCTCCGTGCCTGGAAGCGTCTCTTGCTACGTGTCCATACAGCACCTAGCGTGATGGGCCTTCAGGGCCTCCAGGGATGAGTGTAATAAAGAGAACTAATTATTATTAGACATTTCCCCGGCATGCGCGACTGGATCCAGTCAGAATGAGGAGGATGTTGGCTAGACCAAAGCTTCAGTGGCGGGGGAGGTGGGGCTTGGTGTGAGCTCACTCAGCCGGCTTCATCAGAGCGGAGTCAGCAATGACCCAAGTTCACTGGTCATGAAGTGGAACGTCACAAACCATGGACGAGGCTGACGCAGCCAGGAATCCCAATGGGGTCTGGAGGCTATAAACAGAGTGGGGGAGAAGATTCTCCAGGGCCGATGGGGAGCTGATGAATGACATGAGGAGAGGAGAGCAAAATGTCCCACAAACACTGCTATTTCGTCCTCTTGGGGAGGTGAGAGTTCACCCCAAAGAGGGGGAAATCAAAGCCCAGCAAAGAGAAATGACTCATCCAAGGCTGCAGATCAGATCAGTGAGAGCCAGAAATTCAACCCAGGAGTCCTGGCTGACAATTTCCTGTTCTAACCTCTAGCTCACACTGCCTTCAGAGGTGAGACAAGAACCCAGGAGCCCTGGCTGCCAGCCACAGTCTCTCAGGCTACTGAACTCTGCTCATAATAATGGGCAGAAACAAGAGAGGTGACTTTTCTAGTGCCACCAGGCCAAGTGTCTAGTCATGGTGAGCAGTGGAGTGTCAGTGCCCAAGCTCCTGAGACTGTGGATCAAGCCAAGAGGGAAACCAGCACTGGCTAGGGACATGGATCAGATCTGAGCTAGGAGAAAAACCCCAGGACATGACGCCAAGTTTCTGGCTGCCGCATCCCTTTAACAATGTGACAAACACCCGGTTCTCAAGCCTCATGCAGCATAGGCTGGTGGGCTCTTAGGATGGTTGGACAGTAGATGCTTTTCAGGGAAGAACATGAATTTAAAAATTGGATTCCGGTCGCACCACACTCCTCACCTAGCTGGATCCAAAGTGGCTTTGTTGGTGCTCAATCATCCAGCCCGATCTGCAGATTAAGTCCCTTTGCTCCAGGCTCATTGTTACAGTGGGCCGCTGGAAGGGTTACCAGAGAAGCCCCTGTGACTTTCCCTGCTAAGGCTGTGTTAGCACACTCCAGCCTCTGCAGCCCAGTCGCTGGAGACATTCAGAGCTGGACTGAGCCGAGTGGAGGGTGGGGAGAGTCCTAGATGGGGTCAGTGCAGGGGTAAGCAGTGGGGCTGGTGGCCCGAGATCAACCAGGGGCCAGCGTGGAGGATCTAATGGTCCCTTTTATGAGTTTAGAATGTTACTGTCCCTGCCCAGCCCCAGGAAACCCCATCAACTACATGGTCTGAAGCCACAGGCGCAAGTGAGGTTGGGCAGCTGAGCTCACAAATCTTGAAAGCCAGGGTCAGATTGGGGGGCTGGCACCCTACCATCCCAGACCAGGCTACTGGCCTGTCAATTCCTGCCAGGCTGAATGGGCACTGCCCAGGCTTTAGTTCATCCCTGCTGTGTGTGGGATTGCTGGGAATTCAGCACAGTTACAAGAGGATAAGAAAGTCAAGTGGGGTTGAGAGAGCCCCAGCAAGAGAGTGACGTTTTGAGTTGAAAGTCATTTCATGTTGCTGGGCCTTTCCGCTTATGCTAAGGAGACGTCCATCTCCTAAAAGGATCGCTGCTTAAAAGGCACGCCGTGTTCAGCCTCACCTCAGCACGGTGCATCAGCAGCAACTTCGACGGGAGATAAATTATTCACACTTTCCACGCTGCACTTTTCCACCCCTTTTCTAATCGCCATCTTCCTACCCTCCCTGGGAGTGGTAGAGTATGCCCTGAAGCCTGCTGTTGTTTACACATGCGCTTGCACATTTGCATCTCCATAATCGTAGAATCATAGGGTTGGAAGGGACCTCATGAGGTCATCTAGTCCAACCCCCTGCTAAAAGCAGGTCCGCTCCCACTAAATGCTTGTGCATCTGGATCCCTTTGAGTGTGCATTTGCAGTCATGTGTGTCTATTTATGTGCATCTTCATAGTGAATGTGTGCACGTGTGCATGCACAGATGTGCCTGTTTGCACTGCTCCTGTATGTTTGTGCATATGACCCTCTATGTCTCTCCCTGCGTTTCTGATTGTGTGTCTGCATTTCTCATTGTGCATATCTGTGCAATAGTGCACATCTCTGTGTTCACGTGTGTCACAATTTGTGTATGTACACTTGTTCACACATATTTGTCTGCATGTGGGCTTCTCTTTGGGTTTCTAATGTTGCTCTTTTGTGCACAGTGGTGTGTGTTTCTCTCTATGAATAGCTCTATTGGTGGGCATGTTTGTGCATCTGCATTCATCTGTTTGCACACTCTTGTGTGTCTGTGTGCCTGTGCCTGTTTGCACATGCTTCTCTCTGCATGGGCGTGCTTGTGTGCCTGCATGTGTGCGCCTGTTTGCACGCCCATTTCTCTTTGAGTACGTCTCCATCTGCACGCGTGGGACGACAAGCGGGACAAGCTGACCATGGGCAGAGGCAAGAACCAAAGTGCGGAGCAGAGAGGTGAAAATAAGACATAAGAGTGTGGCATGCGGGGAAAGAAGCGAGTGAACGGCGCCGCAGAGGAGACGCACAGGCGGGCGGGGGGGGGGGGTGAGGGAGGGAATGCACACTCCAGGCCCTGTCTCCCTCTATTTATCAAACGAAGGGCTGATTAAACCCTGGGGCTGGCGCTCCAATCTCCCTCTCTCTCCTCTCGCTATTAAACTCAGGGTTCAAAGAAAAGCTTTTTATTTGCGCCGACAGCTTTCAGATGGAACTAAATCTCTCCGTGCTAGACTTTTTTCCCCCTATATATTTTATCCCACCAACCCCCCCACCTCTTCCCCTTCTTGAGGCTTTTAAATCTAAGCCTCCTTCCACCCCTCCTGAGTTTTTAGCTTCAATTTATATTAAAATAAAATAATAAAACAAAATACAGAGGGGGGAATGTCCCCCCCCCGTGGTTTTATTCTCTGGGAGAGAAAAGAGGATTTGGCTTCTCCTGGCCGTGCTCAGCAGAGCGGAAAGGGAGAGAGATTTGCACTTTGGATGGGGAAGGAGGGATTGGAGTAGCAAGGGGAATGGGTGGGGGAGGCAGCTGAATGGGGCAGGGTCCCACTATGAGAAGAAGGATTGAGCCAGGAGAGGAAGCCCATGTTGCATTGACGGGGTGGAAGGGGTGCTCCCCCTCTGATTCCTCTTTAATCTCTGGATCAAGGAGGAAGGCACTAGCATATCAACATAGAGGGTAGTTGGGGAGTGACTGCAGCACCCTGTGCTGTGGCTATTCTCAGCTCGACAGGTGCCAAGGGAGTTGGACACTGAGTTAGAGCAGCCCTGAGACGGTTCTAAGTGACACTGAGGGCCATGCCAGATGGCACAATGAGGGAGTCTAACTCCCATAACTCCCACATGCCTGCCCGAAACATGGGAGTGAAGTGGCTGGGGGGGTCACGACCTAGCTTGAACCCAGGCCCTCTCTCCTGTTCTTCATTCTACTGAAGTTTCTGGTAAAACATGATTCTTCTTCCCCAACCGCCCCAGCTCCTTTTCTCTTATCTGCTCCATTCCCTACATCTCTCCTTTCCCAGCTGTGCCATTCTCATCTGCCTCCCCTGCCCAGTTCACTTTTTCTCCATGTATCATTAACCTTGGGGGTGTCTGTAATCCAAAGAACACTAATATTTCTCCTCTGTCTTGTGGCAATGCCTGGCAGCCCCCAGAGAAATCAGGGCCCCATTGTCCAGGTGTTGCACAGATACCTAGTGAGAGCTGGGCCCTATGGGGAACATCTGAGAAGTTAAATCAATAGAGGAAAGGTGGGAGGGGAATCTGAGGTACGATCAGTGGTAGTGATGTACCCAAGGTTATCCAGCATGTCTGTGTCAAAGCTGAAAGTATGAGTCCTGGCTACGCCCCTAGGGAACCACACATTGGTGGACCTACCCAGCAAGGAGCAGAAGCCAAGAGTTCTCAGCTAAAGACCCCTGAACCATTAGACAACAAGCCTCTCCCATATTTGGGAAAGGAACCCTGGAGTCCTGACTCCCCGCCCCTCCGGCTCTAACCATTCTAGGCCACTACCTCATCCCGCCATCCTCCCTGGGCTTGAAAATCAAGCTTGGAAAACACTGAAAGCATTGTCCACAAGGCAGTAGCTTGAACTTCTGTCCTTCCAGCTACAGAGTCCCCCCATCTCTGGCCTATCCAACACTCCCTCATCACAGGCTCTGCAACTCCAAAGTTCAGAGCCAGTGCTACAAGTGATTTGTTGCTGAGCACGATTCAATTAAAAGCCAGGAAATAAAAAAGCTTTGAAATCGTCCCCGAAATAACCCACAAGGAGCAGCAAACAAACAGAATTAAGGAGGCAGGGAAAACCTCTCTCCCACCCGTTTGGCCTCTGATTTATATAGCATCAGTCAGCCGCAACAGGAAGTGCAAGGCCAAACTCACCCGTCTGCACAGAAGCCAGACTGGGACGATCATCCAGGAGGCACTGGTAAGATAAGCACTGTGGGCTGACAAGATGCAGGACTTCCAATTCCTGCTTCAAAGAGTCCCACATGGCAATAGGGCAGCAAAGGGAAAAATGAGACCCTGAGGGCAAAGGGGTGGGGTGGGCGGGGAATTGCCCAAGATCATCCAGCCGATCCAGGCACAGATGCTAGGTCACTCATTGCACGGCCACTTCCTCAATCCTCGGATGGCATAGGCTCCCTCCCTTGGACTGGGATTGCACCAGCCAAGTGGGGGCTGGCTGAGTGACTTGAAGAGGGAACATGTGACTTTTTCAAAGCAGGCAATGGATACAGGACTAGAGGGACCAAACTTTGACATGGGATGGCTGGACACCCAATAAGCTGAACCTAGTGCCAGGATCCATGGTGACAAGGATTGCCTACTAGCTGGCCCAGTTATCTGGTTCTGCTACGACAGGCAGTGGGATGCCCAGCTAGACACTCTGGCAGAAGGCAGGCTACTGCAGGAAGCACAGAGACAGTAGGGCTTGGTAGTAACCAGGCTGCCGGCATCGATGGAGCAGAGACACGATCGAACGTGGCACTTCCCTTTATTTCTCTCCTGCATTTACATTAGGCAGGACATCAGAGGCTATTTTAGGAGCAGCAACTTGGGCCTTTGGACGAAACAAAGATATTTCAAACGGCAGGAGCATCCGACTTTCATGAAGGGCAGATGCAAAGAGACAGGCCCCAGTGACAGCATGGAAGGGCTGGGTAGGAGCTGGCTGAGAACAGGATTCCTTCCCCTCGGGAGAATTCAGCCAGCGAGGGGCACTTATGCCACTGGTATGTTTCAAAGCACCTGGGTCTTGTTTTTTTTCACCTGGGGCCTGAGAAATAATAGAGACCATTGCTCATGTGCCCTCACAAGCTGGGAACAAGTGGAACCCCAAGCTGCCTCTATGGCCCCCACTAGCGACGGGGCCACAAAGAAGTTGTTTTCGATCCACAAGGCCTGGGACCAGGCCCGAGCATCTGACAACCCCACCAAAAAAGCAGAAGAAAAGGGGACGGTGTTGGTGCCTGAGGGTTCCAAGCTGGAGAAGGGAGTCGGGAACCCCAACAGAACCACCCCATGGGTCACACAGGGGTCTTTCCCAGCATCATTCCCAGTAAGATTTGGGGAACAGCCCTTAGACCAAGAGGGAGGGAGCAAATGGCCCCTGCAAATCTCCTCGGCTGGTGCAAGCGTTCTGCTCCCAGCATATGGGACAAATGGGGGCCCACCCAGAGCAAGCTTCCCAGCAGCTATCCTGGCCTTCCTCATGGCCCCTCAGAACAGCCTTCAGTCCTTAATGCAGGGGTGGGCAAACTGCATGCTGCCAAACCAGGCACATGGGCTAGGCACAGCCACATGCATGGTTCCTGGTTCCTGGCCTTGCAGTGTGGGGACTGCTCTCCCCACTGGTCCTGCTCCCCAGCTAGGGGGCAGGGTCAGTAGCGAAAAGGAGCTTGTGTGTCCCTTACCAGCCCTGCCTCCGCCACTGCTGAGTGTTCAAGGGGTGGGACTGGCATGGGGAGGGGGAGCTAGCAACCCCCACCTTAAGATAAATGAGGATGACTTTGCTCTGGTGTTTGGCAGAGGGTGAATCAGGTGAGGATCACTTTGCTCTGAGTGTATTGCACAAGGTGAATTGGGCCCAGTGACTCTGGATTATACAGCTTGGCTGAGAGGGCAGCTTCTTAGATCTTCAGACCCACAGAGCTCTCAAAATTTAGGTCTGAGTTCATGAGATTCCCTCAACTGCCAACGACAGACCAGGGCTTTGGTGGATCAACATAAGCCCTGGCAGGCACAGCACACTGTGGGGTTTGCTTAACTCAATCCACACTGAGCTCAAATCTTACTTTAGCTCAATCCCTAAAGTCAGCAGGGAAGATGAATGCTGGGGGGCAAGTTTTCCAGGTTTAAAGAGGGTGGTCTTTTTGTTAACACTCATGACTAGGAACCAGGATTCCTGGGTTCAATTCCCACTAAAAAAACATCAAGGAGTTGTGTGGCACTTTAAGACTAACAGATTTATTTTTTGCATGAGCTTTTGTGGGAGAAGATCCCACTTCCTCAGATGAAGTGGGATCTTGTCCCACGAAAGCTCATGCAAAAAATAAATCTGTTAGTCTTAAAGTGCCACACAACTCCTTGTTGTTTTTTTACTGGACTAGACTAACACGGCTATCCCTTTTGAAATTCAATTCCCAGGTCTTCCACCCACTGTGTGACCACAGATGGGTCACATCATTCCTCTGCACCTCAGTTCCTTAGTGTTAACTCCAGGGTGTATCTGCCTCCAGGAGCACCCTGGCCCAGAAAAAGACCTGGGGCTTTGGTGCTGGAATTTGGGGCTTGTGTGCTTTAAGAGTGCCACTGCAGCAGGCTCAGGCGCTGCGACTCGGGGCTTGAATTTCATAAGCCCCGTGCCAGTCATACCCTGGCTGCCTCCCAGTTTTGGCTTTGCTGCAACCCTGCTGACCATGTAGGCACCTGAAGTTCTCTCAGCACCCGAAGACCCAGACTACAAAGTCTCCCCCATTCTTTCTCTGGCCCAATGGCTGTTACAGATAAATACTTAAAAAGCCTCTAGATCAGAGAGACAGAGGGAGTGAAGGGAAATGACTCATTATTTACCACTGCTCCAACTGTGTGTGTCTCCTGCAAACAATATCAGCCACAAATTATGTTTTCTTCATTGATAAAAATGTTAACCAGCATAGGAACAGGAATGGATGCCACTGACACATCTACTTGACAATTCCCACTCGATGGCTGTATTTTGAGACCTATCATTTAGCCACTGTTTAATCCATTTAAGGTGTGCAATGCTGATTTTGCACAATTCTAGTTTATTAATCAAAACACAATGCAGTATAAAGTCAAATGCCTTGCAGAAGTCTAAGTATATTACTTCAACACTATTATCTTTGTCAACCAAATCTATGAGCAAAGATATCAAGTTAGTCTGGCAAGATCTACAAAACCATGTTGACTGACATCATATTGATCTCCTTCAGTTCTTTATTAATTACCAGTCCTATATCAGCCATTCCATTATTTTGCCCAGGATCAATGTCAGGCTGACAGGCCTATAATCACCCAGATTACCCCTTCCAATATTGGCACGTTAGCTTTCTCCCAGTCTTCTAGAATGTCCCCAGCGGTTCACAAATCCTCAGCCTGCTCTTTTACAACTCTTACATGCACATTCTCTGGAACTGCTGATTTTACTCTAGCAGCTAACTCTAGTTGCTTCTCTTTAACCTCTTCCTTAGTTATTGTTGCAATAAAACGTATTTCATCATCTGATATGAATACATAATCTGGCTTTTCCCAAAGGAAACAACTCTTCTGAGGCTTAATTTGTGAAAGTTAAAAATGTGTATGGAACCATTAAGATAGACACTGCTACAGAAAAGTCAGTGTTATAACAAATCCATGGCCAAAATATTCTCCACAGTGGCTGCTTTGTGACCACTTGGAATATCACAGCAACTACAAGGACAGAACTCAGCTCCTCATGTTCTAAAACCATTGGTCCCTATCACTAGAAAACAGCCACATTATTAGCAGTATGGGGGCTCTGAAACAGTCACATTATTTCTCATTCCATCCAGGAGAGGGGATCAGCGTATATGAATCTAGCCCATCTCTTCATGCTCATGCATGTTCTTGCATACTTCTACATGTGCAAAAAAAAAGCACCAATTTAATTCAACCTCCCCACCACACACACACACGCATCTGTCTTCCACATTCCAGAATCCAAACCTCCATGAAAAGCAAACTACAAAGGGAGCATGATGCAAACACAAACTGACAGAGGGATGCAAATATCTCCCGGTGACACTGGAGATTGTAGCTCAGAAAGAGAATTGGCTCTATACCTGTCCCAGCACCCGAGCGCAGTGCAGTAACAGGTGTGACAGGTGCTGAGTGTGACTGGGGCATTGAGAACATCTCAGCAGCAATTCAATTTCCCTCCTTCATGGACTGGCAAAATGGATGGAAAAAACAGGGTCTCTGAATGTCCTTTGCATGGAGAATGAGAACCAGGGATCAAGGGAAACACACAGGGACTTGGGGGGACAAGCTTTCCTTGGTGAATCTCACCAGACTGATTTTAGACTCTTTGTTTGTTTTAATGTAAATCCAGTAACTCGATCAAGCCTGATTCTGATTCACTCTTGGGCCCTTTTGTCCTGCCCCATGGCTTGCCCTCTCCCTCCTCCTTCCTGCCTGTGGACTCTAGTGGATGGTCCCTAGGGATTCAGACCCCATTTTCTTACTACCACACAAGGAGACCTTCAGCTGTGCAGGGTGAAATCAGAGTGTGAGTGCAGACAGCTGTCTCTCCAGGGTGGATTGTGGGGGTGAAGAGTTGGCCAGAGGTGGGGGCGAGGGGGGCAGCAACTAATGCCCAGAGTGGTTTTAAGGACTTGAGCACTTAGGCGTAAGGAAAGGAGAGAAATCCCTTGGCAGTGGAAGATAGCGTTGGGGGATTAGCCACGGCCTTGCTCCCTGAGATGGTGAGAATGGGGGAGGCGCGGGCAGAGGGGGCTCTCTGTCTACTACAAAGAGGGAGAACAAAAGGTCCCGGTGCTGCTTCTCCAGCTGTTCCTAGCTCTTTCAAGGGGAAACCAAGAGGGGGGAGGTAAATGTTCTGTAGCATCACCCGAATGGGGCAGGAAGTGGGGAATGGCCACTCCCAAGGCTTGCCTGGTTACCCCACAATGGCGGCCACTGGGGACTAGTGTCATTTTAAGCCAGGCCCGTCAGAAGTATGGCCGTTCAATCCCTACAAATTGCCCCCATTACCTGTAGTACTGCCCCCTTCTCCCTGTCTCCATCTTAAACCTCTCTCCCCTGCCTAAGTTCTCTCAAATAGATCATGACTAGTGACTAGAGCACTGATTGGGAGTCAAGGCTAACACCTCTGCTTAACATGCAGCAGGTCCTGGGTTCAATTCCCAGGGGGTTGGACTTGATGATCTCACGAGGTCCCTTCCAGCCCTATGATTTGATTTGATTTGAAGGTACCTGGGCCCTATGTCCAGCCCTATCAATGGAATTTTGGGAAACCTTGGGTAAGTAATGTAGCCAGCTTATGCCTCAGTTTTCCCATCTGTAAAATGGGTCTAACAGGACTTCTTATCTTCTCACCCTTTCCACCAATGCTCTCTCTCTGTGGCAGGGGACCATCTCTCAGGCTGGGTCTGTGCAGCACCTGGCACTCTGATTGCAGCTGGGGCCTCCTGTTGTTACCATAATACATGCAATTACAAAGCAGTGCTCTAAAAGAGCAAAGGCAATGTTGTCCTCAGTTGGTAACTGGTTTGGGGGTTGTTTAGTACATGGTGGGTGGCTGTTTTTTTGTTATCTAAGATGGAGACAGAAAAGCACTCAAGGGGAAGGATGCTCCAGTTATTTTCATTTTTTAAAAGGCAAAATTATAAAAACAAATGAGCAGGAGTCTGCAAGAGGAATGGGGGGGGGGGACAAAGTCTATACTCTAGTGAAAATGCCCTTAACGCCCACACTGGGGGACCCTAGCGCCTCCCCACACATGCTGAACCTACTGGCAATGCTCCCACTGACTTCAGCTTGTGTCACCCACTGCAGCAACCCCCAGGGGATCAGTCGCTTTCTGCCAAGGCCAAATCCCCCAGCAAGGACTGGCAGGTTAGTGAGGACATTGCATATTTAAATGAGAGGTGCCAGATTCCAAAATTGGTCTCATTTGACTGCTCTGCTTTGCAGCAGCTGGGGGGTTGACTCAGGGTTTGTGGACAACAGCACCACCATGGTGCTCTGGGCAGGAGAACCTTCTCCCCTGCAGCCCTTGCCCACGTGCCACTGCCTCTCTGCCTTCTTGAGTCTCTCTTTTTCTTTAAATCACAGATGGAAAACAGACTGCAGCAAACCTCCAGCTACCTAGGACCTCACAGTCATCCCTGTTCCATTCCTCAGTGTCACTCAGAATTTCAGAGCAGAGAAACCCAGCAGAACCTGGATCCTGCTGCTTCAAAAAGGGTTAGGACACACAGTTATATGGTCCTGAATCCATACAGCAGAAGGCATCCAAACTAGCCAGCTCCATCTCCTTTTAGTAAGTGGGCCTCTAGGGTCTAAGACACACATCTGTGCAGTTCCAAATCCATCCTGCAGAGGGCAGCAATCATATTTACTGAAACACCAGCCAAGCTGATCTGCTACCCTGTAACAAGTCCATCTGGAATTCTGGGCTCCGACTCAGAGGGGGATGGGGCTAGGATAAACCCCCCAATTAACTGCAGCTGCTTCCAAATAAAGCCATTTAATTCTTCCCCTTCGCCCGCCTCCACAACAAAATTTGTTTGTTTAAAATTCTACCCAAGTTATTTATGTATTTTGCCAGAACTTAGGGCTGCCTTGGGGTTCCCAGCCCAAGAGAAACAGGGCAGGGCGGGGAGCCCCAAACTGTGGGAATGCTGGATCTGGAAAAGGCAGTGAACCATAAATGCCACGGACATGACGACTGAATAATTAACAGTCCACTGACGGGAGCCATGAGATGGGCCGATTAAATATCCAGCATCAGTTTGCAGCCCACTGGCGGGCGGGAGATGTGATGTTACATGCAATGGCAAGGGACAACTTCCCACAGCATCACTTTCCTGTCCTCATGCTTCCCACCAAGTCCCAGCACACCCTACCTGGCTGGGACTTGCTCTAATATTGTTTAGCAGTGCTATTGCATGTGAGTTTGTCACTGCGGGGAGATGTCCCCTCTCTACTGGGGGTCCCCTTTTCCATTTCCTCTCTGTCATTTACCCCAGTACACGTGAGATGCTGCCATTCTGAGCCAGGAGGGTTTCACATGTGTTGGGGTGAATGAATTGATGCACAGGGCGCAAAGTAGCAACAAGTTCTGCCACTAACACAGAGACAGTTGAAAGAATGATTGTACCACCGCAGCTCACCTTACATGAGCTGCACTGGTACACATCACGATGTACCCCAAGGCAACATGCTGGCATAAGAACAAAGCCTTTGTATATGATTAGATTGGCGCATAAGCTTCCGAAATCTGATTCCCCATTGCTTCCCCCTCATGAAGGCTCTGTGACAGTTTGAGGGGGGACATTGCTCTTATTTGGCAGTGCTTCACACGTGCTAGTGTAAATGGCTGCACAAGAGGTTTGAGTCTCATTTACACTATGGCCCCTTTGCACTATTGGGCAGCGCAAAGGGGCTTTGACGTGAAGGTAAACAGAATTTCCTCTCTTTCTAAGGCTCCTGTGCATGCTAAAGGGATGAGGAGTATTAATGTAAAGAAGTTTCAGGCCCAAGTTACAGAACCATTCAGAATTGAACCCAGAGCAGATATGCCCTAAAAGGATGCTAATTTTGCTTGGGCTTTTGTCTTTTTGGTCATGTTTTATACCAGGCGTGGTCAAACTGTGGCTCAGGAGCCACATCTGGCTCTTGAATGAAAAAGTGTGGCGTGCAGAAGGGCATCAGCAAATCAATTTAGTAGGTAAAAGTATACGGCTATATGCCTCATTGTGGCTCTTGAAGATTTAATAATCAAATTGTGTAGCTCTTGAGTTCCATAAGTTTGGCCACCCCTGTTTTATACTTTCAGCTAGCCAATTTCCAAATATTTCATTGCATGTTATCTTTGTGCTGGGGTGGAGAAGTCAGGATGCATACACAGCTGGAAACTGAGTGACCCTGAGAAATACAGAAATCCTTAGATTTCTGAGAATGAGATCTGAAGTTGTTTTGGGCAGGGACTGTTTTCGTGATCAGCATTTGTACAGCACCTAGCACCAGGGATGCTGCGCCATGACCAGGGCTCCCAGCTGCCATCAGGATATAATAATCCTATGTGCTACCACTTCTGGTGATTATATCATGAACCTCCCCAGCTTGATATTTTACTTCAACCCCCCAGCTCCCGCAGTCAGACGATTTGGCAAATGTCTCTGCTTTCATTTTAACCCCGCTCAAGTTTCTAGCCTCATGTGGTTGCACAGAAAAGCCGGACAGTGGCACTCCTTCCTCCAAGAACAGTTCAGAATCTAAAAGGTGGAAAAAAAAATAATACAAAACACACAGTGTTGGGGTAAAAAACAATCTCTTTTATTTAAACCAGTCTCGTGGCTTGCGTGGGGCCTGCCTCCTGGTTTTTGAATGTCTTAGAGCCAGCAGTGCTGAGAAGAACAGCATTTAACATCACTATGTATCTCCTCTGACCCCAGCTGGGCCTGGCTCTCAGTTTGCACTGAGCCCCCTTTGCACCACACGCTGGATGTCAAGGGGCCATAACTGACATTGGCTTTAAAGCCCCTTCATGCTGCCAACAGTTTGCTCCTGATTTCTTTCAGTCCCTCACTCCTCCTATCTTTCATCTCCTCTCCAATTCTCTCGCTCTCTCTCATATTCCCCTGCCCCCGTTTCCCATCCAACACTGATCCCTCGCCATTGGTCTCTGAAATAACCTAATGATTTCTCATTTAACTGCCCAGCCCCGACAGGAGAGAGGCGCCTTGATTGGTTGTGACACCAATCTCACAACAAATTTAGCACCTCATTTCCCGGCCGATCAAATATTCCACCTCGATTATCTCCTGGCCACAGAGACGGGGCGTTTCGCATCCAAACGAGCGGAAAACACCTCCATTGGACGTCAGCCTCAATCAGTTTCACTTGCAGATCAAGTGTGTTTGTGGGATGGAGGGGACACAGAGAAGTGAAGCTGGGGGACATGCACAGATTGGGGATAGGCAAATGGACAGAAATAGAAGACTCCTGGGCTGCTGTACGTTGGACCAGATTTTCATTGACCGTCCCACACCCTTTCCTCCTAGCAGTGCAAAGGGCTCTTAAAACAAGCAAAGTTCCATTTATATCCGCTTACCCTTGCCAAAGGGATGCAAAAGGACCTCAGTTAATTTCCAAAGGGATAGCCATGTTAGTCTAGTCCAGCAAAAAAAAAAACCCAAGGAGGCGTGTGGCACTTTAAGACTAACAGATTTATTTTTCGCATGAGCTTTCGTGGGAGAAAATCTCACATTTGATGAAGTGGGATTTTCTCCCACGAAAGCTCATGCAAAAAATAAATCTGTTAGTCTTAAAGTGCTACACGACTCCTTGGTTTTTTTTAAAAGGACCTCAGTGTCAGCATGAATCAGGTCTCTTGTGTGCTCATTTATGCCAGGGAAAAGTGAGTGTCTTCTGATGGGGTCTGAGGCCCACTCTGGACTGGTGCTAGGCACTGGGCATGAACAGCACAAGAGGACAGATTCCAAGCTGGTATAAACCAGGTGTGACTCCACTGCAGGCAAGAGACCCAGTCTGGGCTGACATCATTTCAACTGCACTCAGGGAGCAAGAAATGAGGGGCTAAATTCATCCCTGGTGTAACTGCAATACTGTTACTTTGGGGGTGGCTGCAGTCAAGGTGAGGAACAGGGAGTTGGAACACATCCAGGACCAGATCACACCTGACTTCCTGGCTCTTTTACACCAAATGAAAACACTGTGGGCCACATTCCCAACATCAGTCAGTGTAACTCCACTGATTTCAGTAAAGGTAGGGAAAGACTGATCTTTCTGCTGTTCGCATAGCACCTAGGGCTCCCAGCCCAGGACTGGGGCTTCTAGAGACACCCCCAACACAATTTTATTTATTTATTTATTAACAGGGTGATTTACACTTGATCTCTGGTTACTTGCGGAAGCGAACATTACAACACAGGAAGCCAGCTCGACTGAGGATAATATTTAGTTCCATAATATTTTTAAGGAGGTGGCTAATGTGAGAGAGAGCATTGGTCTCTACTGGACAGAATTAGAATTGCACAACCATGTGTCACAAGCCCTCTAGTACTAAAACTTAATGGAGATTCTCCTTCATCTTGGAGTCTGAAGATCTTGGATGTGTCTGTGTGAGTGGTACTTCGCTGCATTTTTTACTAGCAGTGGGAAATATTCTTCCCTCTTATCCAGAATAACTCCACCAAAGCCCACATGCTGGTGAAACTGAAACCGTAATGTAGCCTGTTATAATGACCTCTCCCTAATGCAGCTGCCTGAGGATCAGACAGCACCTCCTAGTGGTGAGCTGTATTAGGTTCCATCCACACACACATACACTTGCATCTGTTTAAACTAGCTCAGATTCCCATGTAGATTCTTAATCTGGTGACTTATTATAGTTCAGCTTATATCAGCTTTGTGGATCTTGTCTGCACTCTCAGATGCCAAGGAAGTTGGCATCTGATTCCAGATTTCACAGCTGGCCCCTCATCTTGTAGTTAACGGACTGGGCTATAGATCAGGAAACTCGCATCCTAGCTCCTGAGATGCCACAGACTGTGTGTAGCACATTGGGCAGCTCACCTCATTGGTCTGTGCCTCAGTTTCCACATTATAATGGGGATCATAAGCTTGCCTTGTCTATTCAGACTAGGAGCTCTTGGAGACAGAAGCTGTTTCCCTCTCTATGCCTGGGCAGCACCCGGAACAACAGGGCCCTGATCTCAGCTGAGATCTTCAGACCCTACAGCAATCAACAAAAGAGCAAATCTCTACAACTAGCAAGCCACATGCCCTGGAACCAAACACTTGGATCTGTGCCTGCCCTCATTACCAACCCCACCCTGTGCCCGTGTGTCAGCCTGCCAACTGCTCTCCTTCCCAGCACCTGACAAGCCAGTTTCCTGGGTAAACGCCATCAGCGCAAGTCTGGGCAATGCAGTGGGCAGGAGTCAAGACTAACAGGGGCTGCTTCGCTGAAGAAGAGCTGGAAGTGAAGTGACAATCTGATCTCTCCTCAGAGACACACTGATGCATGCGAGGATTCTGCACCCCTGCCCAAGGTTCCCCCAGGGTGGCTTCCAGCCAACAACAGATGGACTGCTCAGGAACATAGGACAGACAGACGGGAACTAGCTCAGAGGTTCTAAAATAGCCTTGCTGAGCTACTCTTCTGTTTTTGGCTACCCAGGGGAATACTGTACTATAGGCATACTTTTCCTCAGGACTCAGTCTGAAAGATCCCACAATGCTTTGCCAACTATCTATCCACTCTTCCACTTATCAGTCCAGCTAGATTCACAGGCCACACTATATCCACCCATCTACCCAACCTGAAGACATGGATGGAACAGGGCAGCACTACCATGGCACCACTCACCCAGGCCTGAAATGCAGCCACCTCTGGGGTGGAACACAGTAGCTCTTTGACAGGAACATCACAGAGCAAGTTGGAAACGGAAGCAAAGAGACCCCCACCCCTTGATTCTCCCATTCTCTTCAGTCTCTTCTCCCATTGCTCTGCAGGACTGGAAGCTGCTTCTGACAGCAGCTGTGCTCACTGGAAGTGCTGGGAGCTCAGGGAATTGCAGGGTCTGAATAATACCAGAATACTTCTAATAAGTTGTTGTGAGCTATTATGTCAGACAATGAAACAACAATAGATGTGTGTTCAACTGGAATAAGAGGACACGGAACTATCACTCCATACATTATATATGCTTTTAAAGTCGGCTAGAGAAACACAGCCAGCTGATTAGTATCTCTTGTTAGCCAGCTGTTTAGAGGCATTATTATTTACTACAGTGTCAGACAAAGGTGACCCAAGAGCTGTACAGACCCAAGAGCTAGGCCCTGACTGCACGAACCCAGTGAGAGTGTCCATGCCCTAAAGAGTTTACAGTCAAAACAGAACAACGTGAGGGGGGAAAATGGGGCACAGAAAAAGGAAAGGACTTGCCCAAGGTCACCCAGAAGATCAATGACAGGAACAGAACACAGAGACCACTGCAGTGTAGTAACCATTGGACAGCACTGCCTCACCAAACAAATGGCAGATGCTAACGTGATTAGGCAGACCTGCACCTTACAACACAGTGACAGCTCACTGGCAGCTATATGGTTGAACTGATCCCAAGGAGGCTGGTTAAATGGAACCCTCCTCATTCTATGTATGGGGAAACGGAGGCAAGGGAAAAGCATAACTTTTATGAAATCAGTGGCAAAGGCATGGAAAGAAGCCAGGTGTCCTGACTGGCAAACTACCTGACCACACTGCTTCAAACACAGGTACCAAGAGATACAATCACATGCACTAAGCCCTGGGGGTGAGTTATAGAACTAGCAGGCATTCAGGCCCCAGCATGGTGCTATCTGTCCTGTAGGGTATAGGATGGGGATCTAAACAACTGTGTGACATTGTTGTGCTCTGTTAAACAGCTACCACACCTCACCCCAGAGGCAGCTGAATCTTGATGCCAAGTAACTTATCCCTGGTCACTATATTTCTGTGCTTTGTTAAACAGCCACAGCGTTCCACCTCAGAGCTGGCTGCATTTCAGTGGCAGGTGGAAAAGAAATTATCTTTATGCACTTGCCAGTCTTCAAAGCTGGAGAGCAGGTGCCGACATGCAAATCAGTAAAGAATAACGAACCGTTTGTCCTTTGCAAATTTCACAGAGATGCAAGAGCTTTAATTGCATCTATTTCTCAAACTCCCATCCCAGGGAAGGTCTAAGGGGTTCACACATTTGTTTTCCTTTCACATGGGTTGTCGCATGAACTATCCAGTGCTCCCAACCGATCGCTATTTGGATTGGCTTGGCCCTCATAGCATATTCATAATAATCTTCAAAGCGCCGCCAAATAGAATTCAGCCCCTAACACTGACTATTTATCTGATCATCTGCCAGTTACAGGGGAAGCCTGATTTAAAGAGGTTGCTGGAGAAGAGGCATCCGTCAAACTGTTGCCACATTCATCTTCACAATCAATTCAGAAATTTTCCATTCAAGTCTCTGTCTTTCACGATGCGCTGATACCCTGAGCTGAGAATGCAGCTTGCGTGTGTATAGAGAGAGTCATAATTAGATGCCAAGTAAAAATGTGCTACACAGGGAACATACAAAACAATTTTCAATTAAAATCACGTCACAAGAGGCATAAATACAAAGCAAAATGACACAATGGAATAGGGATCTATTTTTCGTTTCTGAAGAGTCTTAAATATTCCCCATCTAATAATAATGATAATATATATATATAAAAAGGAACTCCAAACTCGCAGAACATATAAATTCCCTCTGCAATTACATTACTTTTCAATGCTGCAAAGATGCCAATAAAATATAAGGGTTGGGGAGAAAAAGAAAAAAAAGAACCAAATGAATTGCTTTATTGAAGCACGGCAAATAAGCTGCGCTCAGAGTGCCGGAGGAGGAATGGGACTGACAAAGTCCCAGACTGCTCTGCGACTTCATGCATAAAAGTTGGCGTCACTACAGGCCTCAGTTAGGGACCAGGCCACAGGGGATGTGTGTGAAGACAGGCTCGCTACTGGGACATATGGAGAAGGCAGTGTTTGAACACCGCAGCCCTGGGTGTGATTATAAAGGTAAAAAGTTTGCAAAGACACTTCGTTGCAGGGCCCGAAAAAACTCCAATGACTAAACAGTGCCAGCAGAGTCCCAACAGAGACCCTACAATAGCAAACCAGCAAGCATAGCTGGGCACGCATGAACAACCCTACAATAACAATGCCACGGAGCCAGCCAAACCACTACAACAAGAATCCAACTCAGGCTCCCTAGCATCTGGCTCCAGGGTCTCATTCTGGTGCTGGGCAGGCTATAGGGATAGAGTTTTGGACAGCAGCATGGTGACAGGACTTCTGAGGTTTACAACAGCCCCAGGCAGTGAGCACGGTCCAGTGGGCAGTAGCTAGGAGTCAGGATTCCTGGCTTCTTCTCCAGCTCTGGAAGGAGGAGTGTCATCTAATGGTTAGAGCAGGATGGGTGGTCAGAAGTCCTGCTTTCTGTGCAGAAGCCTGGCTCGGGAATGTGGCCTAATTGCTAAAGGAGGTACTGGAAAGCTGGAGGAGCATGCAATGGTCTAGTGGTGGCAGACCAATATCTCATTGCTTCTATTCCTAGTTGTGGGAAAGAGGGGGACCTGGGGGTCAGAGGAGGGGCATGGGTGCTGGGACTCCGGGGTTCTCATGCTAACTCACTAGATGACCTTGGCTGAGTGGTACTTTGCTAATGCCCCAGAGTGCTGGGGCTGGGTGTTTGGACCTCAGTGGCTATGGTCTCTCTCCTGGCTGAGGGATGCGCCAGTCCAGCTAGCTCAGAAGGTATGGGTTTCCAGGGCTGATTTTGCAGGAAGGCCAGCTGGGAAGGGAAGGAAGGAGTGTTACCAGGCAAAATGGGGCAAAGGGACAAAAGGAGAAAAGAAAAGACTATGTCCAAAAATAGCCAGCAGCGCTTTGCCTGGGGGAGCTGCCAGGGAGGAAAGTGCCAAGATCCGTGAAACCGCCAGCCTCGCTGCTCAGCGTCTGGATTTCCCTGTCACAGAGTCCAGGTGACAAGCTGGTTTAGGCCGGAGACAGGAGGTGGGTGAGGACTGCTGGGCTTGAGAAAGAAAGGAGGAAAAGAAACAAGGAGCAGAGGAAAGAAAACAAATGGAGAGCAAAGGAAAGTAAGAACAGGGAGAGAAAAGAAAGAGACATGAACAGTGCTCAAGTGGGGGAGATGTGGAGCCCACCCCCACAACTCCTCTTTCTCCTTCCACTCAGTCAGTTCAGTCCTAAGCTTGCAAAACTCCTAAAATGCTTCTATTTGTATTTCTTCAGTGACAGTCAACACCCCGGCAGCCTAGCCTGGGCACAATTTCTGTCCGCTGGGTTCCATACACTGCTTTGTGGGGTCGATTTATATTCACTTTTCAGAACAAATTCTCTATCTATTGGTGGCAGGTGGCTGGCCACTGGGAGAAGGGGGGAGAGCTCTGAAGGCACTGCCTAATTAATTCACATAACTGACCCACCTCCCTGCCCCTTGTAAATGGGGTCAGGATAATAGACACTTTTCCACCAACAGGGAAACTGAGGCACGGAGCAAGGTAACTCAAGCAAGGTTGCATGGGGAGTTGGTTTCAAAGCATTTGCCTTAGGCTGTGGGACACAGGCTAGACCAACTGAACCCAGAGGGGAAACGGAGTCAGGGAGAGATGCTCGAGGCCACACAGCACATTAGGGACAGAGTGGGAACAAAGCACCGCAGCCTAGATTCTGTGATTTGGGCCTGGACTGGATGCTAGAGGGGTTCAACCTCCAGGTTTGCCACAGACTCTCCTGTGGCACCTTGGGAAAGCACTTGCCCCTCCAGGCTTCAGCTGTGCCCCAGGGATAAGAGACCTGCCGTCTCTCCCTGAACTGCAAGCTAGGGACCTGCGACAGCTCTGAGCTTGGCTGCAGCCTCCAGGGTTACTGTCCTACCAGGAATAACAGGGTGCAGCTAGAACTGAGTACTTCGTGGGGCTCCAGCTGCCCCCTCGCATTAGAAGAAGATCTGCTGGGACTCCCCACTCGGCCCTGCTCTCTCCCTGCCAGCCCTGATCCCCACCCCACAACTCTCTGTCCACGTGATGCTCCCACTCAACTGCTAACAATTCTCTTTGGGTTCTCAGTACTTATCTCCTCCGCTCTGGCTTTGTCTGTGGATCATCTGGGGAGAAGCAGCAGCTTTTCAAAAGGTCCCAGTTCCTCCCCCTCTGCCCATCATTACTCCCACATAGGCCTTGCAGTGGATCACCTTTGCATACACAGCCGCTCTACACACTCCCAGCCTTATCCGCATCTCGGGCAAAGTCCTTGCCAGCTGCTTAGTACTCCATGGCTGCCCTCTGCTGGCTGGCACCACATGGTTCCACTTTGTGTCCAAGACCCTGTACAGCAAACAGCTGAGATGCAGAAGTGGCCAGGCTGTGCAGCTGAAGAAGGAGTGTGGAGTCACCTCCCTTCCTTTGGGGCCAGGTCATTTCTCTCAGGGGTTGGCTCTCAAGCCTGCCATTTTGCAGGAGGCAGGGTTTAGGTGGCTTCAAACCCATTTGCACCCTGGTATTAGCACAGCATGGAGCTGCCTCTAACTTACACTCTGCTCCACCCCCTTCCACCCCCGGGGAGGCAGAGGAGAGCTGCAGCCCACTGAACTTTGGCCAGGCCTCCTGCACACAGGGGCAGGAAGGGGCAGACCCTTCCCTCAGCTCCCACTGGCCAGGGGGCCTCTTTGCACAGAGAGTGCAAATGGGGGAAGGGGACTCACCACTGAAGAGCCAAGGCACAGCATGGCAGGGGTTCTTCTGCTCCAGCCCCTGTGCTCTGCTATTCTGGGTCTGTAGCTTCCCTGGCCCAGCCCTCTAGCCTTTCAAGTTCTGTCCCTCCAGGGCCGGGTGGGGTGTTCAGCAGCCCCCCATTCAGCTCTCAGCCCCTTCCGGGCTGCCTGTAAGGCTCTCACTGCTCTGCTACAAAGCATTGATTCCCTGACTGTGCACCTCTTTGGCAGCTTGGCTGCGGAGCTCCTTGCACCTACTTCCAGGTCCTGCAAAGTCCTTTTGGGCTCTGTGAGCCAACTGTGGGCTGTCAGAAGGCCCCTTTTCCTAACTAATTTAGCTGTGTCTCTCCCCAGCAAGCCCAGGTGCCTAACTGAACCCTCATTCTATGCCCTTTCTCTGATAGCCGGGTGTTCACCAGGCTGACCCCAGCCTGGGAGGCATGGGGGTGGAGGGGGGCATTTCCCCTTAAAGGAGCCAGTGGCTGTAACTGGAAGGATTCTCAGGGGGCCATTTTCACCCACTCTAACACCCTTGGGGCAACCCTAGCACATGGTGAAGAATTCAGGCTTTTTTCCTTCTGTTAATTCTACCCCATTCCTGCTAATCCTGTGCCCCTATTTCTCCCCCACAGAGCCTCTGCCCCAGCCTAGTGACTTGGGCTGACAGCAGCAGGCATCTCAAGCTGCCAGATGGGCCAAAGGTCCCAATGCACTGCTCCTTGCAGTCGGCTTTAGCCCCCACACTTGTCACTTACAGCCCAGCTCTACATATTTAGCTCATTTAATCTCCGCGCTCAAATTAATCCCTCCAGCAACCTGAGTCACAGAGGCTGCCCTTCTCTAAACTCCGCTGTCTCCTTGCATCTTGCTGGTAATGAGCTGACCAGCACTGATCACCACATCCCAGGTGCAGTAGGGGAAGGTGGATTCGCTAATGGAACGCACCTTCCTAAGCACTCCACATGAATGCATTGCAGTGGATCCCCAGCCACTTAGGACTGCATGGCTGTTGCTACAATTCTGGGAACTTCATGGCAGGGAGGGAACTCAGCTCCAAAAGGCTAAAACATAGAGAGTGCCCCTGTGGTGTTGGCACTGTAGAGCTTATGACACACAGTTGAGCACAGCTGATTGCATTGGTGGTGCATGTACCAGTATATATAATTATTACTATGGTACCAACTAGGAACTCCAATTAAGGGTCAGATAGATCAGAGATAGGCATATAGTGATAGACAGATAAATGCACATTAAAATCATACACACCAAAGCTTAAAGGATCAGTTTGTTATGGAATGAGCATCCAGATGCCAAATAGATCAACACAAAGCTCCTCTGAATCTCTTTGGCTAAGAAGACCTCTGGAAAGATGGAAACTTGAGGCCAACATAGCTTTCTGGAGGTTTTGCCCTCAGACACTTTGAAGATATAGCAAAAAGAGTCTCTCTCCTATGCTATTTCACCACTTCTGCTTTTTAGGCAAAGCACATTTTTGTAACACTGAAAGGAATGTCTGGGGTAGGGCAAAGGTTGAGTGCTGTTTCTCTTGGGTAAGTCCTGTCTCTCCCGTAGCCTACACACAGCCCAATTCCATTTATTTGACTTCCTGTCACAAGCCTACACAATAATGGATAGGACCAAAGAGGTAGGCTGCCAGAGTTAGGCCAAGGGAGCTGGGAGTGAAATTGAAAGGCAGCAGATTCCAAGGGGATGAAATGCTTTCTTGTGCAGTACAGTTACCCTGTGGGAATGAGTTCCACAGCTTATTGTTGAGGCCAAGCATGTAACATAATGCCCCAGAGGACCAGGCATTTATCATATGCACACCCAGAGTTTGAAGAATGAATATGAGTAATTAAACAAGAGCTTGGAACCCTCATGCTTCAGGGCACGAGTCAAGTGCTAACTAATGGGGTCAGGAGGGAACACTCCTTGGAGGCAGGAAATCCTGAAACAGCCTTCTGTGTGGTTCCTTCAACCTTCCTTGGACACAGCTGGTGCTGGCCATTGTGAGATATGGGATATCAAGCTAAATGGGCCTTTGCTCGGAACCAGGTTTTTGTATTATCTGCAGATCAGACCAGGGTCCCAAACAGCAGCTAGCACCCATGTATCCCTTCCCTACTTAGCCAAACCCTCAACAGCAGAAGCCATGAGCTAAGTAACTGTGGCTGTGATGTGTTTCTCTCCATGTCTCTGCCATTAACTCCCAGTATAAATCTGGACAAACCTCTTCCTGGGTAAGTGCCTTAGTTTCCACAGCAGAGATAATGGTATTTAGCCAACCTGTGAGGTCTGATTAGTTACAGATAACAAAGGTTTTCACCTCCACTGATGGGTGTGGAAGTTGCAGGTGCAAGACCTGATTCACACTACTGCTGCTTACCCACACGTGAGGCTGGGGTCAAATCGTGCACTAGTGCAAGTGGTGGCTGAGGCATGGCTGGCAGCAGGGTGCTTCCACCCATCTCTGCAACTGAGGCAAATCCCCAGGATGGATAAGGCCAGATTCACAGATTATAATTCCCCTCCTCTCCTCTTTCCTCCTTCATTTCCTACTCCAGTTCTGTCTCTTTCTGCCTTTATTGCCTCTGCTGGCTGTGGCCACTAAGGGGTGTTGTGCTCACACCCACTCGAGCAGGTGTGACACTGTGGTTGTAACATTCAGGCAGGCTGGCTCTGCTTCCTGCTAGTGGCTGCCCCAAGCCAAGGGATTTGTTAAGCAACTGCTGTTCCCCCCTCCCCTCCAACCAGCTCTCCTCCATAGCTAGACAGAGGGTGGACATGGATTCAGTCCCTGGAGCCAAGCTTGCCCAGGAGGCAGTGCTCCAATGGGGCGAACACCTGCCTACAAGCAGTGCCCTGCAAAGCCAAACCAGCCCATCAGCTCCCAGCCCTTTAAACTCCTGAAGCAAAATGAGGACACAGGCAAGCCTGCGCCATCTCTGCCTATGTTCCAAGTCCCCGCCTGGATCCCACATCCTGCAGCCATCAGTCCTGGAAATTTCATCCACTTGGCCTGAGGATGAGGTTACTGGCCCAGCCACCCAATAGCCCTGCTTTCCACTCCTCTTCCTCAGCAGGGGTTGGATTTCTTTCCCTCCTACTAGCTCCCTCTGCATTAAGTTGTTCATACCTTTCAACAGAGAGACATGTCAAGCTAGGCCACAGGAGTCTGGATAAGAGACTGCTGTCAAAGCCCTTTGTGCCACAGTTTCCACCACCGCCCTTTACCTGTTTTGTCTGTTAGGTAAGTCGTCACGGTCTCTAAAGAGCTGCATCTGCAGCACTCAGCATAGCAGGGGCATAGGGTCTGGTTCTCTACTGCCTGCCACCCAGGTAACCATCCTCGCACTGGGAAATGCCACTGGACCAGGAACCCCCACCACACCCTGATGGGTGAGTTCCCCCATTATCCAGGGGTGAGTGGTGACTTCAGTAGTGAACCAGGTCTCTGGTTTCCCACCTTGGTCAGCCCAGAGACTTGTGGCTTGAAGGAGTGAATTTAGAGGAGAATGGTATGTTAGTGGGAGCTGGGGGATCAGAAACTTGGCACGCACCAAGGGGCTAATTCCACGTTTGATCACCAAGTTTGGGTCCCCTGTGGAAGTCCCAGCCCCCCACCCCCCTTCTCCTAGGACAGAAGAGTCCCATGATCTCCCAGTCCCAAATTTCTTAAATGTCCCCTCCGCTACTGTCTTCATTTACCAACTCAGCAAATTACCAACCTCCAGCCCCACCTCTTCCAGACAGTGGATTCCCCAGAAAGCCAAGCTCCTCACAGCGTGTGATTCCCCCATGTACACCAGGGCCAGTCCCTGCTGAGCCCTTGTGGCTGTGGCTCCCTCCACAAAAGGGCGGCCAGGGCCAGCCATTGTCTCCCTCCCACCTGCCCCTTGCACTTGGGGGAAAGGCCCCATTGAAGTTGGAAGCTGGAGTTTCTGAACAACTTTTTTTTCTTTTTCTTTTTCCCTTTAATCCCTGTGAAAGGGAGCAGCCAGGCAGAAAGACAAAGGAGGCAGCTAGCTGGGGCTGCAGAGAGGGGATCCAGAGCCCAGAGAGGGGAAAAGGGAGTTGGGACAGTTGGAAAGGAGGAGGTGGACAAGATGCTGCCTAGGACCAGCCTCAACCCCCAGGCTCTGCTGGCACAGCTGAGTTCCCGGAGAGTCCTCCTTCCCAGCACCTCTAGCAACAGTTGGGACATGAGGCCCCTCCTGCCACTGGCCAGCTGGGACAGGCATGCAACCATCAGAAAATACTGTGCCTGATTCTCAGGGCCATAACTACGGTGGGGCCGACAGGGCAAAACCCCAGGTGGCCCGGAGCAGCATTGCTCTATTAAAGGGGTGGCTTTTGCTGTCCTGGCTCCAAGTGCCAATAATGGGAAGGGGTACGTTTCAATCAGAACTCGCCCCTGGTGCCAAAAAAAAAGCGTTAATGGCTCTGCTGATTCTTATTACACCAAGGGCCTGGACAAGGCTGTGACCATGCCGACTGGGGGCTGCAGGGGAGCACTCACAGCTGGATTCATTTCTTCCTGCTGGGGATTGTCCAGAGCTGGTAGCATAAAGCAGAATCAGAGTCAAGGTGTGAAGTGATGGGAAACAGGCCCCAGTGTCATTCCACAGTTGTCAACTGAGCTGTCCCAAGCTGCAATGGCAGTGGGGACTCGGCCACACAAGCAGGTCCTGCTGATACACAAGTTGCGGGGGCACAGCCAGTGTGGCTAGGGCTGGGATCCCTCAGAGACTTTGAGCTCTAG
This sequence comes from Podocnemis expansa, assembly GCA_007922195.1. Classification (NCBI taxonomy): domain Eukaryota; kingdom Metazoa; phylum Chordata; order Testudines; family Podocnemididae; genus Podocnemis; species Podocnemis expansa. The sequence goes on along the minus strand of ML682024.1, from coordinate 928,961 downwards.
GGACCTTGAATTCCAAACAAGAGGATTAACGGGCCTCCCCTGCTCAGCGGCTCTGAAGAATGAGGAAGGGTGACAAGGGAGGAGGTGGGGATGACAATCCAATCTGCATCTGTGCTTCCCTGGGTGGTGCCCTTTGCACCCCTGCCAAACAAAGCTTCGGGCTGCAGATGTGCAGGAATGCTACAGATTTGCTCCCCACACTGGGGATTACCTGGCTCACTCCCTCCTCTCCAGCCCATCACTCCAAAAGGGGAAAGCTGCCCCAGGCACAACAGAGCTGCCCCAGAACAAACCCCCCTCCTCTGAACGATCCAGAAGTGCTGCTGGCCCCAGAAAAGACCCGGGGCTCAGCACACCACAACTCGGGGCTTGATCCTCAATCACGTGCTGCTGCCATGGCTGGCCTGGCAGCAAACCCAAGGCTTGGGCAGTGGGACTCATGGCTTGAGCCCTGTAAGTCCAGCGCCAGTGACATCCCTGGAATGATCCCACCTCCCCAGTTGGTTCCACATCCCAGCTCTAGCTGTTCGGGTGGATGGGCCTGCAAGAGCATGGCATAATAAAGAGCAAAGAAATAAATAAGAGAACCCTGCGCACCCGGGATTTGACTGCAAGCAGTTCCATGGAAAGAAAGAAAGAAAGAAAGAAAGAAAGAAAGAAAGAAAGAAAGAAAGAAAGAAA